>PYAF01004455.1:40236-120629 GCA_007407185.1 Glycine tomentella
TAACAATTTATTTACAATATTTTAAAAATATAAAAAAAAATTTAAAAAAATATACCAAATTAAAAAATAGAAACCGCAAATTCATTTACCACTTCTATAAAAAAAATCTAACGATATAAAATTTGTAAAAACAAAAAAAATTCTACAACTTTAAGTCATAATTTTTTAAAAAAATTAACTGAAGTTGTAAAATATTTTACATCTTTAATTTAAAAAAAAATTCCTACAACTTTAAAGTCATAAATTCTTTAAAAAATAACTAAAATTATAAAATATTTTATGACTTCAATTAATAAAATATAAAAAATTAGAAGTTATAACATTGATTATAACTTTCAATTCATAAATTATAATAGATATTACGACTTATCTCTTTTTCAATAATAATTCAAAACCGACCCAGATGATAATTAATGAAAAAAAATCTCCCATAGATCGTTTCCCGAATGTGAAGCAAATTGGTATCATGAGGGTCAGAAGTGAAGAAAAGCTTGTAGTGGTGCAAGAGCATAGCCTTAATAGTATCCACATCATACATCCACGGCTCATTATCATTCTGCAACGTGTACGTGTCGATGTGATTTCTCATTCTTTTGGCTAGAAAGGATTGGTGAAAAAATCTAGTATTTTTGTCACCTAAGCTTAGGCCTTTTGTTCGAGACAAATATAGACAATAAGTTTCTTCTTGACTAGAGACTTGAGCATATTCATCCCACAATTGATGTCTAAGCTCAAGAAGGGAACTTGTGTTGTTTTTCTGCTTCGACTTTTGTTGAATGCCCTGTAGTCTGGCAAGAATCCTTTTCTTCCTCTTAAAAATACTTCCAAAAGAATCTTGATTTAGATCCTTAAGATTTTGAGTTAATCGAGAAATATTAGAATGTCAACCATTAGAGATACTTCAAGAGTTTTGAACAAGAAGATGAAAAGCCAAGATTTTGAAATAATCAGATCCATCATTCACTTGAATCCAAAGACCACAATGGTCAGAGGAAGGGAGAGAAATATGTGTAACTCTGATTGACATAAAGACTCTTGCCAACTAGCATTGGCCAAAACCAGATCTAACCTCTCATGAGTATTACCTCTATTCCTGGTGAAAGAATGGCCACAAAACCCCATAACCAACAAGCTGTAGTAATTAATGCAATCAACAAACAGACAAACTGAAGATTGATTAACAGGTCCACCACCCTTCTTTTTGTGATCAAACAAAACAAAATTGAAGTATCTCGCCATAGCCCAAGGAGCCATCATGGAATCAGCAATTGCCTTCAACTCATCCCAAGCCATATGCCTAAGATGCACTTGAGGACTAGCATAAAATACAATAAAAAAGGTTAAATTAGTCTTTTTTAAGTCTAATTTATATTTAGGTTTAATTTACTCTTTAATTTTTTAAATTTAATTTGATATTTTAATTTTTAAAATTGATTTAATTTGATCCTCTAGTTTTTTATTCAATTTAATTCTCTAATTTTAAAAATTGATAATTTTTTAAAAAATATGTATTTTGTGATAATTTTTTTTAAAATATGCACTGAAACTGATCGATCAAAGGCGCATAGAATCTTTTGACATTTCGTTTTCTTCCCCTAATGTTTCAATTTTCAGTTGGATTCCCTTGCTATCAATTTAGGAGGGAATGCCTCTTGATTTTCTTTGGTATTTTTTTTTTTTTGTTTTTTTTTCTTCTCCTATGCACTGTTTTCAGGTTTTACCAAAATAACGCTTTCTTTCAAATTTTGAGATTAGCGATTGAATGAAAATTTGAATCATAAGCTCGGCCCACTGTTGCAACTTAAATTGTCTTGTGTCTAATTGTTCAGTTTAAGCTTGCATGCAAACTGTTTTTTCCGACCTATCATTTATAATGATATGTTTGGTTTAAAAGATGAAAATAGATAAAATAGAAATAATAGAGAAAATTTTGAATTAACGTATAGGGTAAAATGTGTGATTTCCACTAAAAAATACAAAATTTCTCACTAATATTACTTTCAAACACTATTAAAAAAGAAACTAGAGGAGCGAAAGACCAACCAATTTGAACTTGTCTTTCCTCGGTTCAAAAACAACAGTTGCGCAACAAAGAATGATCCATGGGTCGTATTCACCACTTATAAAGTCGTGTTAAATACCTAAAGCTACATAAACCCCATTTCTATTTCGTGGATGTTGTCTACAAGAATCAACACCAAGTTATAAAGTTGTGTTAAATAAAATCACTCCGTGTGCATGAGGAGATCAATTTATTTCTTACATAGTAGACTTTGGCAATATACTATAAATTAGTGTGTCTTCTTGAACGAAATGCAAAACATAAGTTCATTTTGGTTCGAAACTCCATGTAACTACCCAACTTTATTATATAATCCATGTGGCAAGCAAGCTGCAATTTAGTATGATCTATTCTCCAACTAAGGAATATATTTGAATTAATTTACATACATTCTATTCTTTTAAGTACGCCCTGTACTTGTGGGATTCAGCTTTATTCTGACAGGTAGAACCTAGAAGAGGGGACATTTATAACACGATAGCTTGAGGATGACATTCACTAACCTCCATCTTTAACGACTTCCAAGCACTTGCACACCTTTCCCACTTTGCCTGCATGTGAGCCAGAAAAGCCTCTGCCCATTGTTCATTACTCCCTCTCATGCTTAGATCATAAGGTACTGAAAAACTGTTCAAAAGTGTGCTTAAAATGTCAGTAATCTGCTGATTGACTGCATAACATTCATATGACTTTAAATTTCATCCATTATCTGTGTAATTTTTCACACTAACAGTACACAATATAACGACCATGAAGAAGATGATGATCAAAACTAAACGTGGAGTTGAGTGGTGATTTAATTTAACATCACCAAATGCATAACTGAGTGAAAAATTTAAAGGAGATTTAGAGCAATCGTATTGTCTTACACAAGTACCAAAGATTTAGCTTGGCATAGGTCACAAAATGCTTTCAGTGGATTTCATATCCATACACTACAACTAAAGTCCACCCAGATGGAGTTCAATTTGTCAATTAAGCCACACCTCTAGTTCGATTGCTAAAGTTTCTAACTGACTAAGTGACTATGATATTCACAAATCCAAAAATGTAGTATTTACCTTAACAGGTCTTCAGCTTGAGTCCCTTTCTTGAGAGTACTATTCCTGCAATAACCCAAATTTTAATGTACTCAAAATGTGAGAATTTTTTTAACAAGAAAAACAAATGAAAGATTGCCACCTTTAGTTAATCCAAAATACCAGTTGGCAAGTTAATATGATTCCAAATCCCAATTAGTTTGAACTTTGAATAGCAGACATAAACCATTGAAAAGAGTGGATATCACATTATCCTTGTTATCTCTTTTTCCCTCCTTTCTTGGTCTTATTTATTCTTTTTCCTACTCTACTTTAGCGAACAAAAATTTCAACACGCTATGTTCTGGAGAATTTAAAACAATTTCTACATCAACATAAAATGGAAGTTTCATAATGTAGAGCACGGACAAATGGCTAGGAAAACAAACCTGCAGACAAACACTTGAAAAATATGAAGATATTTGGTAGAAAGATTATAAATGGCATCAGAAATATGGTCCTTGCCAAAGAGATACACCACCGGGTAGCCTAGAAGCCATCTGAAGCAAACAAAACATAGTAAAATGAGATAGTCCCACCACAAATTACATGCTTAATAAGGAATAAGAAAGAAAAAAATAGCTATGTAGAAACTAGTTTTAGTGAGTGACTGAGTGTATTAGCATGACATACTAATGAGCAGTTGTCCACAACGTGTGACAGTATTAACTTACTAGTTTTAATTGACATTCATTCAGTACTTGAAAGAATCTCCAGAAGAAAAAAAGTATAAGCTGTAACAAACTAATTCTACTAACTCATTGGTTGAAAGGGGAATAGGATTACCCATTCAAGGTTGGCACAGTGATGTCAGTGTTGTCCATGCAGTTACTGAGATCAATGCAGTGAGCAGAAGGAGAGGAAGAGCTCTGGCACGCGGCGTTGGAGTTGGCGTTAGGATCATCCATACATTTAGGTTCCTCGGGTGAGAATACTGTCAAAAACAACCTCTGAATGGATACTAGCTGCATTGCTAATTGGCTTTCCTCTATTTGTGTTATCATCTGAGCACAACACAACACAACACACATGAAGATGATGTAGAAAATTGAAGAGACATAATAAGGGAGAAAGTGTTGGGGAAAAAGACCTTAGGGGGCTGATGTTCAAGGTCAACAAAGAGCAACGGATGTTGTTGAGGGTTGAAGCTTGATCTGACAAAGTGAGCAATTTCAGTTATGTGTATTAAGTAAATCATGTCTTGTATAACCATAACGCGTATATGCTCGAAAATAGGGGGGGAATCCTTTAGTGCGAGTTGGAGGAGGGAAGAGAGGTGGTGCTGGAGCTGAGGCATGATTCCACCGTAGTCTACCATTACAACCGCTCTCATTCTTGTAATGAGAGCGAGAAAATCTGCGGATACACCAAGAAATGAATGATACAAGAAGGATAAGAAGAAATTGAGAGAGAGAGAGAGAGAGAGAGAAGTAACCTAATTGTAAGCGACGCTTGGAAGAAGGTTTGAGGCGCCAATTGATATTCGCTAAACACGAATCCAACACCTTCATACCTTCGTCTAACTCTGACGCTGCTTCTATATCCATTCAATATCCTTCTTTCTCCTCTCCGCTTCTACTTCTACTTCTACTGCGTCTATCAGTTGGGTTCAGTGCATCAGCATAGCACCCTCAGCTTCTACTTCTGGAGTTTAACTTTCTACACTAGTCAATTTTCTAATACACCCAACATCTACAGTGTAATACCAATTTTTCTCTTCTCAAAATTCATAAGTTATATACCGACATACACCATTTAATTCTTACAGATCGTTGATCCGTATGAGTCATACGGATTGTTAATTGGTATGAGTCATACAGATTATTGATCCGTATGAGTAATCCATATGACTCCTACGGATTGTGAATCCGTAAGAGTCATGTCATATGGATTGACAATCCATATGAGTCATATGCAATCCATATGACTCATACGGATCGATAATCAGTATGAGTTATATGGATTGTCAATCCATATGACTCATACGGATTGCCAATCCATATGACTCATATGGATTGCTGATCCATATGAGTCACATGGATTGTCAATCCATATGACTCTTACGGATTGCTAATCCGTACAAGTCATATGAATTGTCAATCCATATGACTCTTACAGATTGCCAATTCGTATGAGGGTAAAATTAGAAATAAAAAATATGTTGGGTGTATTAAAAAAAGTGCTAGTGTAAGAAGCAAGACTCCTGCTTCTATCAGTTGTAACACTCTTTCATGTTTGGGCCAGCCAAGCCAGGTCAGGCCCATAATGTCCCACATTAATTCAATTTGATTTCTTAACACAATCAAGGATTCTTTCTTATGATAATTTTGCCTTTTGCTTTTTATATATTAACTATTTTGTAGTTAATTAATAATAAATATTCTACACTAATAACATTACTTTTCCATATCTTGTAAAGATAGAAGAAAATTACTCACTAGAGTGGACGTGACAAGGCCAACAAAAATAGAGACAAATTGTTTAATTAGGTGAAAATACTGAAACGATGAATTTCAATAATTCTATGAGTAAAAAATATAATATGGTTTATCAATAAATTTAATGTTACTATCTATCTTAATTCTTGTGAATTGGTTGAATGAATTTTACATAAAGAGAAATAGAGGTAGTATTCTTCTACACCAAAAGAAATCAATATTTTTTTATACGCAGACAAAAAAATATTATTATTGTATAAAAATGTACGTTGAGTTTTTTTAGATAGAGAAAGGGATTGGAGGATCTTTTTGAATCCAACCCCAAGCCCATATATTAATTAGGTTGGTGATTAGTCTTCACTCTTGGCCTAAAGAAAGTCTTCTTGGCTAACAGTGTCATATATTGGATTGGATTTGGATATTTCAAACTTAGATTATTTCTTCGATTAGGCTAATAGTAATCTTCTGGCATGCCATTTTTCCATTTCACTCTCAATGAGTAATTGCAAAAATAAATTATCTTTGGATTGAAAAAAACTATATTTGGTTCAACACATAACAATTTTGAAAACAGGGCAACATTAAAATGAATATAAATGCATTTTGCTCACAAAATTTATTTTCCTATTTGCATACAATTACTATGCTCAGCTGAGCCTATTAACACTCGACTTTGTTATTGTTGCTGGTGTTCTAGACATTATTTCCTAAGAAGTAAGGAGTAACCAAAAAGCATAGAAACAGTGATTATTCGACCAATGTCATACGTTGTGCTGGCCAGCACATTCTGTAGATGGTCTTTGTCCCCCGTGGCAGAGAATAACATTTGCTGGCACTTGAGACAATTATTTGCAAGGCTACCTCTAACATTTGTTCAATGACTAATTTCCGATGGAAGGTTTCCCAAAAGAAAGTTGTGATCAAGTACAATCTTCTCCATGATGTCTGCACTTTCGTTCCATATTTCAATGGAATGGGACCAGAGAATTGATTGTTAGCTAAATTGATATTAGTCAAGTTCACAAAAGTTACCAAATTCACAGGCAAACGACCCCTCAAATGGTTGCCTTGAGCCTCACGTACTTGAAGCCGTGGCCCCAACAAAGAATAATTGATGACCTCCAATACTGTGAAGCGGTTGAAAGAAACATTTAGATGAACAACATTTCTTAAGGAAAGAACATCACCACTGATGGCACCTGAGAGTCTGTTATCACTCACATCTAACCATTTGAGGTGTATGAGTCCCTTAGGGATATTATGGTGAAAATACATGTTTCTCAAACTCACTGGATGGTTTGGAAGATCCCCATAGAACTGGTTAACACTGAGGTCTAGTGTGTTAAGTTGCCACAACCCTGTGAGGTTTGGAATTCTGCCAGCAAATCCATTGTTTGATAAACTCAAATATGTTAAGCTTCTTAATCCAGTGGTCAGTGGGGATTAGGCCTGGGAGCCTGTTACCTGACACATCTATATATTGAAGATTCTTGAGTTGAGTGATTCCTTGGGGAATGGCCCCAGTGAAAAAGTTTTGTGACATGGTGAGTCTTGTTAGTTTTCTTAGTTTGGCAATGGTTTCTGGGATTGGACCACGAAATTTGTTTTTGTTGAGGTTGAGTACTTTTAGCTCTGTGAGGTTCCCTATGGCTGGTGGTAAGAAACCTTCACAACCAATGCCATCGAGATCAACTTCAGTTACTCTACTAGAGGAGTTATCAAGGGCCAAGTTGCACAATATTCCTAGGAATTCAGAGCCTGTGCTTTCACATGGATCCACTGTGAAGTCCCATGCAGCTATTGAGATAGGAAGATGGGGTGACTGAGTTGGGATCAATGGCACGTTTTATTTCAAGAAGGGCAAGAGTGTCGTCTTGGAGGGTTGAGGAGTTGGTTTGTGATGGCAGGAGACAGAATTATGGTTAATATGGGATAGAGAGGAAAGAGAATTTTAGTAGGAATTCTTTTATCCATCTTATGAGAGAAAATTGGGTTATTTTCAGATGTTGTTTGTGGATATTAATTTCCAAATGCTTTTTTCATAAGACCCTCGTGGGATAGGTGACCTGATGGAGAGCAAAGAAGTTGGTCATCCCAATAGAAAAAAATGATTTTTCTCAATAACTAAAGCCTCAGACCACGCCAAGAACTTCGCCTACCTAGATACAAAAGCATATAGGTAATGCAGCTGAACCTACTGAACTTTGGACACAACTCTTGTAATCTTGCTCCACTTCGATTCTTTTTTTAACAATATCTTTTTACAAAAGTTGTTTTTTGCCAAAGTACACTCTAGAGTGAGAAGTTATTTCACTCATATAACTATATGATTAAATTCTTCAATTTGAATTGCAAAAAATAGTAATGAGGATATATCCAGTTTGGTTTCCTCTTTTCATTCCATATAAAATAATATAACGAGAGAAGTGTAAAAATAGTATTAAAAAGTTTGTCAACCAATGCACCTTGAGATTTTAATAACACATACGCTTAATGATGTGGAAAATGCTAATGGGGCTTGAAGATTTTGTTTATAGTACTATGGTGAGATTATCTGATTGTTATGTGAGAGATAAATATCATTTATCATCAATCATATATAATTTTCATTTTCAGTTGTTCCCTTATTTTTAATTGTTTGGCGCTAGGGCTCGATCAGAAATCCCTATTAGAGTAAATTCAACAACATTGTTTGCTTAAATATACATTTTTTTTTCTGATGGAAAGGGACGCTTAAATATACATCCTACCATCATTTTATGCGGTTCCTATTGATATAGGTCTTTTTTGATGTGTTCCTATTGATATAGGTCTAAGATTAAGTTAAAAATTTTGCCTCAAAAAAAAAAAAGATTTAAGTCAAATTTAAAATAAGAAGACTTGTCAAGTATTGTAGGAGTTTAAGTTGTTCCAAAGAACTGAATTGTGGAAAGAATGGCACACTGGTCAAATGGGGATAAACGCTCTACCAGACATCAGGGATGCATACAAACAAAATGGAATTAACCGTCTCAAATTCGCGGGGGGATTGGGGAAGATGTGACTGTGGGAGAATCCCCCCTAGTGTAGACAAGGAAAATTTATTCCCTAAAGGCATGGATTCTATGCTATCCAGCAAAAAAACACCTCAAGTACAATACTTATCAACTCCACACAACTTATGAAAATTATTGTTCCTATAATAATTGAATATACAACATATCAACATGTCTGAATGGAATAGTTTTTTTGAGAAAACAATATTCTTTTTAACAATTTACTAAAAGAGCTTTTAAAAAAAGAAAACAAAAACAATTATTTTCCCATAATTAATCTTTTCCAATCATGCATGCACCATCCCATATGGCAAGCCACGTACTTAGCCAAGATCAGGCACAGTAAAATACTCATCATCATCATCATCATTTAGGACTTCAATCCTAGGCTTTTTGTGGGACATGTAGGATTTGGAGGTTCTGTATGAAGCAACACTGCTACTGTTATGAGTTACTGGAAGCTGAGGTACTTCAGCTGCAGCCAAGGCTTCCTCAGCAAATTGTTCGCCGAAAATACCCACATCTGTAAGCCATTCCAGCTCTCCAAACTGCAGAGGTTCCTTCTGAACACAGAAAACAAGAGTTACAAATATTACAAGGCAAGAGGCACATCATAATTAAGTAACTAGTTAACTATTCATAAAGGGCAGGATCAAAATTTCCGTATCATTAGCCCCTCAACAGAATAATGTGCACATGTATATTTCAAATTATCAAAAAATCAAATAAAACTGAAATCAAGTCCCGGGGTTTAATACAAAGTTATTCATTCACCTACTGTTGCCTAACTATTCTGTAAACATAAGTAACAAGGCACAAGACAATCATTTATACAGAATCAGTTCAAGAATAGTTCTTCAATGTAATTTCTGTCCTTATCAATCTCTTGATCAACAAAGAATCAATGAAAACTAATTGGATTGATGGGATATCATCCAGAAAACAAAACTTAGCTAACAATTTTCTTGAGGCTGAGGTCTTTTGGATAAATCAAAATTTTCACATTTTCCTGCCACATTAAACCCAATTATAATGTTCACATGTACCATGATGAGTGGCTACAACCATGCTATTGTTCTATATGGAAGTTCAAAGATGTATATAGACAACACATGAAACATGTAATGCTACTAACGTCTTTCAGCTATAACACTCTAATTACTTAGTTTAGTTAGTTCGTCACGTATATGTATTATGTAACTCTAATCATTATTATGAAATAAAGCTGTCTTACTTTCTCAGGTGATTCAAAGCCTGTTAGTTCCAATAAGTCATCAACAGCCCAAGAGGATGTGAAGCTAGGCACTTGCTGAGGAGGAATTTTTGCGGAAACTTGTTGTGCACTACTATTAGGAGGCTCCGAGTGACTTTTTTCCTTGTGTTTGGTGCAATTAGAACTAGAGGCCACTCGGATACCAGTTGCAAGGAAGCGCTGGTGGTTCGCGGAAAGGCTTCCAGATGAATGAATTGGTTCATCACAATCCTGACAGAAGAGTGCTCTGTCTTCAACACAAAATATGAATGCTGGCTTGTCCTGTTGGTATATGAAGGAGAAAGGAAAGAAAGAACAAAATGAGCAATAATTATACGAAACTTATTACAATATCCATCAGATTCATCAGACAATCCGCCCCATTTCAGTGAAGGTATTAACGCATACACTATACAAGAAATATCCTAATCCAGATCTCATCAGTTAAACTAGATTAATTCAGTCTACAACTGTCTACGTAATACATTTCACAAGGATGTAGAAAATAGCAAGCAACATTCTCATCATGCACCAGCAGAAAGTCTAATTAACAATTAATTTCTTTAAGAAACAAAAAAGAATTCTACACAGTTTTAGTAAAATGGAATAATATCATTAACATATCTTTTAGTAAAACTAACAAGCTCAACACAAAAGTAGCACATGAATTAACTCAGATGATTTTATATCATAAAATTAGAAGATACACAAATATAATTGAGGTGCTTAATTACTTGGCAAATGTCACATCTGGGAAGCTTGCTTGATAGACATTCAAGAAGAAGCCTTTGGTGCTTGCTTGCAAGCTTGTTTGCAGCATGAACTTCAACATCACATTTGGCACACAAAGCAGCCTCATCCGCGCAACAAATCACTGTTGCCGGAGCTCTCTCACACACATCACACTGAATTTTCATGTTAATTCTTCTCTTCCTTCTACAACACCAAAAACTTGGTCTTCTTTTAGCTAACAACTTTTTCACTACAAGAAATATTGGAATTATTAAATAACCCTTTAGCAGACACAGTGGTTTTGTAAAGCCAAAAATGGAGAACGATGGTGTAGAAAGATTAGGACATGGTGTGGAGATGAGAACGAAAAAAGAACATAGTTAACATTGAAGTAGTACTATACTACACAGTTGGTATTTAATGTGGGAAGAAACTGTTGAAGACAGAAAAGGAAGTGACTGGATGAGGATTGAGAGCTGGTGGGGTTGCGAAGATAAGGATTTGGATGTTGCATATCAGTTTCTGTAAGAACAATAAAAACAACACGGATTTGTGGGGTTAACTTGTCAAACATGTGTGTGGCTGTGGAGGCATCAACAAGCACAAACCATGTTTGAGTGGCCACTATATTTTCTAGATAGTCTTCTATCACTATATGACAGCTGCCTTATATGTATGTTTTAAAATCGGATACAACTAATTATTCTGAATAATCGTGAATTTGGACTAATCTCAATTACTATCAATTTATATTAAAATATGTGTTTGCCAATTTTCCAACATTGAAATGAAGAGATACTTAAATGTTCAACTATCCTTGTATTTGATAACTTGCTAGCCAACAAGTTGGCATATCCGATGCTTTCTAAATGATTGGATGGAATGAATCGTTATCAAACTCAGGAATCACACTGCCACAGTTTTATAACAATTTTGTTTAGAAAAAAATATATTTTTCTTATAAAAAAAACACAGTTTCCTGAACTCTTGGTACATGTTTATCTTAATAATTCAAATTAACACAATAATGCATGTTTGGTTTTTATTTTAGAGATACTTAAGTTCTGCCATAAAAATGATTTTTTTTTTTTTTTTGTGTGTAAAACAAGTTAAATCATACACACACTACATAAAATGTGATTAAACATGATATGAAATCATTCAAATATATTTAGCTTTGTAAATCATTTTACTCTTATTTTATTTGGAGCTTTTCCCCACATTGGAGATAAACTATAGTGTAGGACTCAAATTTTTTTCTTTGTTTCCTCTCTTATTTTCATGTGTACTAAAGGAGAGTTTCATTTATTTTTTTGTTGAAAAAAGTGCATTCCTTCCTCTATCTTTTTCCATGTGACTTTTCTTTTCTGTCAAACGAAGTGTTGAAGTCATTAAGTTTAACATTGACTTCTGTATTTTATGCTGAACTAAAAACATGATACTGTAATGTTTTCTTTTCATGATTGATGGATTAAATAGAAAGATTGTTGATTAACTCATGCTCTTTGACTTTTCCTAATGCAATTAATTATGGTCTATGGAAAACTAATTAGTTTATATGAAGTTGATTTGGAACCTGCCCGGTTACTTCTTTTTCAAATATTGAAATTTTCAGTTAATCTAAAATAAAGTGGTGGTCTATGAAGAAACAAAGTAAAACAAGTTTGGACAGATTTTTTTAAGTACACATATAATGTCACAAATATAGTAAGCAGCAGTTCAACAATTAGGAACGCATGATCCACATTCTAGTTACATGCTGATAATTCTTTGTCCTAATATAAAGTACTACGTTCACATACAAGATACGTGATTATTATATAATGGATAAAATTTAGATACAATTTCATAGGCGTTGTTGGTGTCGTTTTCTAATTTAAATTAGAATTTCATCTTGGTAATCGACAAAACTCCAATTTTCATCAAAGAACAATATACTAAACAACACCTAAAGAACTGTATATATATATATTTTTTAATCTTTACATAACCTTACTTTTGTTCAACCATGGGATAAAACATCTTAAGGTAACAAGAACCAGCGAGTGTGAAGACATTTTGACCCTAAAAACCTTGATGCCAACCCTTCTCTTGGACACCCCACGGCGCATGCCCAAAACAACTCCCGTTGCTGCTTCATTAACCTCTTTCACTGACTTCTTCAACTTTTCCTTGAAGCCAACATTGGTTTTTTCTTCCAAACTCAAATGGTAACTGTTCAGAAACGCTCTTCTTGCCTCACAAAATTCACGACCACGCCTAGACCACCCTCCATGATCAAGTTGCGGATTGTGTGTTAGTTGGGTTGATTGATCATCAGAAGGTGCATTGGGACGTACTTTGGAGTGTCGCATTAGAAAAGGACTAAGAAATGATGAGACCCACATGTGGTGGCCGTACGTGAAGAAACACTGGCCACTACAAAAGGATTTATATAGTCACATACTGGTTTTGATTTTTTAGATAACCTTAGCTTAGTGGTTAAACCGTAGAGGAAATTAATGTAACCGGGTTGGTAGCTTGGTTGCACCCAAGATTAATTAGCAAAACCTCAAAGTTTGATGCGTACTATAAATTAATTCTTCTTGAAATTGCCAAGTTAATTATTCCCGAGAGGTGTTTTTTCTTGGGTAATTTTAACTACCGTTGAAAGGCAATGAATGCACAAACTTGCAGTGCGGTTTTCCTTTCACGAACGAAAGTCAAAAGTTGCATGGAGTAGTTTTCTTTTCTTATTATATTTCCAAGATTGGAATTTTATTCACCATGTGTGACATGGAATATAAAGGGAGCCTGCAACAACTACATTACAACTCGTGGCAGCTGGCAACAAAATAGTGACAAAGATATCCAAGCGTAACACATACGCTACCAATTACAATTAGTTGGCTCTAATCAGCAACAAGAGCAATTAATTTCTCGAAATTCCTTTCGTAGCTTATGATAAATAAATGAATGAATGAATAAGCTGGAATTGTTCAAAACTAGCGGCTAATATTTAGAAATATGCATACAAGTCTTTTATTATGCAGATTAGGAATCAGGAATCGCAAAAGCAAAGGTACACGTGAAAATTCCGTAGTTTTTCCCTTTATCATGAATTTTATTTCTTTTTCAGATAAGAAAAATATTGTATTTTTAAAAACACAAAATATATTCAGAAAATAATTTTCAAGTTTAAAATAAGAAATTAATGTTATCCAATCATATATTATTATTTAAATTATTTTAAAATAATTACTTTAGAAGTTAACAAATACTGACTTGTACTTAAATGACTGAATGAAAGTTTTTACATTATCATTACATAATTCTTCTTCTCTTAAAATAATTTTTGTAACCCGAGATAAAGGGTTGAGAGCCTAAATATTGGTTCTCCTTGAAGGTTATGCGTATGCTCCTGGGCAAGTGTGACTGTAGATTGAGAATATACTTGCAAACACATTCCGATACCCAAAAAAGTGTTGCAAGTATGAAAAAGAGAGAATTTGATTTTCCTTTACCCCATTACTGTATAGAGCTGAGGTCAACGAAACTAAAATCTTCATACTAAGGAATCCCAACCCTTTTTTTTTAGCCTATCTATTCAAATTAAAATGTTATTTTAGATACTAAGAACACATCCTTTAACACTTTTTTATTAATTAAAATTTATTTTAAAAAATAAAATTTGGTAGATTTTACATCGTATTCAATAATTATCTCTTATGATTTTATATTTTTCAATAAATATTGATCAGTATAGATAGTATGTTTGCAAAAGTGTTTTTCTAATACTCTTTTTTTAAGACGTGAACATCAGATTAAATAGCCTTATCATTAATTAAGAAAATTATACAAGTGTGTTCCTAATACATTAAAGAACCAAACTAGTAATCTAAGAATCTTGCTTATATATAAGTATCCTTGGGATATTAGTTAAAGAATTAAAATAAAAAGTTTTTTAAATTAAAAATCATAAGAGAACATAAATAGAGTCATGAATAACATAAATTTATGTATCTCAATAATTTTTTTTATTTTCTTAACTAATATTATGGCACTGCTTAGAATTTGCCATAATCTAATACTCTTATTTAATCTCATTTTTATCGGGGTAAGTTAGACAATTAATGCAAATAATAAGAAATCCCAAATGAGATAAATACTAAATTGGGAAATTTTTGTGATCTACGTATGTCTTAATTATGAATGAGTTCATTGAGATCATTGGGTATCTTTGTGGGTTACGGCCCATCACATAATTAATTACCTATTCAATATGTATCAACTAAATCTATTAATTTTTTTATTGTTAAGATCACTTGGCAGCAAGAGTATTCTAATTTTTTTAATATTACTACTATTAAATACCTAAATTAGTTAATGAGTGTTGCTCTAATTTAATTAGCGATTATGAATTTGATTTTCTAATAATGCAGTCACATTGAATTTTTTTTTTTAAAAAAAAATACACAGGTTCATGAGATTTTCAGAAAAACTATTGAATCGAATAGACTAGTTCTAGACTTCTAGTTAATTCGTTCCGTTACAAAATTAGTGAGTCACCATTCTTGGCGGTGTTGTGATTTTGGCTTTTGGAAGGGATTTGGCTGAACGTGGAAGCCTTTGCTTCAGCCTTCATGTGATGTTGAAAATAGCGGTGCCATACTTCCATGTTCCGTCTGGTTTTAAATAAAAACCTGGGGCAATGGGCATTCACACATGGACCTAAGTTACAAAATATGGAAGGGCATTAATGAGAATCAAAGAAATGCCAACAAGTAGCAACATTGGAGTAGTACTTTCTACCACATTCGTTAAGTACACATTCTTTATAACTGTTTGTTGATCTCACTATCTTTCTCATACAAATTTTAAATTAGTGAAACCAAAATTATGTAATATCATTTCTTGTGAAACCAAACACTCTTAGACCAATAAGTAATTGATCAGAGTAGTCCTGAATTTGATTATTTTAAATAAGGTCTTGATTCGAGTTTGTGGAAAAAAAAAATATGATTTGAAGAGAAAATTTCACTAAAAGTGAATAATTAAGTTCCCCATGGAGATTATCCTCATAAAAAGTGGTTACTCACCAATGATGACAAAAAACACACTTAATCCAGTTCGATTTTTCCGGGACAACTTATATACATTAAATTTTGTTCCAATTAATAACAGTATAGCACGGCTCAATTAATTGACGGTTAAACTGACGAAGTGATGCACGAAATTTATTCTTCAACACACCCTAAAAATTGTCCGCAATCGCATGGCCTTTGTAAGAAATAAAAGATCAGATTATATGCTATGCTCAACTGACCAAGTCCGTGCCAGAAGACCAATTTAGATTCAGTGCAGTAAAAAATGGCGCAGTAAAGTTCGATGAATATCCATTTTAGTCGTCAACACTTTTTTTATTTCCCATTTAGAAGCATTTAACCTCATTGAATAATTGTCAAGGAAAATAATATCCAGCTTAAAAAGTTGAACTAATTCTAATTCAGATAGCCACAAAAATTTACCCCAGACAAACAAATGTCGTGATTTTAATTGCCAGACAAAGACTAACTCGTCAACTATAAAAACATTACTAGAATTTACTTTAAAAGATATGCATAATAATCCAGCCAAAAAAAATGGGGCCACTCTCAAGTTTTCTAACTTTCTGTAGTATTGCAAAATACTGCCATAGGCAAGAATTAAGTCATACAACAGATGCTATGAATCCAATCACAAAAAATGGCTAAAAGAATAATGACCTTAAATGGAACTCCATACTCCTTTCAATTCCTCCAGTATATCTGCAAACAAAATCATTGTACAGAAAATCCAAAATGAACATTTAGGAAATATAAGGCCTTCAAGACCATATGAAGTAAAGGGACAATGTTTATACTTGGGAACAATGTTTTAGGTATATGTCGACTACTTATATGCCTAAGGTCTTTTGTCGTGATGTAGCTTTAGAGATAAAGCCACAAATGAAATTAGAAAAGAATAAAAAAGTAAAGAGAGCATGCTGTAATAGTAATTGTAGTTTGACGTGAAAGGCTATCAAGATCAGTTAGAAATACATGGAGAGTGCTAAATCAGCCTTTGTACATACCGGGTAAGTAATTAGGCTAGTGCTGCAAAGAAATATCATAATATTAACATGGCATTTTTAAACCCAAAATGAAAAACCAAACATAACTACATGTATATTTAAGTTCAGAGTAGTTGAGAAACAGAAGTTTTAAACACAGAATATTTCAACAGTGGACTTAAATTTACAAAGCATCTGTAATCATGTTATCAAAATGGTAATCGCAACTATATAAAACTCACCAGTTCGTGATGTCAGTTGGATTATCTTTGTGATCTACATCGTTAGTATGTTCTGAACCAGAAGCAAAGCCATCTTCTTGAGGACCTGAATGAAGAATATGGGAAAAGCCCTGTCCAATTGACTTCCAGAATCTAGTAGGTAAAGATGTTTGTGCATTGTCACAACTCACAACAGTTGATGGCTCAATTGTTCTAGCTGAAGCAGGATGGAGGTCAGAAAATCTGAAAGCGCCTAATATTTTTTCTGGAAGCTCTGATTCAGCTTGGCTCTCAATAAGAAAAGCCAAGTCAACAGTCAAAGTTGAAATGTAACCAAATGCCAAATGAACGATTGCACTTGCAACCATGGAAGACCCTATATCAATATCTACTTCTATGAAATTCTCCCCCGTGCAATATTTACAGGAAAGGGCACGCCCAATTATGCAAATAGCCTGCTCTCCAACAGCTTTTCTGACAATCCAAGGACCTTTTACAATGTTGGCAATCAGCTTAAGCCTTGAGTTTCTGAATGCATTGTCACTCTTCAAGAACTTGTCCATTAGCGAACCCTCAAGAACTGGCTCTTTGGTTGTAAAATATGCAATGGCACTATAGTTATCCTTGGTTGGGACTTGAAGATTGAAGGCCCACACAAAGGGTTTATCACCTTCCGGAAACTCATTATCAATGACCTTCCTAACTCGACTATTTGGATCCTTTAATATCTCCCCAATTTTCACTGAACTTTTAATCCAATCAAAACCGAGAGGTTTGAGCATATAATCACCAGCTGGAACCTTAACCCTTGTTGTAAAATACTCAGGGCCTCTGACCATGAATGCATCACCAGGAGGGGTAGCCCAACCATTTGAACAATTATCTGGTTCAAGAAGTGGGATGGCTCCTTCAGATATTATCCTATCTATCCATTCCAATTCCTTTCTATGACTGACGTTGGCCATAAATGTGTGCTGCTTTCCCAGTAATAACAATATAAGCTTTATAGTAATGAAAAAATGGAAACAATTATGTGATGTGATTGCAAGATAAACAAGCATGCTGCGTGCATAAGTCCTAAGGTCATCCGAACACCAAAATTGTACAATGTACAAGCTTTTCCAAATACAAATAGAAAGGAAGGAAAATCCTTCCTAAAACAGGAGAATGTATTACAGGGTCTGAGACTATCAGGGTCCAGGACAATCTCCACGTGTCTGAGACTAACAGAATCTCCACGAAACCAGAATCGAAGCTCTTGGTAACATGTCACACAAAGATTAGCCAGGACCACGGACAATTGGTAGTCTTGGACCATGTAATAATTTATGCTAAAACGGGCAGGATGAAACCAGACACAGACAGATTTGTCATTAGTAAAAGAAAATGAGATTATACCGTATAGGCAAATATGACCAACAAAGTAGACTTTAATTGTCAACAGACTTCATTGATGGAACTCCAATTGGGTTTTAAAAATTTAAATTATGATGATGGATTTCCATTGAAATTTGTTCTCATAGGCACACAACAGAACCAGATGAACTGCAATAATTCATTGACTTTTTCTACATATAAACAACCTTTGTGCCATTTAGCAGCCAACTACAGTGCAAAAAGTCTATGACCTATATACATGAAGAAGGAATTATATCATCACATGATACTGTTTTTTTATTAAAAAATAAATAAAAACCATAACCTTAAAGTAAGGATAAATCCAAATCGTCAATTATATGATGGTTATATTTGGAAAGAACTTAATTTCAGGAAGCATTTAAACCTTTATGCTTAGGATTAGAGATAAAGAATGGATGGGCAATAGAGAAAATAAAATAAAGTTATCCCATGTTGGAGAAAATAATAATAATTGGCTGGTGAAGGAAACGAATAGAAAGAGCATTGTGTAATGAGGAAGGGACATAACGTTGACGTATGTATCTAGGAAGTGAATTTAGACATCATAAGTAAATAAGCACTACATACCAGTTTCTGTCTCTGTACAGAGTGAAGAGAAGAGAGAAAGTAAAAGAAGGGTAAGCAGAGGAGAACAATTCTGAGGCTCTGCTATCACTGCTATGCAACTGCGACCACTCCTCGCCTTCCTTTGGTACGTTGTGTTGTGTTGAATTAAGGAAGAGCTGAAATCGAAGGATTCTTCTATTTGTCTCTTCCGAGAAATAAATAAAAATGTTTACGTGTTGGTGAACACAAGCACAACCGACAAAGAGGCGTAAAACTCGAACTCCAAAATCCACAGCCCCAAACCTTGTGGACTCCTACCTCTTCTTATTACATTATTGTTATTATTATTATTGCTGGAGCGGCATTAATGTATCAAAATAATTTTAATATACTTTATCTTCAATTTATTTTATTGACTATAACCTACTTTATCAACCAATTATTTTTTGAAAAAACCTTCTAGTAATGTCTTCCTTTAATTCTTTCTTGCATTGCTATCGGTGCAACAATATTTTAGGCCTTATCCATTGTTGAATAAGTCTTTTTGAATTTATTTGGTTTAGATGATGAAAATAAAAAGATTTTTTAAAATTAAAGGAAAGTGTAAAAGATATGATCTCATAAAAAAGTTTAAGATTTTTCTTCAATATTATTTATCTCCTCTCTACCAAACACGCCATAACATGTATGATTTATTGGTGCGTCTATTTTTGGTTTAAATAAAATTATGGTTATTACTATTATTTATATAAAAAATATTTTTATTTATATAACTAAAATAAATATATATCAAATAAGAAAATGCTAGTAACACATTCTTTAACATATTCTCTATTATTGATTGAAAAATATTAAAAATCATAATTTTTTATGAATCATACCTCTGATTTAATAACTATCTCTGATTTTATAGTTCATTAAGTTTCAATCAACGAGAAAATGCACGTTAGGAAGAGTGTGTTGCCAGCACTCCTTTATCAGATAATGATATTTGATAATATTTAATAAATTTCTTTACATAAGAACAATAACCATATTTGAATATAATAATTGTTAACATAATAAATCATAATAATTAAAATTCAATAACAATATATGTTTTAATATACATGATGAATGTGGCCAAGATTATAAAATATATTAAAATTAAGTTAGGTAAGAGATAAAGGAGTTTAAGTTGGATAAGAGGTAGAGGAATTTAAATCAATATACAAGTTAAAGATAATTAAAAGAGATAAGAATCATTTATTTCCCAACAAAATCAGAATTTTTTCCCATAAAATCAGATTTTATGAGACAAATTAGTTTAAATTATGAAAAGGAATAAGATATTAATTAAGTTGAGGAATTTAAATAAGGGGATGATGAGAGAGAAAGAAGAAAAATCTTAAGATAAATTTTAAAACAAAACATATGTTATGTTTTAGTATATATATTTTTTAAAAAAAAAACATAAGACCTGAAGAGAAATAAAGAGTTTGATTTGTAAGATCATATAATCAACTTAATTTGTCTCACATCTAAGAGTGGCTGTCTCTTATCTGATTAGTATGTTTAATAACTTGTAATGATCCAATGTATTGTCACACTCCATAAGGTAGTTGTTAGCATATGAATTGAAAATGAATATTTGCTTATTAACGGGTAGGAATAAGTAGTAAGATACTTGTACCTGCAGAGTCATCCCAACTTCTCGATCTTTTAGCAATCAACTACGACAAGTTCCACTCTTCATTTTTGCAGTTTTAAAAATCTATTCATGGTTGACTGACAGAAAAGGAATAAGCTTTTAATCTCAACTTTATGTAAAAAAGAGGAGAAGATCATGGCACAAGCAAATTTAACATACTGTCTCTCTTGCCTTTTCTTTTAAGTGTTCACTTTTAGACATGTTATTTTGATAAAATGGTCAATTCTATAGTTTGTTTTCCTTCTTACGTTTGCCACAAATAGGTAGCAATAGCGAGTATAAACAAGAGTTCTTAGGTGAGGGTCAAATTTCAATTTGCTCAAATACGTATACGTGTAGCATACTCCCGTACATAGTCCGAAATGTCCGAACCAAATCCTAGGTAAAACAAGTTTGAAGTCCACTTCCTTCTGTATCGACGAAGAATCATTTTGGTATAACCAGGAGGGATGTAATACCCATTCCACAGGATCGGTCTATTTTTAACGTAAAGTGGTATTTTCAGTTATTATTTTATGTCTAAGTCGAAAATCGAATCCTGCTTTATTAAGGGATATCCAAGTGTAGAATTATTGGTGCTAACGACTTTTAGTATTCACCAAGAATCTTAATGAGTGAAAGACAGTTTTTATTTTCTCACTGTTATTGGTATTTAATAAAAATAAATAAAGGGCATAGTTCAAAATTAAAGGAAGGTTGTCTGTAGAAGCAATTGGTGCTCTACGTGTTCCTGTTAGTTCATGAAATCGAGATAAGTAATCTACAAAGAACCTGTTTGTTCATAGCATTCTTCACTGAGATTCGCTCATAAATTCATAATCCTGACGGTTATGTGATTTTGTCTATTCACGAGTCAGCACAAAAATGACATTTGGGAACAATAAAATATCACATCACTTTCAGCAAAGAAAATTAATGTTGTTTTCCAATGCGATCATCATGGACAACGATAGACCAACCTACTCTCAACCTTAATTGCTGTCATGAACAACGCATGCTTTCAATTTCAACTCTTTCAAACCTTTCAAATACGAAACTCCACCGAGTGCTTCTAGTTCTACCAGGTTAGACAATCGGCATTGCACCTAAACTCTCGCTTTCTCCGCTTCAACTTCTCGTTCTCTCGCCATCAAGTCCATATACATCGTTCCATGCATGGAGAAGATAAAAATAAAAAAACTACTCACGAAGGATGAAACCTTTCTCCAACACCCTTTTGTTCTTGCTGTTGTTCTGGTTTTAGGCCTTGTTATGATGGACCCTTTTCATCTGGGTCCAGTGTCTGAGCATGAATTCAGACCCGTGAAGCATAGCATTGCACCGTACCACCAAGTCATGAAAAATTGGCCTAGGGACAACATGAGCAGATTAGCACTTCATGGGAAATCAGAATTCAAGAATCAAGTCTTTGGACCAGAGTCACTCGAGTTCGATAACATGGGTCGTGGCCCCTACACTGGTTTAGCCGATGGACGCGTTGTTCGATGGATGGGGGAGCAACTTGGTTGGGAAACATTTGCAGTTGTCACATCTAATTGGTAACTAGAACCAAAACCTTAACTTCTTCTTCCCTTTGACCCAAAATTCAGTCTATAAATTGAACAGCCCACAACACGTGGATCAACTGACACAAGTTGGTTTAGCTTAAGTAATAGTTTTCAAGTTCAAATTTTAGCGTGCATCTACCATATATATAAAAAAAGAGTTTTGTTGTTCTGTTCATACTTTAACTCGAACTTTTGTAAATGACGTATATGGTCTCATACTAAAAAATTGAACAAACTACCAACTTTCACATGTTATATAGCTAAACATATTCTTAAAACGTTATTCTATATATATTGATTAATATTTGGTGCTGATAACATGGTACTTTTGTGTGTTAATTTAAAGGACGGAGAAGCTTTGCTTTAGGGGCAATGATTCGACCACTGCGAAGCAATGGAAGCATGAGAAAAAATGTGGGCGTCCCCTAGGCCTCAGATTTGACAAAGAGAGTGGAGATCTATACATAGCAGATGCATACTATGGACTTCTTGTGGTTGGACCTAATGGGGGACTCGCTACATCGTTGGCAACCCATGTTGAAGGAAAGCCCATTCTCTTCGCAAATGATCTTGACATTCATAAGAACGGATCCATCTTCTTCACAGACACCAGCAAAAGATACAACAGAGTGTAAACCTTTATTATATATACCATTTACTCAGATACTATACATCATTTGAGTATATTCATGCACTCCTTATTGTTTTCAATGGATTATTATTGTTTACAAGGTACTTATTACTTGTTTGCAGTGCACATTTTTTTATATTATTGGAAGGAGAAGCTACCGGCAGGCTCCTCAGATATGATCCTCCAACTAAAACAACCCATGTTGTATTGGATGGCCTTGTTTTTCCTAATGGACTGCAATTCTCTAAAGACCACTCCTTCCTTCTCTACACTGAAACCACCAATTGCAGGTGATTATATCTTCCTAACATAAGTCCCAGCTAAAAATTTATGATAAATTTGAAAACGAATTAGAGGAATGAATTGGTTTCAAGAGTGTATGTATATATGCAAATAAATGTATAAAATTTTACACTGTGAATCGTAAATCAGTATAGTTTATTATAAAGGTCTACAATTTAAGTCATAATGTAAAAATTTTTTAGACCGAAAATAATATATATACTATTTGTTCTATTTGTAATGTGAATAAAAAATCATAATGGGTATAATTTATTGTAAAAGTCATCAAATTGATCGTATAAACAAGTTTGAATAGAATACAATATAAAATCTTTTTATTAGTATATTTACTATTTACTTTATATGTAATCGTGTAACAAGGCATGTAACACATTCATTCCAAAATGACATGATGACAGGCTAATGAAGCTCTGGATAGAGGGTCCTAAAACTGGAACTGTGGAACTTTTAGCTGACCTTCCGGGGTTTCCAGACAACGTAAGAATAAACGAAAAGGGGCAATTCTGGGTGGCAATAGACTGTTGTCGCACTCCAGCACAAGAAGTTCTTAGTCATAATCCATGGTTGAGGAACATCTACTTCCGTTTGCCCATAAGAATGAGCTTGTTAGCTAGAGCTATGGGGATGAAAATGTACACTGTGATTTCACTTCTGGACGACAAGGGAGAGGTTTTGGAAGTTCTTGAAGACCAACAGGGTCAGGTCATGAAGCTGGTCAGCGAAGTCAGAGAGGAGCAAGGGAAGCTTTGGATTGGAACTGTGGCTCATAACCATATTGCCACCTTATCTTACCCTTAATTAAAACCTTATAATTTGTTATTTTGTCTATCCATTTCTCTTTTCTCAACCTATAATGTTGTAGTATGCTGTATTTAGGATTAGGATTTTCCTCTAGTTTATATTAAATGGTGGAATTGCATTATCTCTGTTTCACTCTCCTTGTAAAAGTACATTGATACTTTATAGCTTCCACGCCAATGAAATGTTTATGTTTGGTTTAATTAAGTTTAAAATTTATAAAAAATTTATAACATTCTTTTTTAATTAATTAATGCACGATGTAAATGAATTTTTGGTTAATCTAAAATATCTTTCAATAGGAAGTTAAAGACTAATTCATATGCATGAATTAAATCAAACTCATAATCATATATTTGAGAGACAAAATTATGTTAATCATATCACATTGATAATTTCATTTATAAGTTAGATATATATGTCTTTGGTGAAAGTTTGTAAAATTGGTATTAAACAAAAATGATCTTAGTTAAAATTTTGTTTTAAAATGAAATAAATATTTATTTAAAACTATGTTATTTAGTATTTTAACATAATTCTAAATCATTTAAGATAAATCTACACACTAAAACATTAAGTAAAATATTTAATATGCACTCAAATATAATACTGTACTTTTTTTCTACATGCTTGATCTAGCAAAGAATGGAGTACACGTTTATGATTACGCTAATATTAAACAGTGAAGAAAGGCTGCGACAAGAAGTGATAGACTCAACACGTCAGTATAAGAAACGATCACTACTTTGCTACTCTGTCTTTGACATTAGAACGAACACTCATAGCCGCGAATCGATCTGCATGATGCTCAAGTTTCGCTCTATCGTGTCCAAATCCAAAACCAGCAACACTGCTCTTCTTCTTCTTCGTGCTATCGCTACATCCCAATCCCTTCACAGCAACATTACCAACCTCTACCTTCTCAATGCTAATAATTCTTATCATTCATTTTCTCGCCGCCATGCTTTCTCATTCTCTAAGCCACGCACCAATTCTAGGGTTCCAACTTCTCGGAGCTTCTGCACCGCGTCCTCCGACAGGGACTCACTCGAGTACGACGTCGTCATCGTCGGCGCAGGTCCCGCCGGCTTATCAGCGGCGATACGGCTCAAGCAAATGTGCCGCGAACGAAACGCCGATTTGTCCGTCTGTGTCCTCGAGAAAGGTGCCGAAGTTGGTAAGTAACGTTAACGTACTTAATTTCTATTTTGATTGAATTTAATGTTTATTTTGTGATATTCGCGAGTTCTGTGTGTTGTTGTGCATAGGTGCTCACATTCTTTCTGGAAACGTTTTTGAACCTCGCGCGCTAAATGAGCTTCTTCCGCAATGGAAGGAGCAAGAGGTGCGTTCGGTTTGTTTTCTATGTCCGATTCCTTTGCAGAGTAAATTTCTACCTTCGATTTGAGGATCATTTTTTTATCTGCTTGCAGGCTCCGATCACTACTCCTGTTTCTTCTGACAAGTTTTGGTTTCTGACCAAAGGTCGCGCAATTTCGCTTCCGTCTCCTTTCAACAACAAAGGCAACTATGTAATAAGGTTTCTATAACACTTTGTTTTTGTTCCATATGGCTAGAGGCTATAATTTTACTCAATACCATATGCTTTCTGCTGAATCAGTTGTTTGTTTACCGTTTCCTTGTCTGTTGGATCTTGACTTTCTTAGTTACACGGGCTGTTTTGGTTTTTACATGATTGACTGCTAAATCTCCTGTTCTGAAACTGTGCCTTTTTTTTTCTCCTTTGGAAATTTCTGTATTGGTTTCAACCTTAATGATGTTATATTCTTTGGACAACAAAAATCATTATTTTAATTTTTTATTGATCAGTTGGTATGACTACGTGCCATAGAGATTGAAATTGCTGGAGATTTTACTAGGCATAAGGTTGCAAAATTAGAATTTCAACTTGGAGAATATATCTGGAATACAATCCGTGACCTGTCTTTCATGATGTGAAGTCCAAGAAGAACAACAGATCATTTTAATTTTCTGGTTTTAGTTTTTACTCAATAAATATATTTTTTGTTGAATTATTTCTTTCTAATTGTTTTCTTGATAATTGACGTAAAATTCAAGATTGGAAGGTGCCTTTTTCTCCCATAATAAGATACTTGTTCAATTCTTTGTGTTTAGGTTTGCAATGTTTTTCTTCACATGTCTTTTGCCCCACTTTGAAGAAGCTTCTTATTTTGGACCATCTGTTACAGTCTAAGTCAGTTAGTACGTTGGTTGGGAGCAAAAGCTGAAGAGTTAGGAGTGGAAATATACCCAGGATTTGCTGCGAGTGAGGTATTTCTGCTTTTGCTTGGATGTTTCTTCTTCACATTTGTTGCTGTTTACACGGGTATTTTTGCCTGGCCAGGTATTGTATGATGCAAACAACAAAGTTATCGGTATTGGAACGAATGATATGGGAATTTCAAAAGATGGTTCAAAGAAGGAGAATTTTCAACGTGGCGTCGAGATCAAAGGTTTCATTTAACCTGTTTCTTTCTTTCATACATATTTATGTGCTTTATTTCATTTTTTTTAGCAAAAAGGTTTCCCTAATTAATACTTGTCTAGCTGCTCTAATAACTTGACTATCATTTTGATTAATAATTTGTTCTTTGTTGTCCAAATATTTGTGAATGCTTATATCTTTTTGAGAATGGGGGTGGCAAACTTTTATTGACATGTGTCATGACATGCTGAACAAGTTTTGATGACAGTTACAGTTAACCATTTTTTGTTTTTATGGCATATGATATTCTTAACTTTGAAAAATGCCTTATGCAATTTGCAGATTGCATTGCTCACTCTGAGCATATGATTTCGATACTTCCCTTATAAGCTGTGTGTGCCATACTTATGCTTGTAACCAATGAGATATATTTGTGTCTTTTAATGTGGTAATTTAAATCTTTCGGAGGCTTAGTTGTTATCATGTAAATATTGAATCACATGCAGGCCGCATAACACTCCTGGCTGAGGGATGTCGAGGATCATTGTCAGAGGTTTGAAAATCAAATTTAGTTAGGATTGAACAGGTTTAAGTTTTTCCTGTAAATTACTGTTTTGATAACAAGGCCTTCAATCCCTATCCCTGTGTTTCTTGCAGAAAATAATGAAAAAGTACAACCTAAGAGAGAAGGGAGGTGCAGAACATCAGACATATGCTTTGGGAATTAAAGAGGTATCATTACTTCATGTATTTTGTAAAGAATTTTTTAATTTTTTTCTCATCTTTATTTTTTCATGAAAACTGTGCTTATTTGTTCAATACATTCGTGAAGATTATCTGGTTGTTCTAGTAAGTGGAAATTATGGGTGCCTTCATTTCACTTCTTTTGTCACCCTCACTTAGATTATGTAACATTATACTCTTAGGTTTGGGAAATTGATGAGGAAAAGCATCAACCTGGTGCTGTAATCCACACATTGGGATGGCCCTTGGATCATAAAACATACGGAGGATCTTTTCTGTATCACATGAAAGATAAACATGTAAGACTCCCTCTTTTCGAGTGTCATGTATTCAAATTATCACTTTTTCATGGTTTTTTATTCTTACTAGGTATCTTCTTATACTAAGTTATTAACAAGTCACATGCATTTATGCTCCCTCTAGTTTTTTAATTCATTTTTTGCTGACTATATATTCCTTATTTCAAGAATTTAATTTACCACTTTGACAGATATCTATAGGCCTTGTGGTTGCTTTAAACTATCAAAACCCTTTCATGAATCCTTATGAGGAATTCCAGGTAAATTTTATTGTTCTTATGATATGTTTAAAAAATTTTGTTGTCTAGTATACATTACTTGGTATTGATGTTGCTTCATATCTGTTTAATATGGAAATATAAAAAGGAAAGGTTAGTGTTTTCAAAACTGCTAAAAGAAACAAAATATTTTCTTCCCCTCTCCCCAGCAATTAGGTGGGCTGTAGATCTTATGTTATATTACCTGACAAGCCAAATTCTCCAATTATGTTTTGGTTCTTTTTATGAAACTTATTCTGATTGTGTTAATGCAAATATGTTTGAAATTTTTTGAGGTTACATTACATATTCTGAATTCGTGATCCCAGACATTTATTCAATTATCTTCTTTGCTCCTTCCTTCCCTCTCCCTTGTGTCTGTATTGGTTCACCAGAAACTAAAGCATCATCCTGCAATCAAATCATTTCTAGAAGGTGGAACAGTTATCCAGTATGGAGCTCGCACGTTAAATGAAGGTGGTTTTCAGGTACATCAGTAATAATAGTTCCTTTTCTTATATGTAATCAATGGGGAAATTCAAGAATGTAGAGAGAAATTATCATTATGTTCCACATGTTGCCAGCCCAGCCTCATGAGGTGCTATGTTACAAATGTATTAGCAAAAAATGAAGTTGCCAAATGGATACTCCTTCTAACTTTTATAAGGTTTCTAATGTAAATTTTTTTGGCATTTGGTGGGTCATTTAAAATTATTGGAGATATATGTGGACTTAGAAGCATAAACACTAAAACAGATGTAACGTCCGAACTGTCCCTACATACCAACATAAGACTTTTCAATGTGCTTTGTCCTCACTCACACACTTCATGAGAAACTTCCCAGGAGGTCACCCATCCCAAGATTGCTCCAAGTCAAGCACGCTTAACTGTGGAGTTCTTATGTTATGGGCTACCAAAAAGTAGATGCACCTTGTTGATATAGGTAGTACCTATTAAATCCTTTTAAGTTATCCTCAACTGTACAGTCTCATACCTGCACAGCCTCTGGATCCCTCTCGTTCGGGTGTGTATTGGATTCATTCATGTACCCCTCCCACTGGAAGCCTGCCAGGAGCCGCTCCTTGTCCGTGCCTCACTGCACCGACGATCACTCCCTGCCCTCGTCAACGCCCGTGATGTTACAATAGACATGGACATTACAACACAACAAAATTTAAATTGTCCAAGAGTCTTGATGCGTAAAATATGTTAGACTCGCACAAGTGCAAATATACCCTACACAATAGTAATAATAGACTCGAAAGTCTGGATATCGAACCCAAATGACCAGTTGTATTTCCAATTAGTCAAGTTTATTAAACTAACAGTAGTTATGATTAGAAAGAGGATTTAAATATTTTTATTGTTTTGGTTTTAATAAGAAAGCAAATAAACAAATATAAAGAGAGGTTTGAGTGATGATAAGAATGACCAAAGGTTATGACTCACTAGTACCAATTTTTCTCCAATCCTAGTCCTAATGAAATTTCTTCCCAGTTAATTGTCGATTTGCAAAATCAACTAAAGTCTATGATCAAGGTCAGAAGATGATTTTTTCCTTAAATAAATATCCAATGATCATGAATCTATCAACTTAAGTTAAAGGATAAAACCAATTTTAGGGATGATTAATTAAAGATTAACTAATCTATCAGAGATTATCCAAACAGTTTCATCATGCAATTTGGTGCAAAACATTCTTCACCTAGATCTACCAATTACGTGCAGATGATCACTACTATGCAATCGATTGAGTATTAGAATGATCGGTTTCAAATAAACATTAAAATAAGGAAAACAATTAATTGACATAAAACAATGAGAAATTTCATTAAGAACAAGGAGAGGAGTACATTTGGACAATTACATCATAACCCCCGAACTAGGGGAGCTAGCCACTCATGATCAGAGTAAAACTAACAATCCTATAAAAAGTAAACATAGACGTACCAATAGGCAGGAACAATGATCACAATCTGTCCTAGCGGTGTTGTCCACGCTCTTCAACTCCAAAAGCCCTCAAGGTTCTCTCAAATTCGTAAAAAGATAAAAATAAAACTTAAGAATGATTTTTACAAAGACAAAGACCTCTATATATTGCTTCCTAAAGATAACTACACGAAAAGGTGCACTACAGTCGTGATCGGAAGTGGCGCTGAAGCCTTGGACCGTTATGGATTGACTACAACTCTCTTAATTGACCATTAACCCTCATGAATTGACCACGACCGTGGTGAGGTCACCACGGCCGTTATCGAATCCTTGACGTTGTTCTGGAAGGGCTATTATCATTTGACTATGGTTGTGTTGATGACCACGGATATGATGAATGGACCACGGCCATGATCAAGTGCAGATGAATGGACCACGGTCGTGATCAAGTGCAGAGTCTTCAAATCTTCATTAATTTGTGCAATTTTCAACTCATTCACTCAATTGAGCGGCTGTATTTCTGAAATACAAAACTAGTGTCCAAATGTGAGTTCTACCAAGAAAATACATGCAAAATGGTACAAAAACTTGCACAAAGTACCACCCAGAAAGTGATTTATCAAGTCTAAGTACTTTTGAAGTGTTGCATTGTGTCTGACACCAACATCATTCTTTTGAAGGGTTATGCTTCATTGTCTGTGGGCAATGCATCCCCTAATTGTTACAATGATCCATGTCATGCTTGGATATTGTCTTTGTTGTTGATAGGGAAGTCTTACATCCATGAAGAGGTAGTTTTCATAAAAGGGAGGCTAGTTCATTGTTAGTTATCCTATTAGTCATTTGATTGCCTGTTATTTGCTGCAATGCATTATTTTCTACTCATTACAAATACGATTGTGATTCTAGTTAAATTTCAGTCTATCCCATATCCAGTTTTTCCTGGAGGAGCAATTGTTGGATGTTCAGCTGGGTTCATGAATGTGCCAAAGATAAAGGGAACTCACACGGCAATGAAATCAGGTAGGGGCTTACTCCATTCTATTGGATTGATTTTTCAGCATATTGATAATTAGCATTTTTTAACTGAAGTTAATTTTGTAGTTTTGTTGAAAACAATTTCAAATTACAATGTTCCCCAGTTTCAAGTAATATTTGGACAATTTCAAGAAATTCATTAGCCTTTGGATCTGCAATTTTGAGGAATCAACAATTCTTTAAAGCCATCCTGGCTCTTGCATTTGTTAAGTGAACCCATCAATTCTTTCTTAATCAAAATCAACCATATTTGGACATGTGGACTTGTCAATATCTCCATGTGATATGCAAATAGCAATATTTCAGTGTTACTATTACATGCATTTAATACTTCTTTTTTTGTAGGAATGCTTGCAGCTGAAGTTACATTTGGTGCACTTAATGAAGGCCTACATATGGATATGTATTGGGATGCTTTGAGAAATTCATGGATTTGGGAAGAATTGCATAAATCTCGGAACTATCGGCCAGTTAGTGAAGCAATTCATTGCCTTTTTTTTTTTTTTTTTGGTCTCTCCCTTTCTTGCTGATTGAAGATTACCTAAAATTTTCATTTTCATTACCTAAAGCAATCCATTTTGAAACCTTGAGCTGATAGGCCATCTCATCTTACATGGCTATCTATCAGTTTGCTAATTTTAGAGTACATTATATCATTATAAATGTAAGGTTGCTGTAAAATGATGGTATTAATTTTCATTGCAAAAATAAGATGAATTACAGTCCTAATTAAACTCTGATCCTGTTTATTAGAAAATAAAATGAATAGAAGAATATCCTTTAAATAGCATAATTAAGTAATTTGTATTAGAATCTGCTCCTTTTCTACAGTTGTAAGTTGTAAACAGGTGACAAGACTAGTTTAAAACATAAATCACCATATACTTGCTGGATGAAATAATTATAGGTCTTTTACTTTTTTTTATAATTGAACATATGGACAGATTAATCTGACAAATTACATGTTAGAATTTTTGCATCCAGGACAATGCATGATATTAATGGCTAGATATCATTCTAGCAAATAACCTAGAATGCATTAGGTTGATAACTGGAATCATCCAAAAGTAAAGGAAAATCCTTGAAACTAATTACTAATGGGAGAGTTTTTTATTTTCAATCTATACATAGTTGGCCTTTGCGTACGCTTAATAAGACTAGTGAAATGCCCCCCTAAAATACTTGAAAACAATATAAAATAATTGGAGAAAATCCTTAAAAGTATTACTTTTCCAAAATCATCAAATAATACAAAAGATCAATGCATGATTATAACTAACGCCCCTCAGTTGTCTTAATTCATTTTTTGATATAGAAAATATGATATATTTTGTAAAATTGTTATACCATATTGTCCTTATAGATATTATCTTGTTGTAGGCCTTTGAATACGGGCTTATTCCAGGACTGGCCTTAAGTGGTCTGGAACAGTAAGATCTAACTTCTCTCATGGGTTCTGTCCTCATCATTTAAATACAGGAGACTAGTCTTTTCTGTAGTTCCTTTCTTGTCTTGAGACTTCACTTACTTTGTGTTATTCCTATCAGTTACATATTCAAGGGGAGGAACCCAGTTACTTTGAAGCATGGTAAACCTGATCATGAAGCTATAAATGTAAGAAACATTTTTCAAGGAATCATGTGTACACACACAAAAAAGTGTAGTTTTACTTCCTTTTTTTCCTGTGGGAGAGTGATTATTTGCAATGCAACTTGTGATTATTATTGTTTGCATCATTATGTTATTCATGATATATAATTACCCAATGTTCAGTGTTGCTTGGCTCCGTGCTTGTATTCTTTTTATCCCCTTGAATCATGATTAATTTATTTTATTTGCATCTAAATTTTTGTGTTGTATTTTGTTTCATCATTAGGTCACAAATTGAATGCCAATATGCTTGACAAGGTAAACAAATAAATAACTAATTAGATAGTTGGAGTAAGGTTTTCATTTGTCATTATAGATATTCTGGATGTAATAAAATGGCATGATTCATTGGTAGTGTGCAAAGCATGCTATTATTTGTTACCAATGGTTGGAGAGGAATGACATAATTTTCAATGATTTTTTTCTTGTTGCCTCTTTATATATATGGTATAAACCGTTTTCTTTTTGCATAAAGGCTATTTTAGAGGCCTTTCTTTATTGACTATGCATAGATCAGTGAGCTTCCTCATTTGATGTGTTTTTCTTATTAGTTCTCTAATAATAACAATATATTGCATTCAGTGAGTCTGTGTGTGTACATATATATATATATATATATATATATATATATATATATATATATATATTTTGTCATTTATGCAGGCTGCTAAGTCACATTCTCCAATTCACTATCCAAAGGCTGACGGTGTCTTGTCCTTTGATGTGCCTACCTCCCTGCACAGGTTTTGGAACACTTACTCCTTTCTGTGCTTACTGTTGAGAATTGAGACAGGCAATTATTTTTAGTAGACAAAGTCATCTAAAAGTTAGTTTCTGAAATAGACAAAGTGCATGATTATATTTCTGATTTTGTATCAAAATAAGACATGATTAGTAGAAATTAACAAAAAGAGAGAACATAGAGAAGGTGGCAGAGGAAAGATTCAAGGAGAGTACGCAAATTGAAATGCAAATAGTTCATTAATATAGCCAAATATACTTGAGATCCTAATTTTGTTGGTAAAAACCAACTTACTATGTTTTCTCAAATAATCCTATATAATACTGTTTCTATTTTTAATATAAAAATAAGTTTCTATTTCTTCTTCCATCTTATCCTGTGCAGATAAGAAAGTGATAGCCTTAAGGAGCAATGTTAATTTTGTTGTCGTAAGGAAAGTGCTTACCTTCTGTCCATTTAAGAATCGGCTTGGTAACAGCCTTTCTTGAGGATAGGTAGTAGAATGACATCTTTTACTAGGACAATGTTGTGCAGTAGGATAACATCTTCACTTTTGATGGTAAACTCAATATGCGATATGAAAAATTTCACTGTGTAAGAACCACATTTTATTATATAAGAATGCATGTATTTATGCTGATTTATAGTGAATGAAAAATAAAACCAATGTTCACTGATTTATGTAGTAATAATTTGTGTCAGCCTCTCTGTTTATGGCTTTGATAAATAATGACAGAAATTACTGACTATTTGTCAACAGATATGTTTGTAGTTCATTTTCTTTCTCGATAGGCATTTATATTTAGTTTCATCGCAGGAGCAACACAAATCATGAACATGATCAACCTCCTCATCTCCGTTTGAGAGACCCAAAGATTCCTGAACTTGTAAATTTACCAGTGTATGCTGCACCTGAATCGCGATATTGTCCTGCCCGAGTATATGAGTAATGCCTATTTACTAAAGTTTAGTTTCTGAAAGGATTTTTTATTTTTGAATCATTCATTGATATTTTTATTTTATCTTTCTAAAATACAGGTATGTTGCAGATGAGCAGAATCAGATGAAGTTGCAAATTAATGCACAAAATTGCTTACATTGCAAGGTAAACTCTTCAAACAGATTGGATGATTGTTTGAATATAGTGGTTAAATATTATGCTCAAGATATAGCACTTCGGTGCATGTGTAGTTGGTTGGAAAATGGTACTAGATTTACTTATTTCTGCTGTGTCTATAGTTTTTTTTAATCCTCCGGTTCATTAGAAAAAAGGACCCTGACTAATCCGGAGTTTGACCGAAAGTAAAGCCCGGTCAAGAATTATTTTTGCCAAAGATCGAACTAAGATGCTACCCGAACGATTCAATCTTAAATTTAACTATGTATACACTTGCACATAAGTCGTGAGCGTAGATGCGGGGAATATGTTATAAGTAAAATATGTATATTCTTTTTTTAAGTTTAATTTTCATTCACTGTGAATGTAAATTTTTTTATATTTTCAACCATTTAAAAATCACTCTAAATGTGACATTTTTATCAGTGTATGTGATCCTAGCCCTTCAATAATTTGTCAATATAATATATTTTTTATTTTAAAAGTGGGGTTTAAAAACAAACAGTGAGACACTAGGTCATGTCAAGTTTTTTATTTCCACCGGAGAGGTTCCATTCCTATCTATAATTGGATGATAGTGTAGAAAAAAATTCCATTGCTATCTAAATAAATCCTTTTCTTATTTCTGCCGGATTTGTCATTTTTAAAATTCTCCGGCAAAGTTGTGCATGTACAAATAAATGTTCGTGGTTATATATTTGTTTATTTAGGTGATGAAGTTTCATAATGGAAAAAATTATATCCTCAAGTCCCTAAAATTACCATTAGGATGCAATGGCTTGCTTCTTTAATAATACTATACCTACACTAGTAAAGTCTTTGTTTCGTACACGGTTTAATCCACACTCGTTCATTATTCAGGCTTGTGATATCAAAGATCCAAAGCAAAATATTGAGTGGACAGTGCCTGAAGGGGGTGGAGGCCCAGGATACTCAGTCATGTAGTCATGGTATTCTCCACGCAAATACGTGTGGTATTATTACCCTCTGCGTTGGAAAAAAAATGAAAAAGCTGCTCCTGTATTTTGTTGCCTCCCCCAAAAAATAAAGCCGAGACCTTCCATATGCAACACAAACACCAAAAGTGGAAAGCTACATATTAAAAAAGTGTATTTCCTGAAATAAAATGTACTATAGATACAGATTACTAGTCATACAGTCAACAAATGTTACATTATTCTATTAAAATCATGATGGTTGATTATTTTTCATTCCTTAAATATGTGGTTTTTTTTCTTCACGTCATTTGTTTTAGAATACGTAGCTGCATGTTTTTAGTTTCACTTCGCAGCTTTTTCAGAAATAGGCTTTTGAGCATCGTTTTTATTTTTATAAAAATTAAAGCTTAGTTATTTATGGGCGTTTTTTCCGTTTTTTTAAAATTTTTGCCCGAAAATACAAAAAAAAAATCTATTTTTTTTCTTGAACAAAATAAATAAAGAACATTGATGTAATTCAAGTTTTAAATGATTAAAAAATATCATTTCTTCAGTTTCTTGCTTTTCATTTTACCACTTCCTCTTTCCGCTTTACTGAACTTTGATCTCTCCTGTTACTGTTCTTATTTAGCAGTTAACAATTTAATGTATGATTTTCATCGCTCAAAAAGTTCTGTATTTTTCTTTTTGATGATTAAATGTTCAGTATAACTTGTGAAACTAATTATGTTTTGGATCTGGAAATAAGTTAGGGGTGTTTATAAATTGATTTAATTTAATAAAAATTGAAATAGTGATTAAGATTAATTTTTATTAACTATTTAAGTAAAATATATTCACTTTTTAGTACAGAATTTAGAAAGAAATAATCTGTTCAAGCGGAATAAAAATATTATGAACAATAAATTTTTTTCCAAATATTTACAATAGTTATATACCTAATAATAATATAATTTAATATTACTGATTAAATTAAAATAACTTCGCAGCATATAAATATAATTATTGAATTGTATAAATTTATTTTTAAAAATATATACTTGAAGAGTCTGTTAGCTATATAAATATAGATAAAACATTTAATTAATTATTTTTTTTAACAGCAAAAGAGATTTATTATTGCAAGGAACCATTCGATGTGTACAAGGTGTCCCTAACGCAAAGGCCTCACCCACCCAGCGCAAACCTTCTTTTATCTTTATTTTATTGATAAATATTAGTTATTAATATTATTAATTTTTGCCAACAGAAATTCAAACCGGCGACCTCTCCCTTTTTCCTTCACCACTACTTTCACACATAGCTATATTACAACCTCCAGTCACAATCCTCAAGACAATTCCTGTGCTGAAAACCGCACAACCATAATTTTATCCTGATAATTGCCCACCACCCTGCTATAATGTAGCGCTTAAACATGTCAGGGGACTTGCTATCCAAGAAGACAGTGGGTAGACTAAACACATAAACCTACCCCTGTATATCCATAGCAATTGACTATAGAGTATCAAAGAAGTTTAGTATTACATATTAGCATTACATAATAACGAAGATGCGAATGTATTATACTCAATCTCTAACTAGGACCATTTGTACTGTTTAAGAATGAAAAAATATAACAAAGGCTAAACACACTAGGACACAAGACAAAGGAAAATCTACAAAGCAAATAGAGAAGACAATGAGCAGTCTCAACTCTCAACAGTCCTTGGCCCCAGAAGGATTTACATCTGATGAGGCATTGTCTTTGGGGCATGGAGTAGGTGTAGTTTCTCTCATTTTCAAGTCACTTGATTGTTGGTGCTGTTCCCGCTGCTGCTGCAGCATTTGTTGTTGCTGAAGCTGCTGAAACTGATGCTGCTGCTGCTTTTGAGGGTGAATTTGGAGCTGTTGAAACTGTTGTGCAGCTAAAAGGGTGTGCATGGCATGATTATTGGGATAGAATTGCTGCCCCCCTCCAAAAGAAGCAAAGTTCATCATAGGTCCTCCATTAGGTGGCATAGCTTGCCCAGTCAATATTTTCAAATGCTGAATTTCCTCTTTTAATGCATCATTTAATGCTACAAGAACAAGATTCAATCAATTTTCATAATATTTAAGATAACAAGATCAAGATGAACTGTCCACCTTCCATATGCTTAAACTTAAATATTTCAGACAAAATCATGAAACTCAACTTTCAGGCAAGAGAGTACGTTTCATCTCTAATCATCCAAGAAACCACAAACTCAACACAACAAAATTTAACGCTTTACACAAGTACTTTCATTGAAGACACATGTATGTACTAATCCATTGTAAGCAAGATATTACATACAAAGATCATATGGTTTAAAATAGTTTACCAACAGATATATTTACAAAGATAGAAATAAAAAGGGGGGCAATGGAAGTGGTTGAACACTAGCTTCAAAAAACATTAATAACATATGATCTTACCATCTTGCAGGTGAACTTGTTGCTCCATAGTTTGCAACCGCAGCTTCAGTTCACTGTTCTCAGAATTTAAGCCATTTGTATCTCTCTGCTCATAATCAACAAAGATATGTTAATTATAATCCTTCCATTAGCTTTTTAATGGGAAGGCGATATGGTATTACAGTAGTAATATACCATACATCAAAACAATAGGCACAAAAGTCAATACCTGCAAGAGAGTTAATTGTGCAGACAAAGATGTTGCTTCCGTTTGCAATGTTTGCACCTTCCTTTCAAGTTCAGCAATGTATCGCATCTTTCTCTCTTTTGACCTCGCAGCAGACTGCCTATTTGCCCATATCCTGTTACACAAGATTAGAAGTAGTGATCGTTATTTCATTTTTCAAGCGCAATAGATAACACAAAATAGGTCCCTAAACATGGGACACATTTTAAACAGAGTAATCATCATGACCCAAAACACAATATTAGGACTGTCCGTACTTCCAAAACACTTTTACTGCATATAGCCAATTAGAGATATGAACAACGGGATGCTAACATTTTCTTTTTAATAGACTATAAAACATGGTAGTCAAAATCGAAAATCGAGATAGACCGTAAATCGGGGGATCGTAAGATCCTACAAATTTATGAAATTCATATATTTATATATATGTGTGTGTGTGTGTGCACGCGCGCGCATATATAAAGTAACATAAATCATTACATCACACTTGAAACACAATTGAACTTCAATTCGCATGATAAGCAAGAAAACAATATAATATGTATATATAACCATATATGATATATATGCAATCCCATCCTAGTCATAAATCAATAATCCCATCGTAGAGATGGTGTGTGTGTGCTGCAAACAGGATCTGGTGTAGAACAGATGCAAACAAAATGAGAGATGAGAGAAGAGTGTCTTCTGCGCAGTCCACACAAACAGAGCAGAAGGAAGAGTGTCTCATGAGTTAAAATTAAAAGGATTAAAGAGAGGATTGGAGGGCGGTAGTTTTTTGTTTTTTGGGAAAAGAAGAGTGGTAGTTTTCTTTTTCTAGGTCAAAGGGGCACAGGATTATTTGGACACAGACGGAATAGAAAAGTTGAGCTTTGGACTTAAAAATTAGGTTTTTTGGGCTGAAGCAATCCGGGTTAAAGTATTGGGTTGCAAACCCAACCCATAAATAAACTAGAAACAAACTCAAGTAAAAGTGTCGTGATGCCACGAGTCTTGATCTTCAGTGGTGATCCAGTGCGATCTGCCAAAATTGCGACCAAAATCGGAGAGGATGGTAAAGATCGTAAACCCGTACAATCCTATGCTCCAAAATGCAATTTTGACTACCATGCTCCAAAAAACCAACAGCTATAAGCCTTCCTATCTTTCACTATTTCCTTCAATTCTTCCCACCTTAACTATATCAAGTCACAAAGAGGAGTGATAACTCATAAAGTTAACTAGATTTAATGTCATGTAAGTCAAATGCATATAAATATCAATCAGACAATCACAAAGGATTGCAACATCTAGCAACAAACAATATATTAGTTAAAAGAAATTGGCTCCTACAAAGAGAAAAAATGCGTACTTCCAGAAGTTATAAACATTGATTAAAAAAATCAACAGTTGAGTTTGTGATAGATTTTATAACCAACAGTTATAATGGTTGTTAAAAATTGAGATTTTACCTAGGATCAGAAGGGGGGCAGAAACTCGTAACTCGGGGATCATAACTCGGATTGTAAGATCTTACCTTCCTTTATCTAAAATACTTATTTACATATGCCTAAAAAAACAACATAGATAAAGAAAACAAACTTTAAATTATAATTATAATTATAATAATAAACAAAGTTAAGTAGCTTAATTTTATATTTGTAAATTACAAATTATAATTTGCATAGGGGCCCAAATTTAAGATACGACTTCATTACTGTTTTTGGTTCAGGTCCAAGCTAAGTTAATATATTTATTTTGAAAACAAAACTGGATTGGGCGTTTGGGTTTTTATTTAATGACGCAAATCTATTTGGTCCCACCCAACGTGAAGGAATATTCAAGAGCTTCCACACGATTCTCTGTTGTCAAAAGTCAAAACAGAGGTGCAACTGATGTCAGCAGCGCACAGCAACAATGGCAGTGCAGCGTTGACATCCGACGATTGCAAGCAAGTCGCGAATGATGGGGAGGAAGGATCGAACACTTATGGGGAAGAGAATGAAAGTGTTTTTCAAGAAGGAAGAAAGAAATTCAAGGTTTTTGAAACTGGGTTAAAGGGACCCGACCCAATCTTTACTTCTACATAACTTGCAAGGATTGCCGATCTCACGTTTTCGCATGATAGATCACAATCCCACTGCAATCCTTGCCACCAACGATCCCAGGTCCAATCCAGCACAGCCAACATTGACGCATAAACTCGTGTGATCTCACGAGTTGCATAACGATTCAAACAACACTGAATTATAAGTGTGTTTTATCTTCAAAAAGTACAGACTTCCCTCACTTTAGAGATCCTAGATAAAAACATTCTTATACAACATCATCTCATTTCTTGCAGCTCAAGTTTTATCATACCATCCATTGTGTTTCTATATCTCATCATGGAGGCACTTTCCTGTTATAAATACATCTTCAATAACTAATCTGTAATTCTATTTCTAGCATATTTTCTAAAATAAAAATATTCTAGCATATTTTGTAAATCCTAAGTTCCTTCCTATTTGGTCAAAAGCAGCATAAACTAGAAATGAGGTAATAAATATGCAATGGATTGAGAATAGTGATAAACAAGACATGAAATTTACAAATAACATATTGCCTAATTTATGAACAAGAAACAATGTACCCAGAAATCATAAAGCAAACCTTTTTGCACGTTTGGGGTCAATCAGGGCAAGTTCAGCAAGCTTGGCAGCTGACATTGCTTTTTTGGAATCAGCCGCAGACATGTCTTCTGAACCCGAGACCAGCATCTCAGGCTTGATGGTGGTTGAACCGTCCATGGATTGACTATGCTGGTGTCTAACTCTGGGCCTTTCATTAGTCCCAGTAACAACATACTCGGCAGAAGAGGTGGGTGCCCCTGACGCCGGTGTTGAAGCCGATGCTCCCACAGCATTAGATGGCTCACCCATTTGAAACGTGGACGTCGCCGACGATGAATTGAACTTATCCATATCAAGGTACATGGACAGCAAGTCCTCCTCGGCGTCATCGGAGAACGAAGGGCCATCACCACCTCCAACAACACCAAGGTCACTGTCGAAACTAATATCATCCGGTAAAGTGAGAATCTCCGAATGAGCACGCCTATGACCTCTATTTCTCGGGGGATTATCAGGCATTCTGCTAATATCATGACTAAAACCACTAGACTCAGAACTGGTGGTTACCGGAGCCAGTGGCGGATACAACGTGGTCGATGACGACGGGGAAGGCTCAGATTTCACATTGAAAACACTTCCGGTGGGCGAGTAACCAGAATAACGTCCGGACGGAGGTGGCAAACCTAGAGATTTGTCTTTATCCATGAAGACAGAAGATAGATAGAGTACTTAAACCTTGACGAGCTAATCCAGTACTCCAGAACCCTAGCAATGTCCAATTGCAGAACAAAAGAAAAAAATGTAAAGACAATTTGGAGAGTTTGAAAGGAGTAGGAACGAATGCACGCGAGGTTATACCTTTGGGCGTAGATCGGAAGAGAAGGAGAAATTGGTGAAAGTGAAAACCCTAAGAGAAAGAGAAAGAGAGAAACAGAAGCTTCCAGCTCAAGACATTAGACCATACCCTTCTCACTCTCTCTGTCTGGGATACTAATAATATTTAATAAATGTCCCAATATACTCAAAATACTCGCTCGCCTATTAAATTTGGACATTTTGAAGATACAAGTTGGGTATAAAGTGTCACGAAGAATGATGCGAGGAAGAGGTACTGGGTTTAAATTCCACTACTAACAAAAAAAATTAATATTTAATAATTAACTTTAGCCTATTAAAAAAAAAATTGGTCATTTTACATCTCATATTGAACTTTTTTTTAACCCACTTCATCTGCAAAATATATCATCGTGGTTAAGGCGGTGTTTTATTCAAAATATATCTATACATTCACTTTTTTCTTATCAATTGTCATACTCATGTTTTATTAACATAATTCTCTTTCTTAATAAATGAATATTTTTTTTTAGTCAAAATGTAATACTAATATTTTACATTTATTAAACAATTCTTAATTTATGTACATAAACTTTAAGTAAAAATAATTTTGAAATATAAGAAAATATTATTAAACTTTTAAAAATAAATTATATTTTTGATAAATTCTTTTTAAATATTTCAATAAAACAAAATAATTTGGTTATTCTTTTTTGGCTTAATCATAAATTTGGTCTACAAATTATTTTTAAAAAATTCAATTTGATCCCCAAATTTTTAAAAGATTTAATTTAGTCTTGGAGGTTTTTAAAATGCATGAATTTAGTCATTTTCATCAAATTAAATTGTAATCTAGAGGATCAAATTGAATGCATTTCAAAAAATTTGAAAATCAAATTAAATCTTTTAAAATGATTAAATTGTTGTATATTTAAAAAATTTGAGGACCAAATTAAATCTTTTAAAAATTTAAGAATCAAATTGAATTTTTTAAAATAATTTAGAGACCAAATTAATTTTTAAACATTATTTTTTTAATCTTTCTCTTCTTATATCATGTATCTTGTTGGACACACATTTTTTCATCCCTCTCTTCCTCTCTAGATGTTAACAACAAGACATTTGTGTCCACCAATATTTTACTCGGGAAATAAGTTTTTGTATATAATAAACATGACAGTATTAAATAAACTTTCAATTAAATTATTTATCCAAAACTTAAATTAAAAAAATATATCATGTTATTTGGCATATCCCTTGAAGTTTACCCAATGTTGTGTGGGAATCGGGGGCAATAGACTCCTCACCTGAGGCGAGTTAGCCATGAATGAGGATTGGATTGACTCATTGGTTGGGCATCTGACAGTTACATAAAGTCTTATACAACACGTGAGTAATATTCTTAACAGTTTAGTTGTCATGTAAATTTATTGCATAAATTTGTTCTGAAAACAATTTTCATATGTTAAATTTTCACTAATTATGTCATGGATAGTTCAGTATTAAGAAAGTTCAACATCAGTCCATTTTTTTTTGGAAGGCAAATAACATCAGTCCATATATAACAGGTATCCGATTTCAATTTGTTATATCCATGAGTATATAGTTATGTGGATATGAGTTTCGTTTTTGTTTAGGAGAAAAGCTCGAATATTATGTTTGGAAATATCAATATAAAATTATCATTGAATTTAGAAATGTATTGCAAGTCGCAAAGTTGACTCTTCAAGTTCAATCTGTATTTGCATTTTTTTTTCGTTGAATTTCTTACCGAAATTCGTCCAATAGGTACGCAGCGATCATAATTTGGCAATATCAATCACCTAAATTTATCTGCCACTTATCAGGAACGGAGATATGAAATATCAAGGGCATCCTCCCAAAATCTTTAGAATTCTTTATTTTTTGTATGTAATAAAAAATTGACTGGTTCTTCAAGACTAATTTTACTTAAGTTAACATGACTTGCATAATTTGAAAATCAATTTTGCCACCCAAATAAAACAAATGGCAATTGACGTGGCAAATAGTTTGATAGCATTGGAAAGGACCTTGAAAATATCTTATTTTGGAATGCTCAGTTTGAAACGCTTGTTTGATCCTTTCTAGTTGTTTGGATATACAAATTGTTTCATATTTTTCCAGTTCATCAATCAAGAAGTAGTCCAAATATCTTTGTACATGTGGTTGTAGATGTGGGGTTGCCATCTGCATGTATGGAATTACAATAGATCGACAACAAAGACAAAAAAAAATTGCAACATCCTTGTGTATACACATTTGTGAATGTGTCATATTCTACTTCAATTTCAAGAACAAGTGTATTAATTTTATTCTTCTATTAGACATCAACTTATATTTTAAAAACATTATCTAACTAGGTTACATCATTGAAAACTACATCCCCAGAATGCAATAAAATTAGAAAACTACATTACGTTTATTTGAATCAACTATGAAAAAATTATAATTTAAAAAAAAAAAAAAAAAACTGATGTTTTTTAATAATTATAAAATTATACTCATTATAAAAAAATGTTTACCATAAAAAATACCAATAATTAAAAACATCTTTTAGTTTTATGCTTAAAAAACGCTTTTTATAAAAGCTTTTACCGTTTACCAGACAAACGTTTGATTCCTGTATTTAGCCACAGAACCCACAGAAGATTATTAGTTCTCCTTATTCGGTCGATTCTATAGATTTATGAAAGTTGAATTTCACACCGAAAAATAAAAATGGGACCACGACATTGCTAATCTTCCAAGAATGGAAAACTTGAAAAAAATACCCTAAAAATCTTCGTTTTTTAAATAAAAGTTATAGTTCCATTATTATCCATAGCTGTTTTTTTTAATAAAAAAATAACTGCTAATTTTGCGCTGAACACCAATTATATGCTACGGATCTTTTTCAAGCAATCTCATCTGGACAGTGTTTTTACAACAAGTCAAATTTAAAGAATAAATAATAATTGATACTTGTCATTTGTCAATGCTTAAAAAATATTCTACTTGTAATCATGTGGTTGCCCAAACCAAAGTAAACGACACGCTAGGTAACTAATCACCGAAACGTTGATTTTTCTTTTTTTTTTATTTTTTTATAATTATCAAAATAGAACTTTGCAGAGTCACATGGGCTTTCAATTCCTCAAAACGCTGCAGGATCTGAGATTAAAATTTATTGCGAACATTCTCCGCAAGGAACAAATAAAAAAAATCCAGCTTGGGAAAGCAATGGAATGGGCAAGTGTAGAAAGCAGTAAAAGAAAAAGAGATGATAAAAAAAGTTCGTAATGGCTGCCGAACCTAAAACTAAAAGACAATCAGTTCATTGTATTAATGATCCTCGTCACCTCATGCGGCACCAATCCAATCACCTAATACAGAATAAACGAATCGATTAGGATACGTTATGTCGATTTATTGTAGAAAACTTTTCAATAATTCATTTCATTTCATTTTCTTTATGGCGTAACAACGCCAATCATATCACTAATCAAATAAGGGGGGTTAATAAAAAATAAAAATGCTAGCACAAGAAAAGGGCAAACCATAAGGCATTAGCAAATTTGGGATAATACTCCTTGCATGCCCATTAGTGTGCAGCTAAACGGCTTTTAATATGTCGAAATGTTTAAAACCGAATTAGCAGAGGTTTTCCGTACAACTCACTCGATGCAAACAAAATTATGTCAACAAGGTCCCAGCAAGTAATTTAATGCATCGTTTCATATATTTTGAACTACCAACAATCTACAGTACCACATCAGAATCTCTAAAGCATACGTATATGAACGTGGTTAAAAATGTTCAACTCGCATGTCATGTCAAAAGATTCAATGAAACAGCTACAAAAGGATACATCCGTAATGAAGCTGGGAGACACAATAAACGTTTTTACTATTAATTTTTTAAACTCAGTTTATCCGTTTATAAGTTTTAGTGTTTTACGTCACGTTACTTAAATTGAGCCAGAGCTTACCTATATAATTCATGATTTGGAGGGGATTTTAAAAATAGATAGGAATAAACAAAATGTGTTCATACTCTGGGGAATATTTGCTATTCAGACAGGTGTCACAAAAAAACGTAATTGGGAGCAGAAAAACATGGTTAATTCTAAAGTACCTTGCACTAATGCACTCAACACTCTTTTGCAACTATTAGCACCCATCCATCCTTGTAGACACAAGAAGAACAGAAAATGTGGATGTAATGGACGATGGAAAGAAACTCGGAAGTTTATTTCTCACTTTGAATGTGTAAAGGCAGCAGGAATTGTTTGAAGTAAAATTTTACAAATTCTTTTAACAAGATTCTTAGGTATTGTGCGCTCAACCAACGCTGGTGAGAATAGATTGAAATTTCAGGATCATAAAGCTAAAATAGGATCAAAGTAATCATGTTCTAGGAAATCATCAATTGTCAAAACCACCTGATACTCAATCTTAGGTATTGAATAAACTCTACACTTAACTTTCATATATATATATATATATATATATATATATATATATATGTGTGTGTGTGTGTGTGTATGTGCGCGCTATATTTAATTAGACCAAATAAATACTAGAATTATGTACCATGTTTCTTTTCAAAACGTTATCGTGTTGAATTTTATCTGCATTATTAACAGAATCCATCTGGGCCAAGCATTACAGATGGAATTGCAATGGCTCTATTTTATTCACATTAATCTGCATTTAAGCCATCAGAGGATAGAACATTACTAAGAACGTATGTAATCAAAACTGATGATAAGTTCCCAATAGCCAATAGTACTTTTTCGGGGCATTTTATGAGTAACAAGTTCTGCCCATGTGTTGGCTTTTCTTATGAATATGTATTAATCATCCTTGATTAAGTTAGCCTTTATTATATTAGGATTTATAAGGTTGAATACAAGACATGCCATCACATCTATTGCAACCATGTGGATATTAACGCATTGCCCATAAAAATCGAAAGTAGAGTTAAAAGGATTTATATTTTTCATCCAATGTGTCTTCCTAAAATGAACAAAAAATTAACAAGGACGTTTAGGAGGGAAATTTTCGTAAGCTTCTAATCAATTTAAAAGCCTAACATCTAAAGCCAGTTGGTAGATTAGGATAGATTCACAGTCGTTATAGATTGAATGCCAATAGAGTAAAATAAAGATTTCTTTATTATGTTCAGAATAAAAAGAAACAATTAAAACCCTTCAATAGTCCAAACCCGAGTTTATAAATTGTGTATTCTCACTATTGGATGTGAAAGAGTGATAACAAGGAAGTAAAGCAGAAACAAGGGGAAGTCAGAATTGGCATTTGGTACCAAAAAAAATTATTCTGATAACCGATCCCTGAGAATGATTAGCTGGTAAAGCAGTAAATACCGGTAACTAAATTTACAAATTTGAACAGAAAGTGTCTTCACATAATCTTTGGAAGCACATTAAAGATCCTTAAATAGTTCACATTACAAATCAGTGAAATAAGTTATAGTGTGATTGAGATCCCAACCCTTATATTTATCTTCTAGGGGAAAGAAAGTGCTCTAAGCCTACATCTTAAAAATAATGGGAAACAGCATTTAAAACAAGTTATCATCATGCAATTGCAGTATAGTGAGGCTCAAGACTCAATACTGTCACAAATATTGAGTCTTGAACTACTTGTACAGGAATATTTTTGTCACAACCTTGGTATCAATGCAATTAAAAAAACAAAAAAACAAACAAACAAACATTATGACAAATATTGGAGATAGAGAATTAATTTAAGCCAATCATATGATGGAATTAAAAGACAAACAATTTAAACCAATCTTCTATAAGATAATGGACAAAATTAATGCTAGTGCACAAGAATAAGCAAAAATAGGTCTATTACAAATGAGGTATTTACTAGACTCATCTTAACCATTATGCAAGCATTCTAAGATGTGTACCCTGGGGAATGTTACATACTACATAGTCGTTGGATGTATCTATTATCATCTGAAATTATATTTGAAACAAAGTCACTTAATGAAATAGTTCTACCACGGAGTGTCCTGTACAAATATTTTGGTGGAGCATTATAAATATTACTAATCCTCCAAAGGACCAAATACTATCAATTCTCCCTATCAATAAGATTCCTAACCACTAACAGTAACTAAAGTTCAACAGACAATCCGCATCTTATTTTATTTTATTTTACTTTTTTTTTATCGGCCAAAGTTAGTTGTCATCTTATTGATGACAATTCAACTGCAATGCACAAAAACAGCAATTGCTTTTAACCTAAAACATAAAGAGGAAGTGCAAACTGATCAATATAACTATCACATCAATCATCCACCGACCATTGAATTGAATCATTTCCACAAATACAGGACCAATGTTGATGTATTCCTTGGATGCTTGCAGAAAAAAATATCAAAATCCTAAAACACTACCTATAATTCTACTACAAGAATTATGTGTCCTAGGTTTAAACGTTTAACATTTATCAATCAATATGAAAAGCTAAAGCACATTACCATATATATATATATATAAAACAGGATTTAAACAGAATCTGCAACATTTGACAGACTCTAGAACAGCACATATGGTTGCCATGGACAAAAATTTACTGTAGAACCAGTGTTGTCAATAGTGGATCGCGGAAAATCGCGATGAGCTGAAAATCTGCTAGCGTATAGCAGATAGCATCGTGGGCAAGTAGCGGAAGCAGCATAGCAGTTGAAATATATATATATATATATATATATATATATATATATATATATAACGATTAAATATGTATAAAAAAATTAGGCTATATGCAAACAAAAATAAGCTGGATAAACATTGACATAATATTAACTCAAAAGTTAAATTGTGCAAGACAAAATATGTTGGAAACATTAAAAAAAGAGCTAAATACTAAAGAAGTCCTAGTAAAGGAGTGGAGAAGAAGGCTGTACTCTGGAGGGTTCTGAGTTTTGGGAGAAAGGGTTTACGTAGAGGAGATGTTTAAGTGCCAATGATCTTCAAAGGTTGAATGCAATAGAAATAAAAAATGCTACGTAGGGCCTATTTTAAAATAGGAAAGCCCAAGTCACATTTGACTCCAACCCCATAGTTTAAAAACTCACGTGAGTTTTAGTATAGAATAAAACAAAAACAAATTTGAATTTTTATTATGTTTTAAAACGGCACATGAGCCCAATTTGTCCAAGACCCGCAAGCCCAAACATCAGTCATCTCCTTCATGGAAACCCTAAACCTGAAACTGCCTCAACTCTGCTGTATCACGGCTGAGAAACTTCGCCGCTCTGCAATTTCTGAATGGAGACACAAGATCCGCAACGTGAGTTTTAACAGCCAAAAACCTTGTCCGCAAGCCCAAAACAACACAGAATTGAAGTGCCGTGCAGAATGCAGATGTGACCTGAATCGCCGCACCTGACCCGGTTTCCTTTCTTTCAAAAGGATGAAACAATGAACCCTAAACGCTATCAATGCAATTTCTCTCCAGATTCAACCTTGCCGGAAACCGACTATGCAACAGCCGCGACGCAATGACATTCCGGGACATGTAAGGCGCCTGTGATTGCGATTTTTGCAGAGTCCGCAACGCAACGCCATCACAATTGCATTTTCCCTAAAACACGCTATGCTATAGCGTGATAGCGCCACGATAGCCACTATTTGACAACACTGTAGAACAGCATAAATGTGAATAGAAATTTACATCACTATGCACATAACGTAGCCAATTTTCTTAACATACCTGGATAAGGCTTTCCAAACGTTAGTAACTATGCAGCACACCAAGAAGATAACCAAGATGACAAGGGAGAGAAACATGTAAACTTAGCAAGCAGCATTCCAGGGAATATCAACAGATTGTGTTGTAACTGCAATCAGAAAAAACTACGAATAAGAGACAAACATAGAAAGGGACCATGCAAATTGTGGCTGCTGTCCTCAAAGTACATTCGTAAATATAGCAATAAAGGATAGAAAATAAATGCCACTTACAACTAACAGTGAATTCTATTTATAATTGAACATAAATACCTCATATCAATACTATACATGAAAACATCCCAATTCATGACAAACAAGAAGAAAAAAGAACAGAAAGAATATAAACTGCATAATTTTATTGGTCAACGACCAATTTTATGACATTTTTTATGATTAGCTATTTTCACATGTACACAGGGAAATTCAAATACCACTTGAACATACTGCTATCCTACAGTGGAATAACATGCCTGCGAATTTCATTTTAATTACCTACAAGAAGACACGGTACCTTTTCTTTTTGGAACACAACAAATTTTTTTGCATCCATATATTTTACAATTAACAAAATAATAATGAGATTTAAAGCTACGTTATCAATAGCAGCTAATAGCACCACTATAGTGCTAGAGTGGTGCATCATGGCCCTAGGTTACAAGAGTATATTTATAGTAGAGCCTAGTCTACTGGCAGCTGTATACAGTTGTAACTAACTGTATTCTAACTAACTAGGAGTCAATTTAACACTGCTCTCTAACATATGGAGCTAACTAGAGTTACATGATAATATACTCACTGTTGCATCTCACTTTAATGATGTGGCCATCACAGCTGCTATAGCGCCATATTTTCCCAATTAACAAAATAATGATGACATTTCAAGCTGTTTATCAACATTGGCAAATAGTGCCGCATTGCGGCCCTAGGCCACTATGGTAAGACTGTTGCATTGCGCTTTAATGATGCAGCTATTGCAGTGGCTGCCTTGAGCGGAATAGCAGAGGCAGAGCAGGCACTATTGTGAAATACAGATCAAACCCCTAAAATGCCTTTATGTTTTGATCGATAATGGGCTATCGGGGGATTTAGTCATCAGCTTCAAAGGAGAAAAACCCTCGAGAATTCATTCATGCTCCATTCTCTCACACAACAAAACCTCTTCCAGCTCTCATTTTTCTGGCGACCCCCTTAACTTTTCCAGCAACCCGCATCTGATTTTCTATTTCTCTTCCACCCCTGCAGGTTTTTTTTCCTTCTATCTGTGCTTTATTTTCCCTTTTTCTTCCTTTTTTTTACTTCTATTTTCCTTTTTTTTTCTTTAGCGGGTTATTTTCCTTTGTTTCCTTGACATTTGTTGCTATCTACTTGTATGTTTTGTTTAAGTACTATGAGTTTTTATTAATTATAAATATTTCACGAATTTTGAATATTATTCTATATTTGAGCATTTATATATAGTATTAACTATTTATTGTATCAAAAGTACTAGCATAATGATAATCCTGCCATCTGCTACCCCATTTTTGGTGTCGGCCACTCCCCACCACTATTCTGGGTTTGATACGTATAACCTCCCTTCTTCTATTATTAAATATCCATTGCTAACAAATTGGTATCAGACTTAAGGTTAGTTTGCATAAATTTCTCAAGTGTCTTATAATTTAAGCCTACCTTTATAAGTTCTATTCAAATAGACCCCCTCTATTTAAATCATATCTTCAAATAGACCCCCTCTATTTAAATCATATCTCAAGTCAATGTGTGACTAAACGCAACCCCTTGGGGTTGCAATTAAGGCAACCCAAAGAGGCCACAATTAAGGCAGTCCAAAGTGGCCGCAATTAAGGCAAGCCAAGGATGACCAGAATTATGGTGGCTTTCCACAACACCCCCTCATGCCCAAGGCTATATAGGCTTGGGATATGGCCATGCAAGTCGCCCCTGGTTCTAAGACAGAAACTTAAAATTTGGGGTTAGGGCTTAACCCCACAAAAGCGGCTTGTGAGGTGAGGATTGCATGGCCCAAACTTTAGAATCTCTATTTAAGCAATATCTCTTGCCAATGTGTTACTAAACACCCCCCCTCAAAGCTGCAATTAATTAAGGCGGGCCATGGGTGACCGTACTTAAGGCAACTTTCCAACAAAGCAAAGAAAATAAAATATATTAAAGTCAACTGAATCATTTTTTTCCAACAAGTGAAAATCAACTTATGCAGCTCAACTTGTGAAGTTAAATGAGGACGTTTCCAAAATAGTTTAAATGCACAAGTTTATTTTAACGAATTGGAGAAGTTAGATTTATTATACATTCTACAGATTCAATTTTTCATCATTAGATCCTTGTTGAGAAGTTCATCCAAACTGAGCTTTAGAACTTTCCACCATCTATTAGTTGCAAATGAGCAACAAGAGTGGTGATACTAGAATAGTAGTGTTTGCCTAGGGGCCAGGACTAGTCAAAGTGTTAGTGAACAACCAGCTCACATGAAAGTCGGTGCAGCAAGGCATAGTGGAATATTATGACTCAAGTGCAGGCTATAGTGGACTTATTGAAAGCATGGGATTCGGATGTGGGATTTTATATGGCGTTGGACCCTCCCAACAAAATGGGTAGCTTTGGGGTTTTCGTGTGGTTCGTATTAAACTTGTATCAATAGTTTCACTACATGGATTCAGTAAAAGGTTCTGGCCCTCATGGACCAAAGAAAGAATAAACACTTATATACTACAGACCACAGGAGGGCGAACCCTGACAAAGCGGTAAAGTTGTGTCTTGATGACTTGTTAGTCATGGGTTCAAATCTGAAAACAATCTCTTTGCATATGCAAGGGTAAGGCTGTGTACAATATCCCTCCCCCTTACCTACACATAGCATGGAGCCTCTGGACAATGGGATACGTAATTTTATACTACAGACCACAGGTTAGATTAACACATTAAAAGTCATTTATAAGCCTATTTACTACATTAATTCAGCAAGAATGTCAGTGGGAAAGATAGCTTCTAATAGGACTAAATTGGGAATCATAATTTGAACGGAGAAACCCAAGTTATTTAAAATGCATTTTAGAAAACATTTACGCATGTGATTCCATGGGAAGAGAAACACTGCCATCCTACTTTAAATAGCCATGAAAAAAAAACAGTTGGTGAATTTCTCGAAAGACCACAAAAGAGAATCACAAATCTGTTCTGTCAACTAGATGCCAACACTGGCTGACCAAAAAAAAAACTAGACAATAGCACAAAATTGTGTGCATAAAAGTGCAGTAGAGAAAATGTGATGGGAAAAGAAGTGGTTTGTATTTGTATTCTTCGAGATATGGCAACACGGGTTAGAAGGAAAAAAATATATTATTTTCTAAACAAAGAACAAGTTTTTCAGAATTTGTGGTAAAAAAAAGTGAAGATGAAAAACTACCTTCCAAGTACCCATTATTGATATATAACCAATATGACGGCTTTATTGAAGCGTAATATCAGTTACATCTAGGGATTAGAGCCTAGTCTCCCTAACCAACCACCAATAGTACCAAGAATGACAATTCCAGGCTTGGTGGTTGCTATTTAAAGCTAACTAACTAAACTGTAACTGACATCAGTCAGTTACAGGTAACAGTAGCTGCTGCTCTGGCTTCCTCTAAAACCTGCCATGAGTCCTTGCTTCATATACCTGCTGTGCAGGTAGCCTAACACAATATTAGTTGGATATTTCAGAAAATTACGAGAACCAATAAGGAAACTTGATATAAAAATGTTAAAAAAGCAAATCATTAAAATCTTAATTTTTTTCTTCAAAAAGCATATAGCATTCATTCAGAGTCAAACAGTCCTATAAGAAATGGTAAGAAAATTACGAGTAATAAAGGGGAACTCTAAGAAAAAAGGTAAATATAGAAAATGACCTATATGGCCAAAAGTCAAGCCTTCCAAATATCCTAGTAAAAAAACCAATAGCTGACATCTTCAATAACTGAGACTCTTGGCATAGTAGAAGTAGTAGCACCATCAGCAGAAGAAGAAACTGAGAAATATTCAGGTCCAACTAATCCTCAATCAAAAGTAAAATGAAACGGCAACATAATATTTAGTCACCACAAAAATATCCTTTCTCAGTTAAAACTTAAAAGAGAGAGAATAAAATAAATTTCTACATAAATAGCCCTTCAGGTTGCTAAAGAGATTAAAAAATTCCCTGCACACAAAATTAGGAAGAAAACAGCATGCAGAACCACCAAGTTTTTCCATAGAATGCTTCCCTGAAAGAACACATCAACTTGCAAAGGTGAGCTATCTTGTTGCTTATAGATTTTTCATTTAAGCCATCATCATAACTAGAGGACATTCCATTTTCTGAGGTCCATTTATGCCGAGGTAATAGCCACAGTCCAAATTGCATTATAGATTACAATAGTTGACAACTTAATCAAACTAATGTATCTATTATTCTAAATTGAAGTATTGAATAAATATCAATCAAATAAATACATGTAGTATTCCATATAGGGGGAATGCAATTACCCAAAAATAAGATGGATTACCCTTTTATAAGCAAATAATTACTTATCGGTTTCTTGGAGAGTTGTATCATTTATCTAATTTCAGGACTCAGGAGAACACAAGAATATGGGTCAGAGGCAAACTACAAATATAAAATGTCGAAAAAATTGCTAACAAGATCTACCAGTTAAGCCTTGCATTTTCTTAAATCCCTCCCTACCCAAATCCCCTAAAAATACTATGTTCAAAGACCCTCCTCAGTCCTCACAGAACCCAATCCCCTAAAAATACTATGTTCCAAAGACCCTCTTCAGTCCTCACAGAACTGGATAAGAACATAGCCATTTGCTAAAGAGTGCTTAATTTATCTTTTTAAGTTCAAACAATAAGACTGCATATTTCTCACATTACTAGATAGTTTTCAGATTTAGAAACCAGAGATAATTTAGCCAAAAAAGTTGCAACTAAGCCATGCCACAGGTCATAAGCAATGTAGTTTACACCTATGGATTAAATGATTTGGGGAAATAATACAATATGATCACAATCCCAAGATGTGAAGAAAATAATCAACCTAATTTTATTATGATATAAAGGATTTCTTCATTTAAAAGAATTAGTGACGGGATAATTACTTACAGAAAACAATTCTTATTGTTGATATCCTGGCCCATGCCCTCCCTGGGTTTGCTGTTGTTGTATCTGCTGGAGAAGGTTGGCAGCAAACTGTAGTGTTGACTGGTACCTCTGGTTCTTATCAGCCTCCAATTCTGACACTCCCTGGCCAACTCCAAATAAAGCAGGTTGAAGTTGCTGATTTGTAGGCCCTGAATTAACTTTGTCCACTGTAAAGGGCATCACAGATTGTTGCTGTGATGCAGCAATCGCAACTTGATAGGATGAGGAAATAAAATTATTAGGTTGTCGGAACGCCTTAGAACTATATAAAACAGAGGCATCTGTTCCCTGAACCACTCCATACTCAGTGCCATGGGGGACTTCCACCTGATACTGTTGACTGACTTGAGGGGACACAGCTACCTGTCCATTTTGAGGAGGTAAAATGAAATTAGTCATGGGTGTAGATGAAACAGCACCTAGCTGCTGGAGACTGGAAGTGGTATCTCGGAAACGAGAACTGCCAGAGACCACTTGAGCAGGGTGGTCAGTAGAAGATGCAGGTGGATAAGGTTGATATTGAGCATTATGTATACTCCCAAATTGTTGAGGAGGATGACTAGAAGGATCAGAAATTTGCTGAGCTTGTTTCCACAAATGAGATTGATTTCCATCATTAGGTGCAACAGAAGGAAAACGTGGCTTCACAGTAGAAGGACCAGCCACTCCCATTGGGCCACCAGTACTTGATGATTGCATAGTTGCAGGGAGTAAAGAAGTTAAACTTGCAATAAGTTCAGGTGTCAATGTAACTGCTTGGGATGCAGAAGCAGTATAAGTAGGAACATAATCAGAAGGAACAGAATGAGCTGAAGGGGGGGCACTTGTAGCTGCATGAAGTGGTTTTGGCAGATGCTTAGAATCCTCATGCAACAATCTGTTATAATCCTTTGGTAAAACCTGTTCCTCCTTTACTGATATTGAACCATATTCAGCTTGTGAAGGAGGAATCCGTTGCATATACTGAGTAGAGGGTGAAAGCAAAGGCATTGGTTGTTGCATAGATGTGCTACTTGGAACTAACGGAAATTTAAGAACCACGCCATATAAGCGTTCAGGTCCTGTGACTTTCAAAACCTTGGTCAAGAAATCAGAAGGTGGTACCAAAAATAAAGTGGTGTTATCAACAAACTTGGCAACACCAGCACGGTTTTTTGCTTTGAGGTAGCAAAGGAATTCAGTGTATGAAGCAAAATCCTCTTCGCTATCAGGGAGAAAGAAAACAATGTCAAAACCAATTGCATCAGCATAGTGTTTTGTTAGCATATCCAATCCAGTCCTAGCAGCACAATCTACAACATCAGGACTGCAGCAAGAGCACAGAACAAACTTTAATTACAGCAGCAAAATAGAGGAGGGACATCAAAACATTATCCAGGAAAAACAAAAGGGGGTGGGGGCATAAAGGAAATACAGAAAGAAACAATGTCCATTTGCACACACATGCAGATTTTATAGTGTGTGAATAAAGTGATAATTTGTCCTTAGCAATTACTTTCCAAATAATTTGTTATCCAAAGCCCTAACAAAAACATTAAGTGTATACCCGTTACAGTTTGTCCCATCCAAACTTTGATTTGGAGAGTGTAAATCACAATACTTCCACAAATATTAAACCATACTTGAGGAACACAAGACTATGGAGAATCAAAAGAAGACGACTTAAAAATCTGTAATTTTCCCAAGAAAAAGATATATAAAAACATTGTTTTTACGAACAACATGCAAGAAGCCAAGAACAATAAACACAGTATGCTTCCCAGTCATAGACAGAAGATGGTAATATACAACAGAAAAGCTTGCATGCAGAACAAAACAATAAAATTTCATGTTAAGGTAAACGCTTCCCACAGTAAAGAAACAACACGCAAAGAAAAAAATATATGCTGCATGAGGACCTAGCTAGCAACAAGGAAATGTAAATGCAAAAAGAAACCAACAGGAGATTAAAAATAACAATTCTAAGAATGATTACTATTTCCTTCATCCAATCCCTTGAGTTTCTAAAAATTAACCAAGACATTCAACCAAAAGGAAAATTATACTCACATCTCAGTCCCTATCCCTTTCCCAATAGGCACACATCTAGCATGACAAACAGGAGTTCCCCCTTTTGCAATAATTCCACGCCATATATGATCAATATCAGGTTGGACAGAACCAGGTACTCCAGATGTGATCCTAGTGCCGACTGGACCAAGGTGACTCTTTGGACCAGAACCACCTCCATCAATACCTGGATCAATTGCAAATGGTTGTTCTACTCCTAATCCACGATCATCTATATTCCTTAAAGGAAATGGAGCATCACCAATGAGCAAAGCATCATCTATCCTCGAACGTTTAGAATCTCTCTGAAATTGGTTAATGTCAAGTAGATCCCTTGCACCGGAGGTGGATCTTGTAGGAGGCCTAATACCAGGCACAGGAGAAGGAAGCATTCCTAGAGCAGGAGAAGATGGCCTTTTCCAGCTTGGACCCATCTCATTAAAATCAGGACCAGAGATAAGAGGTTCAAGACCTTGAGAACCAAAAGGTCGCATTGGGACATTATGTCCAGGTGGCAATTGTCCAGGAAAACTATTTGGAACCATAGGACGATTATGACCAGATACATCTGTTTGTAGAGGTCGAAATGGATGCTCATTAACTAATCCATCAGGTATGGGGCCTTTACCTCCGGGATAAAAGCCAGGGTAATCTTTTCCAGGTGCCAGCTCACTGCTTGAATACATAATCGTTATTCGAGGATCATTAAAAAGCCGTCCTTGAAGACCCTCTTTGGCACGCCGAGCTTCATCAATGCTTCTAAATTCAACAAATGAATAATGTCTAGAAGGCAAACTCTTGATTTTCTCAATTTCACCAAATAAAATCATGGCATTGTGGAGCATTTGTTCATCGATTTGAAAAGAAGGAGGGAAACCTATCCACAAGATTTTACTGGGTTGACTATTCCTCCCAATTGAAGGTTGTAAATGCTGTTGACACAAGAATGAGTATTTATAAGGAACACTAATAAAGTTCCAAGTGATAGTTATATAGAAAGGAAAAAATATTAACTGTTTTATGTGCCCACTCTCCTTAACAATTTCTTGTACTCATCTAACCAAAACATAATAAATACATAACATGTATCCAGTGACATATAAACAGGACTAAACACAAATGCAGTTAGGTTTGTGGGACTCTAACCTGTGGTCTAGCCTGAAACTGCCCATGATCAACCAAAAAATCCTATACAAATCAGCATACGAAACATTAGCTACATGAGCGTAATAGGCACAAGAGCAAATTTTAAATAGCAAAATAAAAAAAGTAACTAAGGCTTAGAAAGGTTTATAAGGAAACAACCCAATTCAACAATTTCTATAAAAAAAAACTACGTACCCCATTGCCCAGAGGCTCCATGCTATGCGCAGGTAAGGGGGAGGGATATTGTACGCAACCTTACTTTTGCATATGCAAAGAGACTGTTTCAGGATTCGAACCCATGACCAACAAGTCACCAAGACACAACTTTACCGTTGTGCCAAGGCTCACCCTCAATTCAACAATTTCTATAAAAACATGAAAATAGATCGAAGCTGACATAGCTCACATCCAACAAACATCATTGAAGAAATCAGACAAAGTTTTAAATTAAAGCAACCAAAGTCCTCTATTATAATTACAAAAATTTAGAAAGTTACTGAAATATGGAATATTGATCAAGGTTTTAAAGATTTAATATGTAACTCATAAGATTGTGCAACCTTATGATCTTCACCTCGTCACATGCACCAATTAAATTTGGCGGGATTTGAGTAAGATTATCAAACTTGATTCCCTCCCTCCCTCTCATTCCACATAATTTCAAAACAACCACAGCCCACTAAGGATGCTTGTAACATAACAGGTAATTGAATTTAAAAAAAAAAAAAAGCTAAAGCATTACTCTTCTCGTAGATTGTGATCGAAGGAAGTCTACACAAATCTGGCCTCCACCTAACCGCTTCCCGTTCATGACTTTCATCGCCCGAACAGCATCATCCAGATTGAGAAACTCAACACACGCAGTGCCGCGGTCTATAAAGAACTTAAAATCCTCAATCTTACCGAATTTGCAAAATTCCGCTTCCAAATCTTCCCTTGCAACAGCGGGACTAAAACCACCCACCCATAATTGTTTGCACGGCTTTGCCTGAAACACACAATTCATTTAATTAATTAATTAATTAATTATTTTCTACAGATAGCCACATTGTGAAATAAATTATATAAAAAAAAAAAACGTTTTCAGTTTGGACAAACAAACCGGTCTGGCAAACTCGATTCTGATTTGAAACCCGCGCAGCAACGCGCCTTGCAAGTTGGATTTCGCGGCCTTAGCGTCTTCGATGCGCCTGAACAAGACGAAAGCGAAGGTGCGCGAGGAGTAGGAGATGAGTGAGTCCAGAGAACCGTACGGAGCGAATAGTTCCATGAGATCGGAATCTGTGACCTCCGGCGGCAGATTTCCGACCCACAGGTTGTTGGTGGGGGTTCCCCATTCCTCGCCTTCCACGGATTTCGAAGGAGGCGGCATTGTAATCCGGAAACAGCAACAATGGATCACTAGGTTTTGAAATCCACAAAAGTAGTTGATTCAATTACTGTTGAGAACTTCTGAGAGCGTTTGAAACCCTAGAAATGAAAGAGATGTCGGATTTTGATTTTGCTTGAGACGGAGAAGATTTGTTTTGTTATGTGGCACTTTGCATTTCACAATGAGCCACGTCACCGCACTACTCGCCAATTCGGCGTCAATACCAAATGCTCGCTGACTCAGAAACGACGCTGCCTTTCAGTTTTTAGAGTAAACCAGAACTACAAAGAGTGTGCATTGAAAATTGATTAAAGATTTTTTTTATTAAATAAATGTTTGATTAAAAATTGATTAAAGAAATTTAAATATTGATTACAAGTTATAAATTGCTTGAATTTTTATTTAATAATTTTTAAAAGAAAAATAAAAACCTTACTATAAAACATTCAAAAATAAACTAAGTTTTAAACGTAAGTAAAAATAAACGAAGAGGGAAAAAAAACTATGCATAAACTTCACAAACCATTTTTTTAGATAAAACTTGATATTGTTGTGCATGGTTATTTTTGCATTGAATTTGTACAATAATTATCTTAATTTTTCTCATTTATTGCTTAATTTGTTCTCAATAAGTTAGAATTATATATCTTTTAGATTTTTTAATTCATTGAAGTTAATTTTAGTTTTTTGTGAAGTTTTGGTCCACCAACAAGAAAGAAAACATTTTTGGGTTGATAAAGAAGCGCGCTTAGCTTGCATGAGGCAGCTTGGAAGGTCATGGGACAAGCATTTGGAAGTTGTTGGGAGAAGATCTAAATTTTGGTGCGCGTTTAGCTAATTATTTTCTTAGCCAATAATTGGGCTAAATGTGCATCCTGGACTTAGCGCACAATCACTTAAACCAATATTATTTTGTGTACATGCTTAGCTCGGATACCAAACTAAGCACACAAGCATTTCTGAGACAACATTTTGAAGCGAAAAGTTTTAAAGATAGGGAATTTATTAGGGTTGGGAGTTGAGAGGTTTTAGAACAAAACATTTTTTGGTGCTATTCTGCTTCCTTGTTATCCATTTTTTTCTCTTCCCCTTGCATTCCCATTCTTGTTTTAGGTTTCTCATGAATATGAGAGGTTAACTTTACCATGGTTAGGGACTTAGATACCCAAATTTTGGAATGTAACTATCTTTACTATTCATTTAATATTATCTCCCTATTATTTCTTATTGTTTATGCTTATTGTTTGTTTATGGTTTGACACCTATGTGTATATATATTGTAGTGTAATGATAATTGGAAAATGTCTTTTCACTAAGAACTGAAAGGGACTTCTTGTTAACTTATATTTAGGGATGGAATGAGGTTGTCTAGCCTTTTATAAACCTTTGTTCTTATTCAAATTACCAAGTTTAACTTACTAAGGAATTAGGAGTGGAATCAAGTGATTTAGACTCTTTCACATGATAGATCAGTTGATTAAGATAATAGCTGGAATAACATTGACTGATAAAAAATATTATTGTTACATAAAAAGTTCATTTGGTATGTCAAGCACCCAACATCCTTGCCATATTTGCACCAATCTTACCTTGCACCCAAAGTGTTTGTGTTTTTGTTCCTTTGAATGTTGTATTGTTTTTATATCTTTGTTTAATCTTAAATTTCAATCTCTATATTATGTTTTAAAAATCAATCAACTTCTTTCATTTAATTGCTTAAAACTTGTTTACACAATTACTTAGCACAAGTAAAATTCCTGTGGATACGACACTCAATCTTATTGTTTATTACTAGCGCGATCTGGTTCACTTGCCAATAGGTTAACAAAACTCTACCAAATAGTTTTTCTAAAATCTCATTATTTTAATTACTAGACTAAAACATGGACTTATGTAATGCACCAGTCAAAAAAATTATTAGACTACAATTTTGCAATTTTATGGAACAATATGTTTTTTAAATTAGAAATTTATATGATTATACATTTAAGATTAAAAAATTGTTGTATTTAACCTTGTTAATAGAAAAGAATAAGACTAAACAACATCACACTTGTTTGCATAAATAATATCATTGAACTACAAAGGTGACTTATATAGTTAGAAAAGCTACAATAGTCCAATAATAAAGCTTAAATATACTTGTGATCCTTTAGGTATTGTGTTTAATTTTAGTCTCCCAAGTTTTACTTACACCAATTGGGTCATTTACTACCGCAATTGAGCCATTTTAGTTTCTTAAATTTTATAATTGTGAAAGCTTAACTTTCAAATTCTATTTTGGTATATTGACATTATAGACAAAAAATGTGAAAAAAAAAATCATTAAACCAATAAACCAACATCATTCTTAGTAATACATATCAAGGTTGTGTTTGATTTAGGGTAGAGAGAAATTTTGTACTTTCCATGTGGATTCCCCACTTTTTACACTCTATTTTAACTAAAAAAAATATTTTATGTTCATTCTTTAAATAATGAAACGATTTTACATGTGCTTTATGATTGCCTGCATTCACGATAACTCTGGCTACGTATTGGTGTTGTAACACCCGATCGAATCACACCAGAATGAGAGAGATCTAGATGTTGTACAGGTATGAAACTATGCGATTGAAGATGACTTAAAAGGAATTAATTTGTACTACCTATAAAAATAAGATGCATATATTTTTTGGTAGTCTATTACATAAAAACTCACAGTTAAGCGTGTTTGGCTTGGAATAGTTATAGGATAAGTGACCCTCTGAAAAGTTTTTCAGAAAGCATGCGAGTGAGAAAAATGCACGCTGAAAAGTCTCATGTTGGTTTGTGGGAAGAATCATTGATTCTGAAAGTAGCTGAAACAGGTTGTCAAGATATCAAAAAAGACTACCTACGTAGGATTTTGACCAACGAGAAGTTAAGTGAAGTGTCATCGTGTAAAGTATTGTAGTGTAAGAATCACTGAGAAATCGACGTTCAGGGGTGTTACATGTGTGGGCATCAACCCATCATGCACTCTTATGATCTTAATAACTGGATCTACAAAAAGTTATATCTTGAAGAAGCCGAGATAATGGTTATGGTTTATTGTGGGCTTGTGTTGGAGGTGTGATAATATCTTTAACTCCCAGCAATGGACTATTTCGCATGTGTAATTTGATCCGATCTAGCGTGGCAGAACATTCTCGTTTCATTGGGAAAGTCGTATCCAGGAATGAACTACATTGGAAATCGCTTGACTTTGCACTAGTGAAGTTGAATGTGGATGAGAGTCACATGAATAATTGCATGGGCACTAGAGGGGGTTTTCGAGACCATACAAGATTGTGGATAAGAGGATTTTCAAAATCGATTTGTGATGGTGACTCGAATAGGGCAGAGCTTCTTTCGATTAAAGAAGGTTTATCGAATGCTTGGAAGTATGGGCATCGACAAAATATTTGCGAGACTAATTGTACAGAAGCCTTTGAAGTCATTCAACTGAGACATACTAGAAGTTGTAGAGCGCATCTTCATTACGATGTTGTTCAAGAGATACAACTATTAATAATGTAGAAGTGAGAGGTGGAATTTCAAGTGATTATGAGAGAAACCAATGGTGTGGCTCAAAATCCCAACTAGGGTCCTAACCCTTCTTGAGCTTGATTTCCAGCTTCAGTAGTCTAGTTTCTTTTGTTTCCTACTTTACAAAAAAAAAAAAAAAAATACACACCCTAAAGTTATAACGACCAAATTCTATTATATATGAACCATTAGATGAAATTATATTATTATACTTATTAATAAATTGAAAATAATATAAATATATAAAATTTAATGTATTCATTGTGAATATGTTATTATCATTATATACATTTAGTACATTTATTTTATTACGCACATTATGTTTCAACAAAACAAAAAAAAAATTACACGTTATAATAATATATTTACTACATTCATTTAATAATACATTTACTATATATACTCAATACTAAATAATTGTATACTTATTAAACATATATTTAATAATAGTATATACACCAAAGAAAATTTTATACACCAAATATTTATAAAATAGTATAATTTATATTACTAATTGATTTATTTTATTTGTATGTTGAGACTTGCAGACAGATCCTGAAGAAGCCATTTATACGCGCTCTTAGTCCAGAGTACAGACCCATACATTTACATGGATTTTGTTCCTCTGAGGGAAGTGGGGTGGGTGGCCATTGGCCAAGGAGAAGGAGTTTACTTTAAACTGCTAGCTACCCTTCTTCCCGCCACACATCCTGAACTGAACAGAACACTGAGTGACTGAGTGAGTGTCATGTATGCATTGTACACCTCTAAATCACACCACAACTTTCTTAGGCACCAAGTACACACACTTCCAAATAGAACCAAAATTTCTGAAATCATATACATTGAGAACATAGCATCAAGCATATATTATGCCACGGATGGATTTATATCCTACCCTACATAGAATAAGTTTCTTCAAACTTTCAAAGTACTGTAAGTAAAAATTCTAAAAGTTATCCTTTGCTTGCCGGATGACACCAAGGGCTTCTGCATCATTTGCTGTGGCTGCAATGTTTAGTGATTGCCGGATTGCAGCACTGGATGTACGAAGGAATGGATTACAAGCCTTCTCCATCTTCAGTGTGGTGGGAATCTGCACCAAGGTTGTTAAGATCGTAATTTTACGTAGGATCGGGGGAGGGGATGAAAGATCGTAAATCGGGGATCGTAAGATCGGATCGAGATCCTACTAAGAAACTGCAGAAAGAAAAAAGTGGGTACGGAAAGACTTTAAATAGCAATTATCTAAATTAAAATTCAAAGCCCATTTAAAAAATATAATATGAAACTGCAGAAAGGAAAAAAGGGGGGTACAGAATGCAAATTTGGCCCAAATAACTTAACCCTAGCTTATACGATTCTTTTCTTCTTCTCTCTTCTTCTCTCTTTCTCTTCTGTGCGCCGTTTCTTCTCCTCTCTTGCTTTACATTTTTTTTTTCTTGCCACCTCCACCCTCCTCTCCGGCGATCTCTCCGTCAATTAATATCACCACCTCGGACGAGAAAGGGAGAAGGCCAGAACGGAGAAGGGAGAAGAGAAAGGGAGAGCCAGAAGCGGAAAGGGAGAAGAGAACCTACCTGGATGCGCGCAGTCGGGGGAGGTCGCCGGTCAGGTGAGCAGGTCGCAGCTCCAGGGCCAGGTAGCTTCTCAGTTTTCGTTCTGGTTCGAAATCGAACCCTAGAGCTTTTAACCCAGCGCGTTGTGGGATCGGTGAGGATCGGAGATCCTACGATTTTACGATCAAAATCGCGATCCTACACCGATCCTACCCCTTCCCGATCCTACACGCGATCTGGATCGCCGGCCGCCGGAAAAATCGTAGGATCGTGCGATTGCACGATCCGACGCGCGATTTTAACAACACTGATCTGCACAAACAGTACTTATTAATTTGGTTCAAGCAAAATGCAAAGGATTCAAACACACAATGAGACAAAGAAAGATGTATAAGGTTAGTAACAATGATATGTGACTAGTCAATAAGATTAATTAAGAAGAGTTGTTAGGGGGAGGAAGATGGAGGGAGGACACTTCAAACCAATAATTAAAAAGAAGTGCAATGTAAAACTTACCGTGGACAGGCCTTTGCTTCGAAGGTAAGCTACTTGGGCAGCATAGGATTGAAGTTCCTCGTTTTCAGGTTCAATAGACAATGCAAACTTTATATTATTCTACCAAACACCAAGCAAAAAAGTCAATTATTGCAGTGCTTAGGCCAGGAAAAGGAAGCACAGAACATGAAGATGAAGGACAAGAGTAAATGTAACTAACCAATGTATACTCGTGTCCACAGTATATATTTGTATTATCTGGCAAAGACATGATCTTTTTAAGAGAAGATAGCATCTGCAACATGGACGAAATTCTCAATAATTGAATATGCAACCAGAACTACAAGCTTATCAAGTAACTGACTTGACACACTTTGCATCAGCAACAACACAGTTAGTTTATAAAGCCAAACATTATTTGGCAAAAGGTACGCAAGTTAAAAATAAAAACATTAGTGTAACAATAACTAAACCAAATATGTATTCCTGTATCGATTTCTAATATATGTAGATAAATGCCATAGTAACATATAATTTGATTCAATTTTTCATACATATAGATTGCAAACTTGGGGGCAATTGTCAAAGGAAATTCTATATCTGCAACTCAAGAACAAAAACACACACAGACAGATATATCAGTTATGGAAAATACTTTCCTAAGTCCTAACCTGATTTTAGATAAGGCGTTCCAGAAATAAGTCAAATAATCATACCGTATTTTATCAAGGCATTTACATTCATAAGTTGCGAGTTACAGAAAAGGATACCGGTTTTCACAAAGTCCTCATCTAATAGTAATTTCAATAACAAGTTGCTTCGTGCAGGTATTTAAAATTTCAAGCACTTCTGGCAAGGGGATAAAAACAAGATATAAAAATAAGACACGTCCCAAGATGCAACAACCTATCACTGGATAGAAATCTCAAACCTTAAAAGAAAAAGAAAAAAAGGAAAAAAGGACAAGTACAATTTAAACCAACCTGCTGTGGGGTTCCTTCAAAGAGCTTGCCACATGATAAGCTGAACAGAGTGTCTCCAGTAAAAATTGCCCCAGATCCAGGAAAATAGAAGCTTATATGGCCTGCATACAGTATAAATAAATAGAACACTAGAAAAATGAGCCACACAATAGAAACCAGATTTTTTTAATACTTTACAATATTAAGAAGAATTACTAATGCATATAGGGCATGAATGTGACCTTGGGTGTGACCAGGAGTGTCCATTACATGCACCTCATGGCCAGCAAACATCCACTTATCACCATCATTCAATTGGATATCAATGCCAGGAATCCTTTTCTTGTCAGTTCCTGAACCAATCACCTGTAATGCAACATGGAAGTGTTAACATCTACACAAAGTAGTAATTAGTAAGCATATAAAAAGTACATCAAAAACTGCTTTTAGAAAATTCAGACCTTTTGCTTAAATAGGCATAACATAAAAACACACAAAGTAACACTCAATCACCCTTCGCAAGTACTTGATCAATCATCGAAGTTCCTAATATGTCAATATTTAATCAAATCAAATTTGCAAAAATTTATTTTGCTAAATTTCACAGTTATTGAGTCTAACATGAATGCTAGATTGGACAAAGTACCAAGAGAACTTATCCTTTAAAAGGTAAAGGTAATCTCTTAATCCTTAAAACCAAAAGATATTCCTACTTGTCAAGGAAGATATAAGAGATACTTGTACCACGGAAATGATAAAAAGTTAGAAAGACAAACAGAGCATGGTGTAACCTCACTTTTGATCTGCTATTTTAAACCATACTACTATTATTATGATCTTCGTCATTGTTGATATTATTATTATTATAAAATGATGTCACCGAAATACACATAGAATATTAATACAATGTATAATAAATTTCAGCATAAATGTCATATAAATACCTTTGCCCCATATCTTGCTTTCAATTCTACATTTCCACCCGTGTGATCATGATGATGGTGAGTGTTGAGTATGTATGTCAAATTTCGACTTTTCCTGCTCAAGGCATCTATGACAGGCACAGCTTCAGAAGGATCAACAACACCAACAGTACCCGTATTCACATCATGTAACAGATATGCATAATTGTCCTTCAGGCAAGGTACCTAACAATATTTTTTTAAACACAATAAGTCACAATTTAGGCTTTTGGCATATTTCTTCAGAAAACTTATCAGCATGGCTGACCTATTTATAATCCAACGGCACCACAACAACTGAAATCTAATAAGAGGCCTGCTCTCACCAATTCAATCTGCAATGAGGAAGACATATTGGCAACACTGCAAAATTGAGCCACTCTCAGCGAGCGGCTAGCTCCACGCAGCGTTTTCAACGGTGTAGAAAACAATCGCATAAATCCATATAGAATGCCTTTTCTAAAGCAAAGTTGTCTCACATTTGGCCACACGCACAACCCACTTCTCACCTAAGAAACACAGAACAATGAAATTCCATTACCAAATAGTCAATAGTCACCTCTTCACCCAAAATATCAAGTAAAACAGACACACACACACACACACACTTGCAGATAGGTTATAATCACAAACCAAGAAGCAAACAAACAAATAATGCACATAAATTATATTGCAATATTTATCGAAGTCTATTAATTCCAAATCACAAAGGATAGAGATAGACAATAGACCGAATCAAACAATAAAATTTGTTGCAGCGACCAAAAGCAAAATACCTTCATATCATTCATGGAATGTCACGAAAATGTTTTATTTATTTTGGAGATTAATTATGTTCTTGTTAATATTTATATTTATTTCCCCATGATTTGTGAAAAGAAAGGAGAATAGAGAGAGAGGCAACCCCTGGAACAAGGAAAAGTGGGCATAGCAGAGGAAGCCTTAGAGAGCATCTGCAGCATCTATCTATGTATCTAAGCAATGGTTGAAACTTGAAAAGGGAAATAGTTAAAGAGTGGGTTGGCACTATTTGGTTGAAAACGAAGTTGCTTTTCTCTCCCTCAGCTCACCGTGTCCACCACCACCACCCCTTCTTCATGTTTCTCAATATTCATTTTATTTTCTGAGGTGGCAATAGCAATACCCTCAAACCAAGACATTCAGATATTAATCACAGTTTATTTATGCATCACACCACCACATACCTTTCTAGTTTTCTTAATGTATGCCACGTGTACAACTACTCTCAACGCTTTCTTCCCCAATATTCCTTGAATCCTCTCTAGTTTTCTTTTTTACTAATCTCGATATCTCTTATCTGAACATATCTTTTCAAGGATAAACAGTTAATTCGTACTTAAAAGTGTGATTAAGTGACAAATTAATATAAAAATGAAAAGTATAAATTTAATTTTTAAATATGTAAAAGATGTTATAAATTAATTTTATTATTAAATTTATGAGACCATTTTATCTTTAATTCTTAATATTTAAGAATTAATTTGATAATAAATTATATTTTTAAGAATTAATTTGATATTAAATTATAAAATTTAACATCATTTTATTAAATTATTTGTACAATTAATTTATTGTACTTTTTCATATTTATGATTAAATTTAAAATTTTTATCTTTTAAAAATCAATTTATTAATATCTCATGCTTTTGATAATAAATTTAACTATTTACACTTTTTTAATTCATAAAATTTAAATTTAAAGATTTAAGTTAAGAACAACTGTAACAACTAATTTGTTAGTGAATAAATCTCTATAATTTTCCTAATTGCTGCATCAACGGATTTATTTTTCTTTACTTTATGTGATGAACATGTTTCGTTCATTGCGAAAGGTGAAAAACAAAATAATTTCAACGCCAACAACAAAACAAAAAAGATTGTTCGGGAGGGTATCGTTTTTGTATTATGTATCTTCTAATTGTAAGCATCTTTTGCAGCTTGTGTCCTTTTTTATTTACAAAATAAGTCATTTTCCTAATACCGCCGAGATGGGAGATATAAAATAAATAAAAGAAAAGTAAATAAAAATATATGAGAAATAAAACAAGATATTGGGTAGAAGAAAATCGAAGATAAGATAAAGAGAAATGAAAAATTAGTAAAAATAAATGAAGAATAACATAGTGAGTCTTGTCACTTTTAAAAATTATTTATTCTTTCCCTTTTACCAAACAGAAAAAAGTAATTCTATCTTCCCTTTCGTTGCCAATGTTTTTTTTGGTGAACAAATCTTCCCCTTCCAATTTTTTTGTTGCTAAACAAGCTCTAAGTATTGTTTGATAAAAGTGATTTTATATTGGCGAAAGGGACGTATTTATACAAGATTTATTACGGAATTCGACAACAAGTAAAAAAAAAAAAGTTAGTTTTTTGTTGAAAAAGGTGGGACAACGGGTAACTACATTACAAAAAGCCTAATCTACCTTAAATTTACACATGCTATTGTATAGTAACAGGATCATTCTTAAAATCTTTCTTTAAAGAACATATAATTTTGACTTAAATTTTGCATGGTTGCCATTGTGAGTGGATTTGGGCCAAGTTGGGGAGTGGGGTGTGAAAGGGAAATAAATTGGATGCGTATTTGTTTCCATCGCACTACCGACCGCTTTATTAAGCCGAGTGAACGGATAGACATATCCCTTAATTTATTTTGAGTTTGAGTTCATTATAATCATAAAATTAAAAGATAAAATTTGTCGATAAATAAATAAGTAAAGGGAATTAAATAGAGCGCTATTAATTTTCATTATTTAGAATTGAAATATTATTTATCTTTTTTGTTTATTTCATCTCATATGCTATTTTTTTATTTTAATTAGATTTAAATATGTTTTTGATTTTATTTTTTTCTATAAAATTAATATTAATTTATATAATTTTTCTTTTATTTTAGTTCTTTGCAACTTATTTTGTTCATTTTTAGTTCATATAAATTTACATTTTAATCCATATAAACACGAACTGAATTACAAATGAAAAATTAAAATCTTAAAAAAATAAAATTGAAAAAAATATAAACTTGCAAAAATTTAAAAATGATAAAAAAAAACTTAAAAGAAACAAAAATTAGTAAATCATCAAAGACTAAAATTTTAATAAAATAAACTTACAAGAATCAAAAATTAAAAAACGTTAACGTGTAAAAATTAAAAATATATTTAAGCTTTCTAATTACGGAAAGTCCGAAATGAGATGGCTACACTAAGTGAGAGAGTTAACTGAATCATACATCAAACAATTGAAGCATGTTGTTCTTTTCTTTACTCCCCGACACTTTGTTATTGCTTTCTAGTTTACGCTCATTTGGCCTTTTACCTTCTCAGCTTTTGCTTAGAATTTGTGTAATGAATAAAGGGGTGACGGATTGTTACATTTCATATTTTTCTTATCAGAAGTAAATCTAAATTATCTGATGTAAGAGAGAGTTCAATTCAATCGACCAGTGAAGTTGCAGCTGTGATCGATGATTCTAATCAACTTTATGGTTAATGTCCATATCCACTACAGTTGCCAGTTAGGCACGGATAGTGCAATTGCAGCTTGGGTCCTACGATGTACAACACAATCAAAGGTGGAAATAAATATTTTCTTGCTGCATAATTTGCCACAATCATGGTGCACATCTCAAAGTTCATTCAGTATTGGAGCTAGGGAAACCTAAAAATTGACATGTTTCAGGCATTTTTTAATACAGCAAATCTACGATGTAAAACAATCATAAAACGTTGTTGCATGCCACAATTACCCCCACCATATGGTAAGCCTTAGAGAATTGTGGAATTTTCAACAACTTATATTTTGTCATATTTCATCACAGTAATGGTTTTCATAACGTGGTGTTACTTTTAGTCATTGCATAGTTTACCATTTTTATAATTTTCTATCAGACTCTCTAATTGATCTTCTTGTAAAAGATTCTCTTTTTTTGGTATCCATGTGGCTGTGATGTACCCACAGCCACATATGAAGTCTCTAATAGAGTTAGGCTTAGAAATAATTCACCCAATTCGAAGCTTAATATATTTCTTTTGGCCAATATCTTCTAGGTTGTATTTTAGTTACATATGAAAAAGGAGCTAAGATTCTTAATGGATATAATTATGGGGCAGGGGACAGTGGTCCAACTCAACCCATCTCAAGTAGACTAGTAGCAAAAGAAATTCATGCGTCATACATCATAACAAGAAATATGGAAAACCATAAAAAGTATTTCGAGATCCATCCACATACATAGAAAATAGAGACAATTGCAGGATTACACAATCATTAATGCCATCATAGGGATCTTGCTGCAGAAAAGTTTCAAAATCAGAACTCATGCAATAAGTGAGCATAAACTCATCAATTATTATCAAACAAGATTAGGAAACCTGGTGATTGACTCAAGAAAGGAAAACACAAACAATTTCATTCATTATTCAAACATCAGCAAATGAACATAGTACTTGACATTGTATTATCTCTCGCTTATTCTTTATCTTTTTCATATTCATATACATTCATCTTAATAATACATTTCAAAATTTAAAAGAAATAGGTTTTCGTTGTTCCAATTTTGTGTTCACAAAACATTTTCCAAAAGCAAAATTACTGCTATTGGATTGTTACTTCCATCTTCACCGTCCTATGTTCCAAATTGTGTTCTATTATGTTGCTTCCTTCCTCTTTCTATTATCTCTAAATAATTTAGTCACCCCCACATTATTCTATGCGATCTGCAAGACCACTTTTTGCGCCAAACCATTAGAAGGAATTAAGTTACAAAAGTACAATATGTTGAAAACAATATCGATTTAACCACCATTCTTTATCCTCTCAAATTTAAGAGGAAGGATAAAATTAAGGACGATAAGTCCACCATTTAGTAACATATCAAAGGAATGTCTGCTAATCTGCTACCTTCTACTGAAAAAGAAATTAAAAAAAAAAAAAAAACTACAGCCATGAACAAAATAGTGGAGAACAATAAGGAGGAAAAACACCCTTCTATTTCGATATTTATCATCTCTCACCTTCTTTCTAATTTCATCCTCATCTCTTGCTGTTCGATCCTTTATAGGTAATTATTAACATTAAATGGGGACATTCAGAAGAGCTATATATATATATATATACACCAATGTAGCTAAGGCTCAGATTAAAACAGGGCTGAAGCAACTAGTCTTTGGGCAACCACTTTTTTTTATTCTACAAAAAAAAAAAAGAGAAGCTTATGAAGAGGCAGAAAAAGAAGGAAAAGGAGGAACAAGTGGTTGCCAAAAGATTATTTTTCAATCTGAAATTACACATGATATGCGCCTAGCATATAAGGTTTTTCCAAGCTTTTTAGAGCTATAATCGCATATTAAAGCATAGATAATTGCCCTAATTGTGTATGAATTAAGCTTCTGTGATGAATTGCCAGGAAATTGACCATAAGTGCCAAAATCAAGCAAAAATGCAGAAGAAAGAGTCAAGCATGCAGAAGCTCTAGCGCCAAGAGCGCCAGGTGTGGCGTCAAGAGCGCCGGAAGTTCTGGAGTCTGGCGCCAAGAGCGCCAGAGTGGCGCCATAGCCTCTGGAGTGTGGCGCAAAGAGCGTCAATCCGGCGCCAAGGGCGCCAGAATCTCTGGACCTCGGCGCCAGGAGCGCCAACTTCGGCGCCAGGAGCGCTAGATTCACCTTCAGCCAGCGCCAGCAGCGCCAAGTTAGCGCCCTCAGCGCCACAATCTCTGGAAGCTGGTGCCAAGGGCGTCACAGGTCGACAGTAGCAGATATTAAGGGCAAAACAGAAACTTCACAAGCTGGGCTATATATACCTTAACTCTCAGCATTCAATGCACGACTTCTTGGAGGGAAACAACACAAAAATAGGGTTTTAGAAGCTTGGGTGCCTTAGCTAGGGTTGAGGAAGTTGAAGGTTCAAGTGGGGTTGCATCTCCATCTTCTTCTTCTTGCATCTCAGCTGGGTATGCCTCTTTTTGCAGCTCAGCCAGCCACCATGAGGTTTGGCTGAGTTTATATTGTAGTTAGGGTCAAACACTTGATGTAAATTTCATTGGGATGTATTGAATGCTATTATTCAATTATCAAAAGCTATTTTATTGCACTTTGCTTTAATTCCTTCATCTCTTTCTTAGACTTGATCAATCTTTGTGAGAGCTCAAAGCTAGGGTTCACAATAGGAATATTGGGGCTTTGGTTTGGAACTAAGTGTAGTAACTTGCTTTACATCACCTAGGAATAGGGATGCATGCTTGTAGCTGAACTTATTCATGTGTTTGCTTAATGCTTAACTCTCAAGAATCACTAAGGGATTAGGGTTTGAGTGTGGGTTAAAGAACTAAGTGGTTGAGGAATCAAAGCTTAGTTAAATTGTGAAAACACACTAGCTGAATAGCTTAGGTATTTGAATATAGTAGTCAATATAGTTTCATTGGAAGGAACATTAAGTGTAGGTTGCCCTAGCTACATTCCGTTACATATTGATTATCACGTTATTTACTTGTTGATATTAGTTAATGTTACACTTAGCTTTTAGTCTACCTTGTACACACCCACAACCACCATCTTATTCAATTATTTGTTATCCAACTTATCGATTTAGTTTATAATTTAATTGGTCAAACAATCCTAGTTGGGAACGATACTTTTCTTTATCACTTTATTACTTGAACAACCAGTGCACTTGCCGAGTACGCAACAACACACACGATAAGAATGTAGACTATATGCTAGTAATTCTAGGAGGAACAGGTGCCTGTTAAGACAAATTACCTATCATAACTCAAGAAATAGTAAACTAATAATTAAAAATAAATCAATGCGCTTGCTAGAATTGCTAATGCTCATCTATTGTTATTAGACTTTAGCCATGAATTCTTCCACATTGAGTACTGGGGCCATCAATGAACCAGCCTTCACCTGAAAACTCAAATAAATTTTTCATCAGGCTTCAAATACTCAATGAAGCTAAATTCTAATCACTTTTCAAGTGTACCACCCACTACAATCTGATACACTTTTAGATTGTATATTAGTGGTACACTTATATAATTGTGATAAAATGGTGTTGTAACCAGTGAAAAACCCTGTCCCTGACATCTGGCTACACACTTTATGAGAAGGAATAACAGCATAATTTGTGAATCAGGAATTTCAGCTGTAATTGAATCATATCCCTGTAATATTGAGACAAATAGTGGACACGTTAAAATATATATAAAAAATAAAACTACAATACCTTTGATAGGGGCTATCCATTGAAGTTTACATTAAAAAAGATATTGTTAGATTGTCTAAGCCAACATGCTTTTGTTTAGCCCCAAGGAACAGAATCCAATACATATAGAAGATAGAACTGTAGAAGGAACTAAAAGAAATATAAGGGGTTATGATCTATCTTCAAGCCGGTATTTGGATACCGTCATTGACATTTATTCTTGATTGATACATAGGAAATGGAGAAGAGAGTTTCTCCTGTATTAACCTTACTTCTGGTCTAGATATTATCGTTTGTCCAAACTCACGTGCAAAGATTAATTGGCTGCATCTAGTTGGAGAACATTGGAATTATTTGTCTCCAGATTAACCGTTAGAAGATTTACCAAGCCTGAAAATACAAAAGCTCAACATTAATTCTTTGTTGTAAGGGGGGCAGTGTCCACACCATATAATTTTGTTTGTGAAATAATCAACGGGTTGTGTTTGAATTTGAGATTATTCTAAGTATATTTCTATCTAATCTAATCAATGATGTGTATCTCGAGCGAGGACCAAGTTAAATGCATTTTGGAATTTCAGTTTCACGTCTTTCTTATTATTTGTCCGAATAGATTCAAGTAAACCATTGTAAACACTCTTTAGACAACTGCTACCTCAAGCAGAGACAAGTCCACATCGGCTAGTTTCTTATGAACATGATTCTTTATTACTGTGACATATGTGCTAGTTTGCTGAGCTGTGTAACTCTAACTTGTAACTCGAGTCTCTACCATAAATCAGGTGTGCCAAGCTCTTGAACTATCATTTTTTTACATTTTCTTAAAACACATGTGGTTAAAAAAGTTATCCTATTCAAATATTTTTTTATTATATATTTTAATTTTAAAAAACAAAAAATAGTTTTAAATAATAAGAAACAAACAAATTAACCCTCTTTTCTTCCATATTCTTTTTCACTATTTCCTGTGACCTTCGATAAGTGATTACAGTTAACAATCACAGCTTGTGGCACCTTTACTGGCATTAGGAAGATTATTCAGAAAAGTTTTAAGAGTTGATAGAAAGGGAAAGAACTAGTGAAGAAAAATATGATGGGATGCAAGAAGTCCTATACTCTTAGCAATGAAGTTTCTGATACATATTTGTATTAGCAAAAGACATTATTTCAATTTTATTAGTTATGTTTGGATTGGTAAGTAGTGATTGAATGGAGTAAGATAGAATAAAATTTTAGTAACTTATATTGTTTAAATTTTAATAAATGAATGAGTCCTCCGTCGTTGACTGCGGGATCAAGTGAATGAGGCTAAACTGACCGCTAAAATGTGACCAGGAGCATGTTTTGGTTAGGATATCATTTTCTCTTATAAAGAGGTTTTCGCTGTTTTGATTAGGATATCATTGGAACAAAATTTGAGACTTTATAAAGATGTTTTTTTCTGTTTTGATTAGGGCATCATTTTTTTAATGTTCTTTTACGCAAAAACCGCAATATTCCTCTTTAGATAAACACTTAACAACTAAAAGGAGAGATGATTATTGAGAATAAGGAAGTCAAAATCAAAATTGGGTCAGCCCGATTGGCACTGGCCAGCAAGTAACATTCAGTTTTCCATGTTCTTACTATAAAAATTCCATTGCATACATTCTTATCATCTTTTGACTTTGACCTTCTCGATATCTTCTAACCATTGTTAATTTTACAAAGTTGTGCTTTATTCTTCCATGATAAAACTTTGTGCTGCACGTTTGAATTGTTCCTGCAGTCAATAACCATCCTTCACTTGGTAAAAGATTGCACTATTTTCTGGTTAGACGACTGATGCAGTAATGTTGGGGCTAAACAGCTCTACTTCAAAAGTCACAAGTCATTAACTTGATCACGAAACAATTAGTGGAACAAATACCACTTAATGTCATATATAGTGTTACATTTTATCTTATTATCTGTAGTTTCCAGTTATAATTTGCAACATCTTCAACCTATACTATCAACCCAGTTAAAAGAGAGAAGTTCCAAAGGGGCAAATCTAGAACTAAAAGAGAGATTTTCATTTGTCATTTGTCCTGATGCAGCCTAGCAGTTAAGATGCTGCGTGTGATTGGTACTCAAAAAGATTGGTACTTAATTCCCTTCATGAAAATGCCATTCACGACTGTGCCAAAAAGACAAACCCAAATCAATGATATTGGGAGTTGACAAGTGAAATATGAAATGGGTATGCTTCAATCTTTATACTTTGGCACCAGAAGTTGTATCGTACATGATTTGGGAATCTATGCAAGAACCACACAATTCAAGGAAGGGCATTAGAAAAGATCATATCTGCTTATATCTTCCATTGTTTCAATTTGTATAATTTCATCTGAACGATATTCAGAAAAATGAAAGAAAATATCCTCATAAATCATGTTTGCTATCTCCCCTACTAAATAATTAGATTCCATCTATACCTCAAACCCCATGTAGGATTTATGAACAAACAGACGAAAGAGGGGGCAAAAAATAAGTGAAATTTAAAAAGGACCTTGGACAACTTTCAGTAACCAAGTTTAGTCCCGCTCTGCCTATCTACTCATGCATCGTTAAGCTAAGCTATGTACTCATTCACCTTTTGGCTTTACTTTGTACTGTTTGGACCTGAGTTGACGATTGTGATCCACCACTGAGTGCAGCAGCAGCAGATTCAACATGTGTAAGAAGATATTCATATAACTTCTTCCTCAACCGGTCAATTGTCTCTGCTGATATCTCGCAAGATTCTCCCTCATCCTTGCTCGATCCTATCTCATCTAACCAATCGTTAACACTCTTTAGTTGAGTGAGCATACCTGCTATTTGGTCATTATCTGACAAGGTAGTGTCCCCATCACTGTCCAAGAACCTCTCAACGAATCCCAAAAACCAGTCTCGGGACTGTAACTGTAACATTTCAGTCAAATTAACTACCTCATTCAGACCATTTCCTCTAACCCATTCTGGGGGAGGTTGCACTAGCTGCTTCTGCCCATTTAATAACCCATCACCTGGTTTGCGAAGAGTTCCTTGTGAGGCATGCTTGGAATTAGCTGTCAGACGATTTTTTGCATGAACTTTTGATGAAGCATCTTCACTGGAATTGTGTAGGACTAACATGTGTTGACTTCCCACAACAGTCTTTAGATTTTGAGGATTGCTTGAAGTTGGAGGCTTGGATGATTGAGATTCTCTAGTAAAAACAGCAAACCATGACAAATTGGTGGCCAAGGCTGCCTGGACCCAGGAAGCCGATTGTTTTTGTCGATCTGATTTTACTTTTAGCACTTCTTCCACTGTCCTCCTTTCATAATCTGGAGATGAACCATCTGGAGTGGGTTTTGACAAGGATTCAGCAATTGTCCGGGTACTATTCAGGCTAGCATGAAGAGTTAAAAACTGCTCTACTGCTGGCTGTGGGTTATGTTCCTTAGCAGAATTAGTTAGCTCCGAATATGTTCTGCCAGAAACATCACAAACAAGTGTCAGCAACAACTTGGTATGTAGCATGGAATTAGACCATTTCAACATAATAGTCTATCAAATGTAGCAACAACTATATTTATGGATAAACCTGAAGTCCTGCTGAATATTCAGTACCTTACCATGGGTTAAATTGCAAAGTTTCCATTAAAAATGTGAAATATATACATGATATGTCTATCAAAATTATCCCTTCAAATCAAACTACACGCCAATTCTGATAATAATCAACATGGATAGCATTCATAGACACTTTCTTTCCTTTTCTGTTCAAATATTTCCAACAAATGTTCAAGAAATCTCTGCCTTGATTACACATAATAGTTAAACATTAAATTACAAGTAACCTGAATATGACCTGGAGTTGGTTAGCTTTGCATAATTTTGATTTCAAAAAGGTCACATTCTCCACATGCAGTTTCTCCTTTCTACAAGTCAGTTCGAACTTAAAATTACTCACTCATTTACCCACCTCTTAAGTTTTACCATTGAATGGAAATGGGTAATGGAGAAAACACAGATGTTCAAAGAGAATAACCCTGAACCCCTAACTACATATGGGTTATCTATAGCTAAAATGAACATCGAGAATGAAGGGGGATAGATAATGTAGGGGAGATGTAAAGAAGGTCCAGTTGGATAGTTAAAGCAATGTACAATGTTTTCAGTAAGGAAAAATAAAGTTCTAATTTATATAGCATGTGGTTTCAGCCTTGTAGGAACGTCATAATTGTTACAGATCGAAATTAGACTGTGTGGGGGCAGCTGCCCCCACAACCTTTTTAACTTTTCTTAATATATACTACAAAATCATAAACAGGGTTCATTAATAAGGTGAAGGACCCACAAAAATATAAATGAGTATTGCCCCCACAACTAAATTTTTTTAGATCCTTGTTGTAAATCATGGGTGCAAGATCATGATTAATAAGCTAATGCAGCTGTTGGATTGGAGGCTCTAACCAAAGGACAATGAAGGAGGAAATATTTGGACTGAAATAAGTCCAAAAGATCTGGGATTTGTTAGCTAGGTGCTATTCCAAGCCTACTTAGTATGAATTACTTGTACTCGAGAACAATGAGTAAGGCCAACAGATTTGTTAGATCATTAGATGCTATATCATTCCAAGCACAATAACTCAAATGTAAAGAGAACTTCCATCAGATCTGGATTAATAAATTGAACAATTATAATAGTAGGAATTTATAATGACAGTACATACAACTGTAAGCATGTTCAAAGTTACCCAAGGAATGATAGAACACACACACACACACACACACACACACACACACACACACACACACACACGCACACACATATATATATGTTAACCAATACATTCTTGACAATAGATTAGGGTAAATGCAACTTCAAATAGGACAAAATGAAGGAGAAAATCTCTACAAAGCAATGCAAATAATAGGATTTATGCCACCAATCGAAATACTTCAATTTCAATATTTCTGTCAGTACTATCTGATGATTTAATAGAATATTCCAAAAGTGATGGAAATTGGAAAACATAATTCATTGAAAGTATCAACAACAATTTTTAGTAATGACATTGATTTACTTCAGTGAAAGAGGTGCTTTGCTTCAGTAGATGAAGAATTTACTCAGAAGTACAGATATCAGTAATATATCTAGGTTTCAAATCAAAGTTGCAACTTCCAGTTGTGCACAATTCACAATCTTGAGTTCTTGACCACATTGAATAACAGTGTAACACTAAGACCTGATCTAAACATTTCAGCAGTCCAGAAGAATTATTCATAATTAATTGCCTATAGTTATTCTCCTGATTTGAATGTATTCATACCTTAGACATTGCAGTAAACTCTCTGCAGCAGCAGCCTCTTGCATAGCCTCAGTTGCTGCCATCTGTGCCGCATCCCTGTGTTTCATTACTTCCTGTCACAAATGTAAACATAGAATAAGAACAAAACAATACAGTTAAAGAATTTCTCATCTGAAAAGAAGGATTCAGTATGCCCTATAATCATGCACTAAGGATATAAGTTAGGAACAATCATATGACCCAATTTTAGAACTGTGGTGGCATACTTATTATATTTAGTAGTATTTATGAATCTAACATGATATTCATTTGAGTTGTTTCGATGTAACTCATGAGACCATTTTTTTCAAATATATGCTGTGCCAGCCAAGAATCAAAGACGTAAGATGTGAAAGCAAAGGAGTTCTTAATGGATATACCCTTCCAATCTTTGAAATAGATGATGGGAGTGAAGCCCATTGAACACTTGCATCTGTCACTTTTCTATTACTTAGAGCAACTTTGACCAAGTTTCCAGGGAGTCCGCTGTTAGAAACTTCTGCTGATTTCTTTCCAGTGGAAGTTCTTTGCTTACTCAACTTTTCTGGTTCCTCTACAGTTCCATTAGCATTAGCCTTCTTTGTAGGCGTTTGAATCTTATGTTGTTCCTTAGAGGGCTTTGTTGGTGCTTGGATCCTGCTCTCCTCTTTAGATAGCAACTTTTCATTTGAAATGCTTCTCCTCCTAGGAGTCTGGTAGACCATAAAATGAAAGAAAAAAAAAATTATACTTATTTAATTGACTCAATCCATGGAGGTAATGAAATGAAATCCAAATCTCTCAGACTGACACTGACACCAAGTAAACTTTATAGCAGAGTATTCCACATAAAATTTCAAAGGAAAAACAATACAAAATGACACAATTTAATCCAACATGCCTAGGCATTTGACATCAAGAGTTGCTCAAACGGAGAAAAGGCTACTCACACTTGCTTCAGGCTTAGGATCAAACTTGGTTGCAACCCTGGTTTTGGAAGACTCTTTAGTCTTGACCTCCATACTCCCTTCCCAGCTCTTCCTTAGAGCCTTAGTCCCCAGCTCAATTCCCTGCACCAAATTTCTAATCGGATTTCCCACCGCAATTTTCTTCCCAACCGAACTACTAGCCCCTCGAACAGCCTTTTCCGTCTCCGCCACTCCCACCTTAGCCCCAACCTTTGCCTGATGCTGCCTGAACCCATTGGCAAATTTCTCAAAAGAACTAGGCAACGAGTAGCAACTACTCGGCGACGAAGGAATGGACCTCGAATTGGTAGACTTCAATCTAGTCAATGATTCCTTCTTCACCTGAATCTTGAGTGCAGGCTTGATTGGCTGAGGTTGCTGAGGCTGAGATTTGCTCCTACCGAAAACAGTACTTGCCTTGCTGGATTGCACATCCTCTTTACCACTCCCACCACCAACATTTGATCTCACTCTCTCCTTCTTCTCCTTCTCCCTAACCCCACCACCAAACACTTTCCTCGGAGACTTCGATTTATCCGTGTCACCGGCACTAGAAGAAACCCCATTCTTGTCACTACCATGATCAAGGAAAGCAAGGGAATGAGTTGCAACAATATCCTCAGGGGTTCCAACACAAGGGTGTCTCCCAGGAACAGGCCTAACCCCTCTGAGAATGGGGACAGGAGAAGCGCCCTCCAAACGATCAACAAACACAAACTGACCCAACTGAATCTTATCACTGAGAATGAGA
>PYAF01004455.1:125912-135988 GCA_007407185.1 Glycine tomentella
CTAAAATATAATTTATATATTTTAAAATATTTATTAGTTATATATTTCAATTGTTATATAACTTATATATATTTAGAAGTATTTATTTATTATAAATTTTAGTTGTATAAAATAAACATTTTATTATGTATAATGTGCAGACTATAATACTAATTCTATTCTATATATTTTAGCAAACTATAAGTTACGAATGATCATTTGATTCTTGTCTATATTAATCTTATTTTTTATTCTATGAAATAAATAAAATGGCCATTTGATTCTAGTCTATATCATTCTATGTATATATATATAGCAAAGCGAAAAATCATGAAAGGAATATATGTTGTTAATCCTTGCTTAACATCTACTTAAATTGTCATACTTTTCAACTTGAACTTATCATAATCTAAAAAATTATGGAACTTTACAAAAGAAAAATGATGGAATTTAGCATACACATTACACATAATGGAACCATATTGGCCAAAAAGAGCAAACAAGGTAAAAAAAGAGGAGAAAAATAAATAAAAAGAAGAGATGGTATGAGTGTGGACCATGTTGCTACTACCTGATTGACCTGGCATCCAAAGCCACTGGCATGACATATAATAATAATATACTTATAATTATATACACACATCAAACTATTAAGATGAATAATTATATAGTATTGATTCTGCAGTCAGTCAGTTATTTGAAATAAATATATAATGTGTTAATGTGTTATATAATTCTCCTACCAGATTTTATAAAAATTGTACTACTAGACTACTATAGCTATAGCTAGTGTACGTGTTAATGTGTAATGCAACGATAAGCAATTAAGGAGTCAATAAACAGCTACCTTGTACAACGTTTTAGTCATATTTTATTATTTTTACACTGATAGCAGTTTTGGTATAAATATATGTTATCGGGACCCGCTTTTCTTCTATTTTCCTTTTTCTCAGAAGCCTAGAACACAATTAGCACTGTGGCCAACGAAAAAACACAATCAGCGTTACTTGACTTGACTTGACTCCCACACTATCAATGTGGGCAATAATTTGTCATCATATATCCACCACGTCTCAACTAAGACCATTCTCTTATTAATTATTCAACTCATTTTAATATCAATATAAAAAGGTAGATAAAAAAATTGTCATATATTATCAATTTCATACATACGTATGTAATTCTTATCTATTAAAAATTAATTTATTAATACAAACATTATAAATTGGCACTAATGATAAAAAATGTCATATTAAAAGATAAATTTGTTGATATAAAATTATTAATATATATTATCTACAGGGTGACTCTTTATGTGTAAATAGGGTAGCCATGACTAAACAAGTAAAAATATTTCATTATCTTATGGTCTCCTAATTTGTTATAATAAAATGAAAATGTTTTACTTATAGAATATTTAATTAGAATATAATGGTAGTGTGTAAAAGTTTGTTATATTGTTATTCAATAATGAATTATACAATTGAAAATTATTTACTTTTACAACTGTTTTCTTCTTATATAAGCTAATTAAGATTGGGTGAGAATAACCTATATATATATATATATATATATATATATATATATATATATTTTGCATTGATTAAGTTAACATGAATGAAGAAAAAGATGGCCAACGGAGAATTAGATTACCAACAATATCATATAGAAATTAGAAAGAAAGGCTCCCTTAAGGCCTCAACCATCCATCGATCACTATGGACATCCATACGGGGCATATATTCATGACGTACAACTAGTCAAACTCTATGATGCAACATGTTAAACTATACTACTTTACTTTAATACATAATTTATTAAATAATGTGACAACTTAATAGTCATCATTTAATATTATACTTTTTACACAAATAATATATATATATATATATACATAACGAATATAATTGAGCATTTGTAAATTCGTCCATGGATCATACAAAAAATGAGTAATGTATCTGTCATCAAGCAGTAAAAATTCTTTATGACATACATTCTTTGTCTCTTTATAAAGTACAGAAGTAATTGCTTACTTAAGTCAACTAAGCAGCTAAAGCATCTTCCTCCTTTATCTTTTTATCTCGCGTGCGTTTTACAGTTACATACTTACATACTAAAAAGTGGCACGGTTGTCTAATTATATTTGGATATATTGCACTCCTGTAAAATTACACTTCTTTCCAAACCTGCCTTAAATTTGTTCTGTTTTCTGTTTTGCGAGTTTACTTCTAACTAATTAAAATTTAGCTAAACTGATTTTGATTAAGAAAAATTCTGCAAATTTATTTCAAACCATCTGTTTCTTTTTTACATGCTTATTTTCTAGTATCTTAAATCAAAGGAAGGTATGTCAAGCGATTGAATACAAATAATTAATATTTTGAAATTAAGATTGAATCATTTGAATAATACTTAAATTTGATTTAATTAAAAATAATTTTTGATTAGACGTTATTTATTTCTCGATTGAACTCTAAATTAGTCAAAGTCTGAATTAGTCAGAGTTTGTTTCGTCCGATGGATTGAAAGATTAAGACAAATAAAGAAGGACATGTCAATAAAAAATAAATTCCATTTACATTCCAAAGAGATTTCTTTTCCCGCTTATATATTATTTTTTTTAATTGAAACACATGGAAAAGATGCATCTTTCATTTTATTTCAAATAAATAACCACTTTTTTTTTCAATTTTATGGGAGAGTTTTTGAATAATAAATACAAGGCCAATAAGAAATTTATCACCTAAGAGCTTACACGAGACAACTAAGTTAGCTCGCTCATAGAAGGTTCGGATTTGTTTCTAGCGTGTCCACTGTTCCTTTAAAATTAATGTAAAAAAAAGTGTTTCAACAATTAAATGTGCTGAGAAAAATTGACAAGGAACGTCACTTAGAAGCGTTAATTAGTTTTGTTTTCTTGTGTTTGATCGTAATACACACCAGGAGTGTTTAGTTGAAAACATTGGCTTATTGGTTGAGTTAGTGTGATTGATTACCTAATTACTCTGAGGCGACCAAATTGATCCATGGTAGAAAGCTGATATGAGCAATTATTTGGTGAAATATATATAATTATGAGTGGTTCATGAGTTATTACTTATTAATAAAAATTAGTTACTCTGAAAGTTAATTAAAGGTAAAGTAACAAGTTTTAGCATCCACGGCATGAAACACTAGATGAATGAAATCAATCTCAATCAAGATACATGGATGTCCCATTCTCTAATGTCTAATCTCATCAGTAATTGAACCTCCAACCAACACCAATATTTCCTTTCCTAAAGTATGCACAAACCAATTTTTTTTATATGTATAAAAAAGTGTTAGCACAAGAAAGCATTTCCAATTGTTTTTGGGCATAGTCATTGGTATGTTAGGATTGTTAGTAAAGACTCGGCTAGAAAATTATTATGCATAAACTATTAGTAATTCCACTCAAACGATAGCTACTCAATATGTTTGTAAGCGTCATGACATATTCACAACATATTCCTAAATAGATTGTCTACCAAGCAAGATAAGTGAAGTTAGAATTAAACTTATATACTCATAAAATATGTGAAAATTAAAAAACTTATAACCCGCATTGGAGGATTCTACTTGGATGGTTACAATTATTCCTATCCACAGTAAGAATAACCCAAAACTTTGCGTTAGAAGGACTAATATTTTGTTTGATTGGTATGGATGAAAAAGAATAAAAGTGTAAGAAATGAAGATAAATAAAAAGACACGAAAGAAAGTAAAAAAATGAGATTGTTTGGTAGAAATGAAAAAGAATATAAAAGAGATGAAAGATAATAGAGAAGAAATGAAAGATTTGAATTAAAATAATTTAATAGATAAAAAATAGTTTTTTTAGAATTCTAATTTACCCATTTATATAAAAAAAACTCGGGTATAAAACCTTTTTTTATTTAAATTTAACACTTATATTCTGTTAAAAAAAGACGCATAATCAATTATATATGCCAAGGCATAATCGATTATGCCCTTCAAAGAAAATCAATTTGACACGTTTATATACTTGCGTACCTGTTCACATTTGTAGGTAATATTTTCATCATCTATCTAATATCATAGCACGTGGGCACAGTGAAAATAGAAGTAGTGCTTTAATTTTGGTGAATGTGGTCGTTCTTTATTGCCTTTTTTTTTTTTTCACACCTAAAAATCTAAAATCTCTCTGGTTACCTTTTGAAACCCTATTTGTACTTGACTGTCAATCTTTAAAAAAGACACCAACATATGTATGTCACAGACCAAGCCAAGGCCTGTGAGACGTTGTTGGCAAGTATGTTCATACATGAAATTCGAGCTGCATTGAGAGGTATGCCAAAAGATTTTCTTATTTCTCCAATTCAAAAGCAGTCAACAATCAACATGCTGTTATTAATGCATCACGCCATTTACCATTTCTGCTGTAGCCAGTTGTCCCTGGTGAATTGATTTCATTTTTCTCTAAAAGGTTAAAACACTTTGTTTTTCTTTTAAAAATAATTAACTTATATACCCGGATTCTAAATATCACAATAAGAAATGGATTTGAATCGTTGTATGATTTGAGAGAGATACTAAAAAACTAAAGCAACTCTAATATGACTTATGAATAATTTATATCCAAATCCATTGTAAAACTGAATAGGAATAAAATCGATTAAGTATTTGGCATGAAAAAAAGAGACCAAATAAAGTTTTAAGAACTAATAGTATTGCTAATGACGGATGAGCAGGGTGTGGTCTGTGGTGTGATTGTTTTTATTGCGTAGGTCCTGTCTGTATTCTGTACTGTGTTGGTGTGATCCATAAAACCGGTGCATTTTACCAAATGCATCAGAGACCCAAAGATAATAAAATTGTATAGTAGTTCACATTGGAAAAATCGTTCACTAAATATGATTAAAATACGTTCGTGACTAACGTGGAAATAATATTAAGTACTCGCACGTTGTGGCTCAATTGTCGCCCTTATCTAATGCATTTGGATGCAGGGGATAGCATTTACTAGCGTCTAGCGGGGACAAGCATTGACTTCACGAAACTCGCAAATTCTATACTCTTCTTATGATGTTTGTTAAGTAGTAGTAGTAGTATTATCCTCATTCTCAATAAATCAATACAATGAATTTGTATCACTGCTGTATGTGGGCCTTTCCTTTTACCATTTTCTAGTTATCAATTTCATTTTCGGATAATAATATACTTTAAATGTTGAATTGTTTGAAGTCCCATATAGCACATGGGGTGGGAAATCCTTTCCTGCTATTTATTATTAATACAAAAGTGGAAGGCTGAATGGTCAAAGGAACACCCAATAATCTAATACAATTAATGCTTCAACCAAGAATAAAAAACTTACATTCGGAAAGTCAAATCATGATCATAAATACAACACAAAAGCCATAATTGTATCAAAATGACAGGTAGCTGAAAAATACTTTAAAGCGTAAAGCCTAAACATATAGGTCTTCAAAGCAATCAACAACGGAAAAACATCTTAACCATAACAATACGTTCATGGTGCCAACCGCAGCACAACTACAAATGTGACTAAATGAGAAGGTGAAGGAGCCATCAGCCATAGTAAGAAGCCTTCATGTGAAAAAGAAAAAACATTTTTAAAAATTAAAGAATTAGTAATCAAATTTAGTGACTTTCAAATTAATTTTTCCTCGCTAATACTGAGGCTATTAAATTTTAGTAACAATTTTTTTTTTAAATCACAGTAGATATTAATTGTTTTGTTGCTAATTTTATTTTATTTTTAACAGTGAAAATAAACTGCGGAGATTCAAGAATTGGACATTAAGACACACCTCTAAAATTAATTTTTGCCCGTTGTTGCAATGCTCATAAGTTTGATTGATGAAGTACAAGGCCCCAGACTTATCAAAATTAAGATGGCTCTTCCCATTGTCATAATAGTTTCTGATCATTTCAATCATCATAAGAAATGAACCTCTGAAGCAAAATTTTCACTTTGTAATGTGGAAAAAAATCCATTTCTCGTTCATAAAATTTTTCAAATTTTAATAAGGTTCACTTATTTGATGTTGTATAATGTTGTAATAAACGACATATGCACATTTTTTATGCAATACAAGTTCAAGTACAAAGAAGTTATATGAAAGAGAATCCATTCCAACTTATGATGAGAAAGCTTCACATCGAGATACATTCTTGTCCCAATCAAAGTAATATCATTTCCCCACATCGAGAATTATTCTGTCTGGTATACAAAAAAATTGAAGAAATAGATAGAATAATGTCACTTTAACGAATCTAAATTCGTTAGATATAACTTGAAAACCTTTCTTACATTAAAAAGTATCAGTGTTACATTTCACGGACCATGGGTTCTGTCTGGATAATGTCTCCTATACAAAAAATCACAACCTTTAAATCCATCCTTGTTGAAACACAGATCACATGCTTGATACTGAAAATGAAAGAACCAAAGATAACTTGCTGCAATCAGCATTTTAGAAACAATCTTGTTACTATCAACATCAGTTTTTCTTTAGCGACATTACATGAAAGCTAGTCTCATTTCATTGTTATACATGCTCTAAATTTTGAAGGCAGTTTTTTATCCTTTCCTTATCATTTATTTTCTGACCCACTGGATTTTGAAATTATTACAATCACTTAGTGGTGTTTTATGATTGACAATTGGTTTTGGATGGATTTAGATAAATAACTTAATCAAGCAATTATTTATTAAAACTCATTTGTAAATATCACTGTAAAATTTATTAAAATAAATTAAATTTGATTTTATGAAACTTATTAAACGTTGTTAAAAACTTATAAAAGGTCATAAACCATTGTTATAAGTTCAAACAAGCTTTGAATAAACTCTTCCGAGCACCCATTACAATCCTATGTTTGTCTTGAATTTTGTAGCGTATAAATTTGAATCTTCCATTGTCATGCCAATTTTTTAGCGTCATGTTATTTGAGGAACTATATATACGACTGATTGAAAACTTAAGATATATTAAAAATAAAGAGTTTGAAACATCTTTATTTTTAATTAATGATGTCACCTGCAAGAATTATTCCAGATTAGTAGATTGTTAGTTTGCAAAGCATCAACACACAGAACACAACCGTTAATAAAGCATCAAGACACTTAGGGCCCATATGTAAAAAGGCCCATATTTGATTTAATCTACTGCAAAAAAAGGGTAAAACTTCCTACACCTCCCACTATTGCTTACTGCATCTCCCAGGAAGCATGAGCCCCAAACAATTTGTTACAGCTCAACATATATTTATGTGCAAAAAAAATCCAAGATTAGTGCCGCAATTAATTTTGGTCGTTGGACTCTCAGAAATTACAACAACAATTGTATGTTTCAATTATATTTCTAACCTTGATTTAAAAGAATTAATTGTGACATCGATTTTGCTCAAATTTATTAATTTCGTAACAGCAATTTTGGTAAAAGTAAACGAGTCTATTGATATTTGTTTAAAAGTAAACCCGTGTGCAATTATTAGAAGAATAATTCTAAAACTATTTACACCATTCAATTACTAACTGGTGTCCATTTTCTTGTAGACAAGGATTGTTTTAGACTGAAGTGACAAGTTCGTAATAGATTTTGACCAAGAGATGTTTTTATCTACAGTTTTGTAGTTCTATCCTAATCTACAGTTCAGCCCAAAACGAATGCATAAACGACTGGAAATGTATTGACGCCAAATTAACGACGTTTAATCAACTAGTCATATAATCCCCAACCAAGTTCGCTATGTCTTAAACTTAATACTAATATGATCCCAAAAAAGTAACAACAGATAAGAAAAATCTGTGAACCATTTCACTAAATATGAATCCCCAAAATCCAAAGCAAAACTTGATCTTCATCAACAGCAGTAAGAATCACACGTCCTGCACGCTTAAACCTGCAAAGGTGAATCATATACATACATATAAGACAATGACATAAAATCTTCAATTGAACTTCCTCATCAAAGCACATCATCCAAAACTAAGAGAGAAACAAGACCCAGATGAGACATGTAACGTAAGGTGTATCATTTTTCCTGGCCACAATACAATCTTATCCTTTGCTTTCTCATTTGAAGAATCATTCTAACTCACAATCAAAAGCAGAAATGTACATTTATGCAATTCAGCTACATAAAGTTTTGCATATTCCCATATTAACATATAGCACCACAAAAGCATCAAACATATGTGCGGAAATAATTATGAGTAACTAACCTGGAGGAAGTGATTGCTTCAACTTATCGGCCTTCTCAGAATCAAACACACACAGAGTGTACAGGTACTTGGAGCAACGGACCTTGAACTTCACCACATCCTTGCTCCGCTTGATTTTCACAGAGCGTGCATCCTTCCTCCTTGCAGTGAGGAGGAAGTCTTTAATCTCATGAATTTGCTTCGGCTGCATAAAACATCACACACCACATGTAACTAAGCATCAACCACCAAAACACAGTGTAAAATCAAACAAGAGGCACAATCCGAACAAAACACAGCAACAATGATAGTAAAATTCACCATAACTAAACCAAATAACAATTCAAATCAAACAAAAACAACAACAAAAGCATTATTCCACTAGGTGAAGTCAATACATGGATTACAAGATGTCATAAGGCTCAGTTTCTGAAACGTTATTTACCATGGAGATACAACCCAAATCAAACATTTTACAAATTAAAGGCTATGTAATCTCTACAGAGGAAAGAATTACACAAGCACAATGTCTTCACCAGAAGCAATTAAAATAGTGTCTCAGCCTCATAATCAAAATGGTACTTATCAACAACATTACCACTGGGGAACTCATGAAAACGCAAAAGACCACCACAAATTGAAAGAGGGAAATATCCAAGCATTCGTTTTCAAATCGTAGAATGCGAATCAATCACAGAGATAGCATACTACAGAATGATACAACAATTGGTGAAGATAATCGGAATAGAAAAAAAATACCATAGTGGACTTCGCTGCGATTCCCTCCTCCGAGGCTCGATCTCGACCCGTCGACTACCCTCTTCAGATTCAGAATCCAGTTAGAGTTTATAAACTAAGAGTGGTGCTTCATACATCATATGAAACTTCTCCTACACCATTATTTTTTTAAAAATACCAAAACTGCCCTTGCTGGTTGTGGACGGGTATATCACGTGAGCGCGCAGCATTTGATGACCATTTCCTACATCTCTTTCATAAGCATTGGTGATTTTTGTTCGCCCCAGTTGCAGTTGATACGCATTGGTGATTTTGGTGCCGGAGTCGTGGTTGTCGGAGCTGTTGGTGGTTGGCGGAGCCGCGAAGACGCGACTGAACTGGGCAAGGTAAGTGGAGGCAGAGTGGATCGTACGGATTCGGTAATCCGTACAGGTTCTACGGATTGACCAATCCGTAAAACCTATACGGATTACTCAATCCGTATTGGTTCTACGGATTGGTCAATCCATAAAACCCATACGGATTACTCAATCCGTATGTCTTGGTTTGCTGAATTTTACTATTTTCTAAATGTTGGAAATATGTATTTGTATAAAATTGAGTTTATTTTGATAAATTTGTTGTATTGAATGAATATATTGATTTAATTGTTGTGTAAACATAACAATGATAGGATTTATGAATGGATTTGTTAGGATGGACAACGATGAATGGATTTATGACAACATAATGTCAGAAGAAGTTAATATGGATGAAGACATTGGAGCAGACGCTGATGCGTTTGAATTCAATGAAAACAACGGTGTGGACCCCGATGCGTTTGAGGATAATGGTTGTTTAATTGATTGTTCTGCAGCTTTCGAAACCAATGAGGTAATTATGTGTATGTTAATGTATTTAAAGTTGTTATATCATTGTATTTGGGATATTAAATATGAATTATCGTTTTGCGTAGGTGTTTGAATCACGTGAGGCGGTATTGAAATGGGCTCGTACCACTGCGTTTGAAAATGGTTTTGTAGCGGTTATAATGAGGAGCGACACCAAAACTGGAAAAATAGGAAGAACGTCCTTTGTATTAATTGGTTGTGAAAGGAGTGGAAAATATAGAGCATGGAAAAAAGGTTTCACACCCTCAAACACC
>PYAF01004455.1:146094-193955 GCA_007407185.1 Glycine tomentella
GGTAAATCAGGAATTAAAATATATAAAAGATAATTGGAGACACAAACAGAGAAGAAGAAATTTCAACGACCAAAATGTTTTTTTTTATATATAAATACTAGAACATAACTAAGCCTTTTGTTTTTATTTGAAAAAATACACTTATTTTCTTTTACTTTGTTATATTATTTATACAAACTTTCACAATTTAATTATCATGTACCAGTAATTATGCTTACTTTTTTATGTATGACTTTTTTTTATAAATATAAAGTAAGAAAATTAAATACATTTTAAAATAAAGAGATATTTGTTATAATTATATTGAATTCCGAGACTTTAGTTAAGCTTAATTATATCTTATTTGAATGAAAATTAAACAAGGAAATTTTTATTGAAACAAATGAATCATCCTATATATGAATAAAAAGTTTATAGTATACATTTATTTTTTAGGTACGAATTTATAGTACATTTATAATTTAATTATGTTGACTCCATTTTTGTTTGATAGGTGAAGTGATATAAACGAGATCACTATAGACTTACATGATTTTCAATAGCAGTTGTGTTTATATTGTTCAAATTATTTTAATTTTGAAGAAAGGAAAATTGAATTGCAGTCTGCAGAGTAGAAAGAAGCTAGGAAAACAAAACAGCGACACTGGCTAAAACTTATTGCTGCTCCTTATATTTCCGGTTACTATTCCTCCCTTTCTGAGTTTTGACTTTTGATAATCTGAATAACGAAGGCTCACTACTGCAAAAGCCAGGCATGCATATGTCTATCCCTTGCACTCAGTTAAATGATATTTTACATTATATGTGTGATGATAATTATGATATAAAATAACTCACTGTTTAGATTATTAAGATGTGGTAGATAGGAACAGGATATAGTGCCAACGAATGATTAACTTTATTTAAATTTAAAGGAATTAATAATATATGCATATATAAAGTACTACATTTTTTAAAATATTTTTTTTATATATTATTAAATAAAATTTTATTTAAGTTTTATTATTAAATGGTTTAATCGGGTCTTATAAAAAAAATAATTTGGGTCTATTATCTATTATAACGGAATCAGCATCATGAGAGAAATGTCAGTCCATAATAAAAAAAAAATGTATTAAAATAGTCAGAACTTTACCAGCATTTTTCATGAATCAAATATATCTTAACTTCGCAATACATGTGTCGCATGTATAGGAATAAAGATCACCAAGACATTGGCAGACGAAAGGAACCCATCAATTCCTTGTCATGGTTGTGTCTAGTTTAATCCCACAAGTTGCTTTGGAAGCGATAGAACATAAATTCCCGTACATAAAATATGTGGGTTAGGAATCCTCAATCACTCGATAAGGCAATCAAATCATTCTAAAAGAAAAATAACACAACATATTTCTTTAAATGAATGCAAACAAATAGATGATGATGATAAAGGATATAGATAAATACCATATAACATATTATAATGATGGTACTTGATGTTGTTAGATATTTAAAACTTTGTTGACTTTGCTATTAATCTCAAATTATTTATATACATGCTCTATTCTCAACACTAGTTAATAATTGTATCTTCTCTTAGAACATCTTTAGTAGTAAATTTGTTATACTTCATAATATCATGTAGGATTGATGATCTCTTAAGATCTCTTCTAACTTTTTTTAGTGGTAGATCTCATTTTAAGATCTTGAAAAAAAAAAATTATTCTTTTTTAAATAATTTTACAAGAATCATTTTTTATGTTGAAGATCTCTTCACCTCTTTTATTGAGAGATCTAGTGAATACTAGATTTTGAATTCAAAATTCTTACTCAAGATATTACACACTATTAGTGTCTCCCTCTTTTTTGGAACTACTATTATGTTCTCTTTTTTTTTTTTTCTTTTTCGTAAGCATTAATACAATGTTTTTCTTATATATTGCCAGTTGCTTACTAATATTAACAAAATGATGCCATAAGAAGATGATGATAAAGACAGAGATGACTGACGATGACCTCCCTCCCGCTTGGATATATAGGCATCTTGAGGGTATATCATATATGTCACCTTGTAAATTAATTTCAGATATCATAATAAATTATTGCATATGCATAAAAATTTAGTGTAGAAAATGCTTCCGATTCAGTTAAGTTATCATCCTTTAAAATGCTTCCGATTCAGGCATGTGGTCATCCTTTGATATACTCTTAATTCTTCTCTAAACACCCAATAAATTATCGTGGCCTAATTTTTCTCCATATCATCCTATTACTAAATATCAAACGCCGAAAGACAGAGAGGAGGACACATGGGTTGTTAGTTTATGTACTGAACTTAGATACTATTCAAAAGCTTAAAACCAGTGGCGTACCTAGAGAGTGGGTGGAAGCAAATTATACAAATCAAAATCAAGGAGTTTAAATATATAAATATAAAAGAAAATAAATACAAAAATATAAGATTTTATTTTAAAAAATTGTAAAGAAAACATTTACTTGTGAATTCTTAAAATTGAGGGGTGCAAAGTTCACCCCTAACCTTAATGTAGGTTTTTCAATGTTTAAAATTGTAAGCTTTAGTAGGCATAAAATGAAATTATATATTAACCCTTGAGATATATTTGCTATGGTCTAGGAAGAGAGAGATTGAAAGTGATACATATAATAATTGATGTGATAGCCAAGGAAATGAAGGATAAGAAGAAAATGAGATAGAAAAGCAAATAGAAAAAAGTGTATATTTATTGAAAATAATCACTTTTTTTTTAAAAAAAAAGATTAAAACTAATTGTTTTTCAAAATAAATGTTAAATCAAACACATACTAAGACGGTGTTATAGTGACAAACTAAATTTGTCCTTTTCAGCTATTTTTTTTCAGGAAAAAAAATCTTTTTGAAAAATAAATAGATTCTTGATAAAACAATGTTTTATTAATCATTATAAAAATAAATATAAAATAAATCTACAACTCTTGAAATGTTGGATATAATTAATAAGGAAGTTTAGCATCCATGCGTGTTTACATTAAGTTGCATTTAACGATAGCTCAAAATGATATGGTATCAAATGGAACTTATTCCCCACCAATGATTAGGCAAGAAGACAAGGCTAAGAAAAGCTCTTGTTACCAACATACCATCTAATCATTGGAGAAAATGTCTTTGCCATAGGCTCAACAGTTTCTTAAAAATTATTTTACTTTATTAAAAAGGTTTATGGGCGATCCTATTGAAGGTGGTCCATGATTTTGCAACTTTCCTTGTCCACTACATGTGTGGCGTTATTCATCAAGTTCTACAAGATATAAAGTTATGTCACGAAGTTTGTAAAGGATTATACTTTTTTTACTAGATTTTTCAACTTAACTTTTTTAAATTCCACGATTTTATACGTAATATTGATTATATAACTTCGTCACTCACTATTTAATAAGACTTTTAGACTAATTAAACTTATTGTCAATTTGTCACTTCTATAGCAAAATAATTAGCTAATTCAAGTGGTCACGAAATTTGATTTCTCACTTCAGTTAAAGAAGTGATCAGTTAATCTTGTTTATCAGTAAATGTGCAGGGAAATTAATCACAAATAAAATTGCCGCATCTGCTTGAAAACTTTTCACAAAGTGTATTTCATCAACTGATCAATTGCCATTAACTGACTGCGCATTCTTCTCAAGATCTTATGAAACAATTGATCTCATATGAATTTCTAAATGCTTGCCAAGGTGTCCGAATCTTACCGGGCAACAAGATTAACAATGGATGAAACCTTACTCCTTCACGTGATTCATTGTGGATCTAGCTAGTTGTAATAAATCTCTAAAGACCAAGATGCATATAAAATATGAATAACTGTTAATTAGCATATTGAACTCAGTTGCTTCTTAATTCCTATTAAATTTTTAATGACTTATGTCTTGGTTTAATTTATGTTTGAAAAATAACTATTACCATTTTCTAAGTAGAACTTATGCAAAGAAATAGTTTTGAAAAAAAAATGCTCCCAAAAATGGACATCAGCAATGGTAGAGTGATCAATGTGTTGCATATATATCTAATCTCAATATCTTATCAAAGTCTTCTAGCTTCATATGCAAGCAATAATTACACATGCTGATGGAAAATTGGAGTCACATGACTTGTTTCAAAGATTATCATAACAAGGCAGCACTTTGAGGAGGCTGACGTTACATGCCTCCACTAACTTCCCCCACAGATTGATACATCCAAGAATGGGATATGTCTCCAAATCTAATGTTAATTTTCCTCTGGATTCTTCCTGTACAAAAATTACCATACGTCCAAGGTTTCTAATTTCCCTAAAACGTTGCATATTAAGGCACGGACTTTTGTTTTATTTTGTTTCTCTTTCTTTTATTTATTATGTTCCACGAATCTTGGTTTAAACATGATCAAATAGGACATAAAAGTGTAACATTTTGAGAATAGAAGACATCGACTTTGTTGCCTCATTCAGATGTCTCCATGCGTGGTGCTAGTGTGCTAGAGACAGTTTAACTAACCTGCTTGTGCTTGTTAGTCACGCAAATATACATATACATAAATACATGCAAACAAAGATAGAGAACTACAACTTGGTTACCCTATGCAAGAGTTGTAAGTGTGAGTGTATGACAACCACAAACAGGAAACTGAAGGTGGTGTCTCGTGTGTGTATAACTGTAATTCACTGGAGTGGCAGGACAATGGGACGGATAGAATATGGATGTGAGCCATAGCTAAGTTAAAGGTAATGATGGTGACAGGTTCCAGCTGTTGTGCCAATGGGTCAAACACAGGCCAAGGTCGTCTGATTTAGTAATTGCCACCACAACTAGCAACAACATTGAAGAACAATTCATATGTTACTTAAAAATAATAAAATCAAGGAAAAGTGGTTGCAACCTACATCAGTGAAACAGGTTATAGGAGTTTATACTTTGTAATGTAACCAATGTAAAATAAAATAAAATAAATTGTGAGTTGTATTAAAATCACATTTAAGATAAAAAATAATAATGAACTATACGTGGTAATCCCTTAATCAAGTTTTACAGTTTGTTTCTTGGATATGACGTTTCATTTTGTTAATATAATATTAAAAGAATCTCATTTGCCAGAAGAGTGATAGAAATAAAAAGTTTCTCATGTTTGGTAGAAAATAAAAACATTTCCCAAAACTAAAAAAAAAAACCTCTTGAAAATGCTAATTTATGAATAAGTGAAAATAAAATTTACCACCTTTACCCCCGCAATATTTGAGTATAAAGTTAATTATTTCTTTCGCAGTATTTTTTTCTATGGAGTATAATGAAAATTGATCTATTTAACCACCTCTACCCAGTGAAATGAGGCTTGGTTTTTATTGTTGCAAAATAAATGTATCACAAGATGTGCTCATGTAAACACCGACAAGAAAAAGAACAAAAGACACAAGAAGATATAAACCGACCATCCAGCCCCAATATGGCAATGAGAAGGGCCCAAAACTACTAGAAGTCAGATGGATAAAGATAAAAAGGAGCTACGGACCCAATAAAAAAGGAGTCATTATGGAACTTGTCAGCAACTTTTAATAATCAAATGAGCTAAACGGATACTTCTTTCTGAAAAGTACAGGATGAAACAAGTAACACTTATACTGAATCCATCATCTGTATACAGAAGTCTACTTTAAGTAGATTACTCTGAGACCTTAGACTAGATAGTTAGCTAAAGTCCTTAGCTGAATTTAAGAGATAGAAAAACAAATACTGTGCCATAAACACAGTTCCATCACAAGATAAAAGGAAAACTTGTGACATTCAATTACAAAGGTGTAGTTGTCGTGGTCAGGCCAGTAGAACTAGTGCTTCCATCCCTTTGAGTGCCCATCTTGCATGTAGGGTTCTAAAAATCCAATAAACTGAACAAAGAAAAAATTGTAAAAGAAGTGGTTGAGAATTTATTTTAAATAGACAAGCACTATCTGTTAGCAAGTTTGATAACAATGAACCCTGCAAGTTGAAAAGTACAACACTTTCCTCCAGGTTGAAACCTTATTCCCAGCCAATGAATAGTGGATGAGTCTAACACAAGTTACGTCAAATGCTTAAATTTGAACATAGTCCTACTTCAAATTATGAGACAAGATAGGACAGCATACCATGCATAAAACCTGTAAAGGAAGCAGATAAATACCAGAATTTAGTGGGTATCCACACACCTTACTTCCATCGTCTGTCCAGCGTGCACCATATCCATCAGCAACCCTTATTTCGAAGATAACTCCATGTGGTGGGACAGTATACACATTCAGCCAACAACAATGTGATATTAAGCGGTTAATAACATCCATTGCAAGCCTATTTTTATTAGAATCTAGACACGTCATTGAAAAAGACAGGATCATTGAAAATATGATCAACTTATTTGAAAGCAACACACTGTTAATATACTCAACATTTCAGCAAACATGGTGAACCTAACTCAGAAAACATCTACAGACAAATTCTGTTAGTGCCCAAAGTCAAGATATTTGCCAGGTTATGCAAAGAACAAGCCCAAAACGTGGATTGTGTACTCTTGGAGAAATAAGAAAATTGCAGGCCAGAAATAGAAATATGTCTAGTTGTAGGAGAGTTATCTAATTGTATATGATGGGGAAGTAATATTGTAGGACAGTTGTGTAGTAGTTATTCAACTGTATGTGGTATACTTATATAGGGAGTATGTTTTGTTAGGAATATCAATTTAAATTTCCAAATGAAATAATAAAAAAAGGACAAGGTTAAGTTGATGGTTCCAATCCGTGTGTAATTGTTATGAAATTAATTCATGATTCTAGGCAGACGAGATTTGACTTTTCAAGGGTCTTAGAAATGTGAAGAGTAATTAATTTCATCCTTGGAAGAAGGCATGCCATCCACTATATTCGGGGGTCTACTGAAGAGTTAATGCATCCAAATTCAAGAGAACAGTGAGGAATCCAAAAGCAAATGAGAGAGGTCACTTGAGTAGTGGAGAGTCACTTGTGAAATGAGAAGAGAATACTTATTATTCCTTATAACACTTGAGTGGAGAGATACTCAAGTGTATAGGGTAACACACATTTGGGGAAGATTTCAAGTTTTCACAAAACTTATAATGCTGTCGAGATAGTGGATATTTTATTGGAGTGCTTTCGTAGACACGGGCAAGAAGTGCCAAATCACATAAATGTTGTGTCTATCATTTTCTTTTTAGTGTATATGTGTTCCAAATATTGATCTTTTGTTTGGGGAGAGTTCCCAACATGATTAACAGTATGGCTTGATGCGTATCCTGTTTTTCTGTTTTGCAGGGCTGAGAATTGTTTTCTCAGAGAGCCTTGGTTCTAAGACTGGTTGGGAATTTCATCTACCAGATTTGTGTGTTTGTGTGGAGTCTATGTGGAATTCAATGAAGTTCCGATTTTAAACCGTATCAAATTCTTATGGGAAACAGATTCCATGTGAAGACAAACCTAGATAACCAAGGTAGAATGGAGATCAAAAGGCAATTACAAAGATCTATCTTAAAAATTTTATTTCAAAAAAAAAAATCCTTACCATTTCCATTCAAAGAACCCCAATAACCACTGCTACTCCTACAAGCATGCTTGGCCAATGCACGAGCTCCCTCAGTCAAGCCATTTTCCTGAATAGTGATACAAGTTTACATATATAATTTGGCATGACGCATCAATAAAGTCATCCTATAGAGGCCCATAAAAGTTTATTATAGCGAAAACAGTGAAAAGTCCTACAAAATCTTAAAACTTATTGTTAATGCAGAGCAGTTTGCTCCTAAGGTTCTTACATTTGGATTGCATGGCAAATTAAATGATGCTAATAGAGTTGATATTGGTGGAGGAAGTGCGTCAGGAATTGTCCCTGTGGTATGCATGAGACCTAGAAGGCTTTGAACACCCTCATAGCTCAATTCCTATAAAAAAAAAATAAAAAAAAATAGAAAAGCAGAACAACATAATAGTTAGAACACTTGATATAAGAAACCTTAAGTATTAGTTCACAAACATGAACACAAGTACAAAAATATTAGTATCTGTGATTATCTATTTCTGTCCCTCTTATGCAACACATCAAAGTATGATTATATTAATTACTATTTACTAAGTAAACCATTTTTTTCAGCATATGAAATAAAAACTATGATCATCAGGAAGTAATAAAAACTAACAAATCAAAGACAACATCAAACTAATAATTAATCATTTGGACAAGATGGAAGCAGTCTTTTAAGAGAGTTGTAGACGATTTTAAAATCCAATAAGAGATTATGGTATCACAGGAAAATGAACCCACACAGAATAATCTAGCCAAAGAATCGTATGGTTGAGGGGTGAGTTTTGAAACAACGATTGCAAGGACACCATTTGCTTGTTCCTTCTCCTCTGTGTAAAATCTCCGGTAAGCTTTTACACCTGTAATGCTATGCAAGTGTTACTCTGGAAAAATCAGTATAAAATCTGGAATTGATTTAGGCATAGATAAAATGGTGGTTGTTTCATTTCAAAAACTTTTTTGGATGTATAAATACAATATGAGGACAAATTACCACTTGGAGTACTTATTTTGTTTGTTCATTTGGAATTGAATAACTCTCTGAATGGTTATTTGTATAGCTATGCAAGCTCATTCCATTTCTTTGTCTATAATCAGGATATCCGGTACCTTCTTCACTACTTTCAACTCCGGGAAGAACTTTTCCAAGGCTTTCTGCCTCCAACATGGCAAAGAATGTAGGATACCGTCTTACTCCCTACATACTGATGAAGTTAAGAGAGCAAAGCCATTACAGACTGAAGTACTAATTATTAACCACACAAAGCATTACCTGAACTTCAAACACCAAAGACTTATTAAAGAGAATTAGATTTCCTGATTTGATCCTGGAAACCAAATTAGAGGGGAAAACAATAAATAAAAAATGAATGGAAAAGTAAAATGGGCTGCATATACCTCATAGTAGATTGGTAGCAAAATATTAAGAGAAGATAAGATCCAAGTAAGGTAAGGTCCATATGATATGGCTCAAGTGATTATGATATAATATTGTATTGAGTGCATTTATGGAATTTTTTATGTATATTATTTTGATAGAATTTAAAATATGAAAATATCACATAATTTCGCTCCCTAGACAGGTGGGATAGGCATTTGTATCCTTTTTGTTTTTGTTATACTGGAAGGACATGCACCTTGGTAAGGGAGGGGTATAGGTGGCCTAAGGGAGAATCAAACCGCTCATATCTTCATGGCCAAATCTTAAGAACTTGAACCCATACAAGTTGAAGCTACCCCTTTCGAATTTTGTTCTTGACATAAAAATTCTCAAAGTTTTGATAAATAAGCCAGCTGTTTTTTCAGTTGGTTGAGTTTTCCTCCAATTGATTACTCAATGTTACTTTCATATGTCTTTTACATCTAGAAGACTCAATTTCAGAAATTCAGACAACACAACATTTAATTTGGTGGTCTAATACCAACTCAATGTGAATCACAAATGTTAATGCAAGATATTGTGACACTCTTTTATATTGGAGGAAATGTAACAAACAGGAATTGAAATAACAGTTATACATATCAAAGAATATATTTTTAATTAAAAAAAATATTGAAACCTATTGTATTTCCCAGTGGCACACCTCCCTTCAATTGTTTTTAGGCCATCTGCAGGCAATAAAATCATACTCCATAAGACTTAGTACAAATGAATTAGAATAGGAATGAGAATGTCATGTCCAAAGACATTACTGAAGGTACTTGCATGCAGTTTTTTCATTCTTTCTTTCAGTGGCATAGATAATTTTTCTACCCAGAAACACGGTTTGTGCAAAAGAACACATTTTCCAGATGTGATTACACTGAACTTCATCATATAGAGTACAGAGTGATACATACCATTTAGCTGTGAAAAGAAAGGCTCTTGGACATGGAGTTCAAAGGAAACACTCTTCAAAATCTGTTGAAACAAAAGTACAGTGTATTAAAACCAACTTCAGCAGTATATGAACAAGAGCATAGCAAAGAAATGCAACACTTAACACAGCATTTACATTCTCTATTTCAAACTTCTTCTCCACAATCAATCTGTGCCACTCATTACGCTTCTGCTGCATGGAAGAATCTTCAAATTCATCGGCCATGGCTAAATTGGCGCCTGTCCTACAAAATGTTTCAGAATCCATACACTTCAACAGAGCTGAAGCAAAGCGCTTGTATAAGGGATAGGGTGGCACTCCTTCCAAAGAATCTGCAAAATAGTAGAAATACGCATATACATTGTCTTGCCAAAAAATCTAGAATAAGTAACATACACTTCATCAATCACAATGATACTTTGTCGACTTTTATAATAACTAACTTAAAAATCATATCAAAATGATTTCTAATTTGTCGATGGCTTTTACGTGACGATGCAAATCTATTAGACTCAAAAATATAAATCACCCAACCCAGAAAAAAAAAAAGAAGAGAAATTTATAATTAATTTGACTCGTGAGTTTATTGGCTTATTTGAAGATAACCAGATAAAGAACAACCTTTTCAACTAAAAACAGAACAGACAAGGTTGTAAGTAGCAGAAGCAGTTTTGGAATACAAATTGAAAGTTACAAACCATTTGGTTGTGATTGTGAGTCTGAAGAAGATGGGTGCGTTGCGTCATCTTTGAGAAGGTTGGAGAAAAACTGGGAAGAAAGATTGAGATGGGGAGAGTTAGAGTTCAGAGTGAACCTCACAAGTTCCTCTAAACAATCACTCAACTTCACCGGACACGGACACCCATTACCATTTTCATCGTCATCGCTACCTCTGTTTTCCATTTTCCGCTCAATTCTAGTACTACTGTATTACATCAATGACTTTATGCAGTGTATTTTACTGCTTATATTCATTCATTTGCATGGAATTTCGGGTTAAACGAGATTACGAGCAGGCCCAAATTTCGGTTGGCGCAGTAAAGATACCATTTTTTTCTTAGAAAGATATTGGATGATAATAATAATAAAAAAAAAAAAGAAGCTAAATATGTTACCTGACTTTTTCTTTTCTTATCACAAGAGATTCACATTGCTCAACTAATTAACTTAGATTTCCTTATGTTATCATCCTGACCAACAGAAAATGTTTGATTTTAGTCTCTAGAAAATATACTGTCTTCTATAAATAAAAATGAAAAGGTGGCTTGTGTTTGTTGTTTACATAAACAAAAGATAAAAACGGAACATTTGTTAATAATAAACAAAATTTTGTTTTCTTTATAATCATGTTAAAACTTATATAAAATACATATTATATATGATACGTTTCAATAAATAAAAGACTAAAAAAATGACGTATTTTATAGAAACAAAAATGAATATTATCTTATTTACTCGGACTAAAAATATATTTAAGTAAAAGAAGAAGAAAAAAGGACAACTTGTAAATGTAGATGATTCATTCATATGTTGTTTGATGATTTTGTACACTCTTTTGTTTGGGGTTGGTCCCCAGAGTGAATTTTTTCTTTTGAACAAAAAGTTGTGTGAAAATTATATCACCAAAGGCAAATTCTAGATGCCCTTGGTTTATCTTTGGACTTGTGTATGTATTGACTTCTTTTTTTACTATGTACAACCTACAAATGTTACACTATATGGGATTACTGGAAGCTGCTTGCGCATTTGCATTCCAGTACCCGTTTCTAAGTTCTTGTTGACTAAATATAATTGACTATAGACCAATTTAGTTGTTGTCAAATCTCAATCTCTTTAGCTATTCCTGATTCCAAGGCTTTTGTTGGTGCACAATGAGGCTCCACAGAACCATCTGAAAGATGATAACGGTGCTCGTGACGAGCTTTTATAGTCCATAGCACAACCAACAACACCATGATCACTGCAATAAACAGCAATCCTAGCCATACCATCTTAGCATATTTCTTCAAAGGCTTGCAGTGGTTGACAAGGACTTGAGAGAATGCTTCTTTCACCACTTGGCATTCCAACAGGTTTTCCAGACTGGGATACACGTTCAGTAGGTCCTGAATTGAACTTGTGTAAGCCTCAACTCTCATGTATTCACTGCCAGGTATTAAATATCCATTGTCACGGGTTCCATCAATCGCATTTGAACTAGAAAAAGGCTTCAAAACCTTCAATGCATCAGTGTAATGATGGTGTTAGTACTTGTACATCTTGGTCTTCTTGTAATAAAGGGCAAAAATAGAATTCACCAAGACAATATTACCTTTGGGATATCTCCAATTCGAATAGTGTTAGCAGGGCAGTTCTCTGGCTGGTATAAATACTTGGGTGGAGCTGAGAAGGGGTTGCAAACTTGAACAAGATTCACAGCTGATGTTGCCTGCATGGCTGATATGTTTGCATTCACCTGGACAATGACCAAAACCAAAACATTATTCCTTTATCAGAACGCCAATATTGTATAAACAATAATATAGTGCAACTGTAGAATTGCAACACCAAAACATTAGTCCTTGATATTGTGAAAAAAAAGTTTAGTCCCTCACTTTGGCAACTTTTGAGACAATTTGGCTCTGAACATTTGTGCTGTTTATTCAATTTGGTAATTGACGTTAGTGTGTAGAAATTGACCAACTATTGTAAAAAATAGGACTAAATTTGTTTTTTCATAATGTTAGAGACCAAATTAACTAGTGACAAATTGATGGACAGTTGTTAAAGTTAGCAACTAAATTTGATTTTTACCAAATTGATTGGAGGTGTCATTTGAAGGAACAAATTGATGTTATACTCTTATTCATATGACTAGAAGGCTCAGTTTATGCTTCTATCTCTGTTGATTGGTGTAGAGTCATACTGTAGACGAGTGGGGAGGGACCTGATGTCTGTGAACTGTGATTATGCAAAAGTTACCTTATTAACAAGGTCGTAGATCCCAGCACTAACATCAGATAGAACTGATTTTGCCGAGAGCAATTCATCACATGGGAGGATTGAGCTTAGGCTGTTTTTATAGGGATTTTCTTGAAAGCTGCTAAGAGCTGTGCATACATCACCAGAAAATCTACAATAAAAGAAAACTCTTCAAATAAACTCAAACTTCCACCTTATAAACATATTTATTGTTGGAAAAAAATGTAAACTGTTGAAAATATATAATTCAGAAAGGACATGGATTTACTTTTCCAAGAAGAAATAAGCTCCAAAGAATAGCCAGCATATCACTGTCATCAACCAGCATAATACAACAAGCCTGTGAAAAGAAGAGGAAAACAACAAAACAAGATTTTAGATTTCTGACACGTATCATACATGTAGATATAAATACACTTGATAGATTCTATGGCTTCAAGCTGATAAATTTAGCTTGCTTACAGGTATAGTGCTCGCCGTAACCTCAGTACTCCAGAAACTATTCACAGAAAATTCCAACATTTTATGAGAATCATGTGTAGAAAAAAAAAAGGATATACAAATTTGAAATTCTCATGAATCTGAAGATACAAGTCATTGATGTTAAGCATATAGAACAACTGAGAATACCTGACAAAGCTATTACAGCAGCCAAGTTCAAGCTTACAATCACCGTGGTAATTACAAACCTGCAATAAAAAGATTTCCTTATTGCCACAAAATGCATTATTCTTTTGACATTTCATCAGGAATAAGAGAGACAAAAGGAGTCTTACACTAGTTTCAAGCTCTTGTTAATAAGAAGCCTATTCTTCCTAGCTTGCTTTTCAATGTTTGCAGATGCATCATCAAGTCTATCAGTTGTAGAGTCAAGGTTTACAGAAGCCTCAGCTTTGACATTGGCTTCCATGAAGTTACTTTCCATGTCTTTTAACGCTCCTGTTGTGTTGTGTATTGTTTCTGATGCCTCATTAGCTGTCACGATTATAATATTAACTGAATTTTTTGCTTCAGAATGGAACCTTGCACTCCCAGCAAGAACTAGCCCAGTTGCAGCTCTACAAAAACAAGAGCCATGCACATATACATCACTTGTGGTAAAGCCAGCTGTTTCTGATGTGCCAATCTCCAATGAGTAATCAAGTAAATGTACTGGTCACTTTCACTGTTACTTTCAAAACTAAATTTGTCTATGGTACTAATATTACACACCTCATGCCTTTCTTTGTATCTATGTCCACCGTGTTTAAGTTATGGTTTTAGATAACCAACTAGTGTGTGATAAACTTAAGAAAAAGACCATTCCGTTTCAATTTGGAAAACTATTTTAATTCTTGCCAAAAGTTTTAAAAAGGCTTAATTTCAAGGTTTTTGGAGCCTTCACGACCTGCAATTTGTCCACAATTTTCTGCATTATCAACTATTTAAAACCTTTTAATATAAGCCTTTCACGAACTGTTTTATACCCTTTGAGGTTTAGAAGGGGAAAAAAATAAAAGATGCTCCTATTCAGAAATGTCATTGTTACTTAGGCTAGAGACAAGGATGAATCACTTACATAGTAAAAATGGTGAGCAATATAGCCAAAAGAATTAGTGAAAGATCACAACTCTTGTAATTACAAGGAAAGACCTTCTTCATCCTACTTCCTCTGTCATTTTTGTGACAAACCATGGATATTACCAAAAAAGTTCCATATACGATTCCACCAAAAATGCAGAGCACCCCAATTGCATATCCATATACTCCAGTGAAGATTACAGACTACAATAATATTAAGGACATGTTAACAACGTCTTTGATGCTAGAAATTAGAAAATAACATTTAGAAACGAAAAGGGATAAAGATTTACACTCCAATAATGCTTGTTGGTGATGTTAAATCCTCCTCTGTATTTTTGGAAATGATCTAAAGGGTCCACTCTAATAGTATTATCCGGTAGGCTAATGGCTTCTGACACATTATCTGCATCAACCATAGACATAATACTTCTCATTGTCAATGCCACAGACAATAGCAAAAAGTGTAACAAGGGGAATCCGTACCATATAGCAGTTACTTAATTTGGGTTCATACAAACTTCAAAATCATGTATAGTGCAAGATAAACCATTATTGTTCACTTTGGACCATCAAATACAAAATTGTACTCTAGCACTTATTACGATTTGACAAGGAAACCCTAAAACTTTGATACTCCGATGCGTTCTTTACGTTTATACTATATTAACAATAGATCATTTAAAATTACTAACCTTCTTTATCAGTATCGGATCTGCTCTTGATTGTTTTTTAAAGCGTGAAGGACAACATGTGGTATAAAACGTTAATGAATATCATATATTCATATCACATACTATAGACTAATTTCAGTTTGGGTTTTACTTAATTAATATATATATATATATATATATATATATATATATCCTCAATTTATTGCTATCCACCTTACGTCTAGTAGAAGTGTCGTTATTTAATTCTTACCCATTTGGGCATTTCATGTTATTTGACAAGGAAGTGATTTTTAAATCATATGACTAACAATAACAAGTTCACATGTCCCACGTTAACTATGCAAACTTTTCGAGATCAATATAAGTGCATGGCAATTTTAGAAAATCTGAAGGAATATATTGAGTCTACGAGGAAACCAAATCTTACCTGCAACAGAATCACTGGGTGAGAGTGCTTGTGATGCAACTTCTGGGAAAATCAAGACTATAATCACTACTAAAGATACTAGGCCGTTGGTGCCATTGACTATGACCATCTTTAACCTGCCAAATTAAGAACCAAGATATTCATATGTTCTCCCTACCAATTCAACTCTTAAGCATTTTGTTCTAGCTATAACCCGTGTTGGTTCAAGAACTAGAAATATATATAAGCAATCAACGAAGGGAGAGGAAGGGAGTTTTTCCACGGTTCATGATCTAATATGTATATGCATGTTAGTTACATAGAAGAAGCAACTTTCTTCATTTGCAGTGCACTTGTAGCAGTTTTCCGTGGTGTAATTGCTTACAACTTTTTAAAGTTTGTGTTTCACATACATAGAATGAGTTGGGTACAAGGAAATAACATTTTTTACTGTGGAAGTGCATGAAGTCATTTCTAAATAACTTACTCTATAATCTGTTGGCGCCAATTCCTCCTTAATTGGAGGAGTCAATGTTCAACGCGGGCCACCGAAAGAAAAAGAAAAAGAAACGCAGATTGAAGAAAAAGCAAAGGAAGAAAGGAAGAGGAACGCGTTCGGTGCGGCGAGATTTACGGATCGGTACGCGTAAGAATTTCCTATAAATAGGGGATTCATTTCTTCAGTTCTGCAGATCAGAAATTAGAGAAAAACCTGAGAGAAAAAGTTCCTCAGAGAGAAAAGAGTGATCCACTAATTTTAGTGAGAGTAGAAATCCTCCCAGTGAGAGATAAAAATAGTGTGAGCCATCCTTAGTGGGTGAAGAAATTTTGTGAGTAAGCCTCTAGTCTGATACTAGAGAGATCATCTTTGTAATCCTACTTTTATAGTGGAAGTTTTTCTGGGCCAGTGCCCCGTGGTTTTTACTTCTCACATTGAGGAGGTTTTCCACGTTAAAAATTGTTGTGTGTTCTCTGGGTGATATTTTTCTGCTTCTTTATTTTTCACCTCCTCAAAGGTTCATTCCGCTTCCGCTAACAAGAGGTTGCTACCAACCCAACATAATCTGAGAGATGAAACGTGCTGGAAATTCTCCCCAAGACCTGCAACAAGTTTCACTGGCTCTTCCTTTTGCTTTGCTTCCGAAATAAACTTTTAAACTAGCGTGAGGCTTAAATGAACCAGCACTGCATATTGCATATGAAAAGTGCCATATAATCTTCCTTCTCAATTTTCTCTAACCAAAAACCAGCTGAAGCTGAATCGCCACATTCTCAATCCTCAGAAAGGTGCAGAAAAGTGTATATATACGTATGAAAACAAATATTATATTCAAACTAGTCAAATGTCATTCCTAAGGAGCAAGAAGCCAAATCCAACCTCAACCGAAACACCATGAGATTTTTGTCATCCCCTCTTTCTTTAACTAATTCTCAAGACACAAAAAAAACAAAATAAAAGCATGGATGTGTTTGTTGCTTTAGTCATATATAGATTGATTAATTGGATCATTTACCCCTTTAAAGTTAGGAGAGTTGAGTTCACGCTTTTAACTTTTTCGCGTGCTAACATATGCTGAAATATCTACGTCCACTCCTTGACATGAATTGTGAGAAATGAACCATCGTGGCCCTTTCATTGGCATAAAAGTAATTACCTACAAAGTAATTTAATTAATTAAAAATATAGAAAATTTATTATACATTTATTAACTGCATAAAGCATTAATTTTTTGAAAGTGGAAAGTCATTAGACTAATTCTCAAGATATAAAAATCATCGAAATGAATTTTGTCTCCTTTATATAAATGACCAAAAAGTCCATTTTTTATCAACATGTTTAAAAAACTCACTGTGTTAAATTTTTTTGGTTAATAATAAAAAAAAAAAAAAATACACACTCATAGTTATTGAAGAATAAAGTAATATAACACTAATATTATTTATTGATAGGTTAACAAAAGTGTGTCGAAGACTCCCTTACACCTGCAGAAAGGGATGAGTTTAAGTATCAAAAATTTCAACCTAATCCACGTTTGACCTAACAGATAACAACTCCAAACCATTCAAAATATGTGACATTATATTTCAAAAGTACCGTAGATTGTCTAAACTCGAAGCTGAAATGCGGCTGGTACGTTTCGACCCAAACCAAACCATGTTTTCTCGCTCTCTTTTTCTTCTCTCTTTTCCTGCATAAAGTCAAAAGACAACAGAGGCATGACTTTCTAGTCAAGGCAATACCCGGCCGGTGTGTGAGCATGGGCAATACTCGTCGTTGCACACCCACTTTCTTATGTTATTTTGTAACTTATACTATTTTTTATTCTAATTATCCGTGCTAGTAAGTTAATTAAATACGCAATTCAATTTGTTAATGACTACTTTAAGGTAATAGTTAAAAAATTAACAAATAGTTTTTTTTATACCACGAGATGTATTGTAAATCTTAAATATTGAGTTTAATTTTTTAAACACTTAAAAAACTTTGATGCTAACAATTAATTAGAATTCATTTTAGATATGGCTTTTAAATAATTTCTACAAAAGTCAACAATTTAACTTACATAACATAGCTTTAAAAAAAACATACAAGTGTTTACAATATAAAATATCTTTAGACGATGAAATAAACTAAATTCCTAAATATTATATATTAAATCATTTTTTATTTTTTAATCAAAACCGTTTGTAATATACCAAACTTTCTGTATGGGAATGGGAAGAAAACACAGAAGACAGAATTAATGATATTTTTAATCTTTGAAAAATTTTCAAATTTGATTCTTAACATTGAATTTTAAAATTACTAATACTTTTTGTCTCTTAATTTTTTAAAATATCCAAACTTTATTTCTTAAAGTACTCATTTTGATCCTTATTATAAAGTTTAAATTAAAAATGTGACTTGATTTTTATTATAAGTTTCAATCTAAAATATTTTTACATTAATTTTTTTACAAAAATATTCTTAATTAAAGTTGATCCAATAATAACGTGACATTGAGACAAACATATGTTGATATTTTCTATTAATATTTGTTAGTTTGTTCACAGGGTGGTTTTAGAAAAATAAATATTATTAATTTAGAATAAATTGAAGACTATCATGTCTTAATTAAATTAATTAATTTTCTTAATCATAATGAATTGGGTAATTAAAGTTTATAATAAAGACCAAATGGAATAACAATTTTTTCCTAAATTAGAAAGAAAAACCTTATCAAAAGTAATCAATTTATCCGATGGAATTTAAATATTATTAATTAATAAAGTCAATAAATAATTTATATCAATAATATATTGACAAAAGAAATTGAGAATTATTGGTAAAGAAGAAAAGAAAATTGAGAGTTAAAACCAAAGATTTTTTTTGGTAACAAAATTAAAAGCAAAGTTTAGAAAGGAATTCAAACAGATTTTTTAAATGAAAAAACTAAAAACTCTATTAACCCCAAAAGAAAAGTATTTATTTGTGTTGAAGAAAGAAGAAAGGAAAAGCCTCCCTAATAAATGGCAGGGTTTCAGCTGCCGCGATCAAAGGAGGGCATTTGGGTGTGGGCCGTGTGGCGGCTGCGCGAGTAGCTGCAGGGTCAAAAAAGACAACATGGTTCTCTGAATAATGACTCATTTTTGGCCTATCAGAAAATTAAAATAAAAAATGAGGAATGGGACAGCGTCTATGCTGACGTGGCCCGTACTTTTGATTGGTAACTGGACCGGTATCTAGGAGAAAGCATCGAAGATGGACAACATCCACACTTTCAGGTTTCAACTAATGTCATGGACTATTATTTATTATTGTTATTTATTACCATACAAAATTGGTGGGATTATGGAGGCTGTGTTTGCTTTGGACTCTTATTGTGTTATTTCTCTGTTTTTTATATTTGAGCTCTAACAAAGTGAATGATGGTTTATGCTATAAAAGATAATTTTTAAACAAATAATCAATCAAACTGATTTCCACGGCCTGTGCTGTTTTATGCCTACATCTCCATCTTGATGTATTTCGAACTCCATTCTTAAACACTAAGAAACCTTATAGTAGAATTACTTTTTCTTTTTTAATGATTAAGATTAGATGAGATAAATAGTGCAAATTCATTAGACTCAAGATAAACCTCAAAACTCAATAAATATTATAAAAATATTTACAAATTACTCATTAATAAAATACTTACATCAATAGTAAGTAGGGGTGAAAATAAGTCAGGCCAAGTCAGACTTTGACAGGCCTGAGTCAAACGCGAATCAATATCATTAAGTCTAAGTCTTTTTTAAAAAGAAATTATTAAGATCTGAGTCTGGTCTGAAAACTTGTATATAAAATCTGATTAAATAAAAATAAATAATTAAAATAAAAAACAACATAATAGATATATTTTTCTTATAAATTATAAATTATCAAATATGATCTTATAAGTTATAAATATGTTTCTCTTAATCATTCATGAGATTTTCAAGGTGATTTTTTAAAGTGATTGATCATTCACTTTCATAATAAGAAAAAATATTTTTTTAAAAAAATAAATATATTATTTTTAGTTTTAATAGACTTTTTTTAAAACTTAAGCCTGAACTTTTTATTTTAACAAACTTTTCAAAAAGACTTAATCTGACCTTTATAATAAACAAGTCATGACTTTAAATAGGCCAGACCAAAGGTCCGTGACCCATTTCCACCCCTAATAGTAAGCACCTTATTAATGAGTAATTAGTTCATATGAAATGAGTTCATTTGTCCCCATCTTAACTAACTTTTGTTGATTGTTATGTTATTACTATAATTACTTGTTGGCAAAAAAATCAAGGTCACATTCTTATAGGATATGAATACATTTCTCACCATCTTAATTTTATTGGTTGTTATGATATCACTATAATTGTTTGGGTGCACGGCAATAAATTAAATAAAAATATATTAAAATATATATCTATACTATATAAAAAAAAAATTTAATGTACACATTTTAGTGTCTATTTTATCCTTACAAGTATATCAGAAAACTATATCATATCTCTTTCAATATTTTATTTCTACAAATATCTTCATAAACAACCCACTATAATATACTATTCGATATCTCTCTTTTTTTTGTTTTAAAAATATGGAGAAACAGTTAGACATCATTTACCCTAGTCATTATAAAAAGTATGTGTTGTATTAAATTTCATCTAAATTCAAACGAAGTTTTTCAGAATTCACATGGCAAATTTGTTGGGAAATTTCTTTTATATACAATATTACTATAAATTTTCTGAAAACTACTTAAAACTGCTAACTCCATTGCATTTACAATCACATTCTCATGATTCATGAAACCCCTCCACACGGTACGCAACATTTAATTGCTAATAAATATTAATATGATCAAAATAATTTCCAAACTTGAACAAGAAACCTTCACATTTTTGGCCCGTTAAACCAAACCATACCACTTCTGTTTAGCCAGTTAAATTCTTAGGCCACGTCTAAGCCTGTGTAGTCAACTAAGACAAATTTCGGAAGTTTTATCTTGCAAAAATCAAATGGATGTCTTTAAAATTAAAAAGGTACACTTCATCTAGTTGGATTATAATAATAATACCAAAAATACAACTAAAAATAAAGTGCAAGATTAGAAATATCTTAACGGCATTGACAAATTGTCAGCATCAAGCACTCAACCAGTGGGAGTGGGACTACCATTCAACAGGCAAATATACAAAATATTTAAAAGCGAGACTCAACCGCTTGCTAAAACTAAAAAGAGAAAACATAATGACAGTAAAAAATAAGAAGAAAATATCCACCACAAGAATGAATATCTTGCTAACATGATTGGGGGGTAACAAAAAAAGGTCATGTTTCATACACGATCACCACCATTCTAAGGTTACCAGAAAAAACCTGACAACACGAATTGACTGCAAAATTCAACTTCCCGCCATGTCCATACATTAGAAAACGACATTACACTCATGCAAGTACTATCCGATAGGTGAAAAGCAACCTCAGTAAAAACATTTACCATTTACTAATACAATGGCAAAAGAAGCAATGGAGACGAGTATAAAAAAATGTTTATAATGCACTCCCAAGTTACAACATAATTTAATACAATCCTATTCATTAATTTCTTAACCAATACTCATAATGAAATGTACTAACGAAAATAACAGACGATAAATAAAATTATATCACCACTTATTGACCTAATTGCCTAAATTTAACTCGATTAATACCAAGAATACTAAATAATCCCTATAGTACAACTAAGTTAGGCCAACAAGAGAAACCAAAAGCATGAAAACCAGCATTAGAAAAAGTTAAATAAAATTATTGAAACTAATTCAACTTGATGATTATCAACAACTATTCATTCTTTCTTTTTTTCCAAAAGTAAATCTTGGGGTCAACTTGATTGGCATTTGACAGTTATTCTCCTGATCAGAGGTGGAATATGATGATTTGAGTCCCAGTGCAGGCAGAAATATTCAAGAGGCAAGCCTGGTTAAGTATGAATATTTATCATGATTGTGGTGGGAGATTTGTTCTTGGAAGTATGGAACTGGCTAGCTCTTCATTCACTTTCACAGGAAGAGGTGGCATTTGCTTCATCACCTCTGGCGAGTCATTCAACCTGCTAAGAAAAATAAAGATGAGAAAAAAATAGTAAGCCTTGTTACATCAAATCAAATTGGATTAAAATAACTAATATGATTCAGATTTACAAATAATTCTTTATTTCCTCTTATTAGAATGCCAACTTAGGATTCCAACTCCTTTATACTCGAATAGGAAAGGACAAGCTAGCATTCATAAACCAAAATAAAAAAGAGAAAGAAATAAATCACATTAATATATCAATTCCTTGCAAATAGAGATAGAAAAGAACAAAAAACTGTACAACTCACTCGTTCATAATTTTAAGGATGTTATCTCTAGTTTGGCAGAAAAGATTGATGTTCTCCTGTACCTGGAAGCAAAAAATAAAGAGAGCAGAAACAAATAACAGGTGAGGTTTACAGCCATAAAAAATGGCCTAAGAATGGAAATGATACTAATAAACTAGAACACCGCATATGGACCCAAAAAAGAAATAAAAAAAAAACTAGAACACCACTTTCAGAACATCAAGCAGAGACATTATGAAGTATGAACTATCCTAGAAGTAATCAGTTCCACGCTTTTAGTGTTTCACTACCTCCCAAGATTCGGGATGCCAGGTAGGTTATGTTAGCACGAGATAAAAAACAACAAAAGCATAAAGGGAAATTTTCAGTGAGGATATATAAAACATAAACCTACTCGGTAAAATTACCTGCATTTATGTAAGCAGTCCTAAACTGAGCATAGAAATGTTATTCTCATTCTGTCAATATAAGGTAATGACACTTCATTCTCCGTATCGGTATTTTAACTTTATTATGTGCTCTTGATTTCAGAATTAAGGCATGTTTACAAACACTGCTTCAGTATTGATTTGGAAATAAACATTTTTTTTTGGTTATTGATTTGAAAAAAATATACATTGATAATGATTATTATAAATTATAAAAATAACTAAAGCATATACTTGTTCACATCTACTTTCCCTTTGTTTTGTTGCTTTCAGATAAGTTATTGAAGAAACCCCACTCTCAAATATGGCTTTCAAAGCATCTACCAACATCATACACTGAGAATTATCAGCAAAGACAAGAAAACATAAAAAACAGAATTGAAAGACAATGACATAACTTCTCAACTCATACCCAATTTAGTCATTTCAATAAGCATGTATATTGTTAACCAAACTGAAATAAAATGAATAAAGAAGGACGTGGAGAGAAGGTAGGAAAAAGAGAACTAGGAAAAATAAATAGCCTAACACAGAGAGCCACATAGTTGATACAAATACTTCAATAAGAAGTCTGATTCAGAAATTCAATTTATGGTCAAGTGTCAATTCACCTGGAAAGCGGAAAGATTTGTGGAGATTTGATTCAAGGCCTGTGCATTTTGCTCTAATAGGTCGCCGGTGGGACCTCCAATTGCTGCAAAAAAAAAAAAAAACAGAAGCTTGAACATTTAAAAAAGAAACGCAAGTACTCAAGATGTTTCAAAGTTGAAAGAAGTTCCTAAGAGACATTGAGACATAGAAGCCTGCATTGTCATGTTTGCAAACAACAGCATCCAAAGCTATGAAAAAATTCACAAGGTATGGAACTAAGTTACTGAACCTGTATAAGAGATGCCATCATCATTGTCCATTGTAATCAATGGTGGAGCATATGGGGAGACATTGGATCGAGCAGCGAAGTTAGATGACTTTACTGCTAGATCAGAAACCCTTTCCTGGAAGAAAGAAAAAAAAAAGGACTTGCTAAGCATCTCAAAGTCTCACTGAACATGATTAGAATAAAGAAAGAACCTAGAGTTTCCAGTATTTCACAAATGCACTAATACTCCGTCAGCTTTCTTCCTTTCTGTTAGTTTTGCTCTGTTTCACTTTCCTATATTTCTTACAGCCAAGATGCTAAACCATCCCCTATTTAACAAGCCAAAAATTAGGAAACAACATGCCATGCTAGCTTCTTCCCGGTTAGAAAATTTAACACTTACAATATTCTGTCTATTCCAAAACTAAAACAACAATAAAACCATCATCATGCAATTTTCTGAGAAATCCTTAATGGGTAAAACGAACATAATGTAAGCAAAACTCAAATTCCATATGAAACAATCAAGCAAAGTTGCTCCTTGGAAATGAAACTTTTAGAAGTCCAGCAACAGAAGGTGCCAGAATAACTTAATGCTTAAATACTTTTGGACATTTAGAGTTGGAAAATAGGGGATAATATTTTCATAGGAGCTAACCATGTTTAGTGAGAAGATGTAGAAGCAAAGCTTATTTTTCCCTCCTTAGTATTTTGGCAAAAATGAGCTCTAGATAAGTTTATAAGCTTTACAAATTTCAAAAGCCTGATATAGGCTTGCCACACAAATAAGAAAAGGTGACCATTGAATAACAAAAAGGATATCAAATCTTCTGTCAGTAATATTTTGCAGCATTTGGTGGAAAAATAATATAGCCAGGAGCTAACCCAGTAATAACTAATAATATCAATATGTAATGATGTGTATATATTTGCATATGAATTCTAAAAGCAGACGTCATCATTTTCTTATAGAAAAGTAAGTAGAAAGTGAGATGGAAAAAAAGGCCAGATGGTCTCAGGAGAAGAGATGATTTATTTGATGTATTATGAACTAAGGAAAGGGATTTTCCACAGGCATATACGCAATCTACAGAAGCACGTGTCCCGAGGTCGGCTCACGATCCACGTGACAAAAGGAAACACCAATCTGTAGATGATCAAGTAAGATTTACCCATAGAAGTAGGTTATAAAAGATAAATTTCTCTCACTTAAATATGCATGTGTTGAAACTTAAAATTAGGAGTCCCTGGGTCCCAGCATGAGCAAGCAAGAGAAACGGAGTATTCAACATATACACTCACATAGATAGGTTTAGACACAACTAAAATTCATAGATTAGAGAAAGATACTTTAAAAAACATCTCTGAAGGCATGCATAAGAGCGGAACACAAAACAATCACAAAATTAATATGATGTTTATAAAAATATCCAATTAATGGAAGCAGTACCTTTTTGTCTTTACTTTTCCGAGTTAAATTATGATCATCCTTCCTTCTCTTGCTATTTTCTTTCTTCTGCAAGAAAATGGAAAAAAAAATGTCATTATAATAAGAGATCTCATAAACTAAGAGTATAAAAGCAATCCCAAAAATAACAGTAAGCTTCTTTATTTCTTTTTGCATTATTAAGGGTGGTGGGGAGTGATCGGTCTCTTTAAGAACTTATCAAAAAATGTCATTTAAGAAGAGATCTCAGAAACTAAGTATAAAGCAATCCCAAAAATAACATTAAGCTTATTTATTTCTTTTTGCATTATTAAGGGTGGTGGGGAGTGATTAGTCTCTTTAAGAACTTATCAGAAAAAGTGTCTTACGCCATTTTAATGGAGGAACCAGTCATCATTTACCCTTTTCTTTCACGAAGACAAAAAGATGATTAGTCTTGAAATTTTTTATCAAGTATCTCAAGTAATTCAATAAACCATATTAAGAATCTTTTATCTAAGCTGAAGAACAGGCCATGAAAAATCCATAAGGGAGGGTACAAGAGGCTAAAACCTGATCAAATTTATAAATACATAGTTCTAATATTTGGAACTAATTAGTTGATTCGATATTTCACTATCAACCTCTTGACCTAAAAAAAGTAATTTCTTCGATAAAGCCGATTGATTAGGATTTTAAATTTTTTTCCTTAATAGTCGTACATGCACCTTTTGATGCATTCAGTTCACCAAAAATCGTATAAGCAAATTGGAAGATCTATCATGCAATAACATATCTAAGATAAGATTCTCAGGTGTCCATTAAACAAGAAATTTGCACAACCATGACATACCCACATTAAACCCTTGAATACTTTTAAGACAATCTTCTATAAAAGAATCATGATAAGTTGGAAACTGCAACCTTGTTGATACTAGATACATGATTCAAATTGTTCAATAATCAATGGGTCACACACTTAAACACCTCATGTAACAGCAACCTTATCAACTTGTGGGAAATAGGTTTTCAGAATGACATAAACAACTTAAGACAGCAACCAACAAGTAAATAACTTACATTCATCCACCTGACTCGCAGTGCTACATCACGAACCGTTTTATGCTGTAGCTGTAGGGCTATCTTTGCATAGCGAACTATGTTGGATTCCGATGCATACCTAAAAGGGAAATTTTGGAATCTTCATTAACTTAATGACTACCCATATAGGAATTCATAAATACATATTGCTAAACAAAGACAAGCGTCAAACAGTAAGACAACAAAAATGAATTTATCGGGCAATCTAAGTACAGAAAGAAAATCAAGCTTGATATTTAAGAAATTAATTAAATATGACTATTGAAAGATTTTGATGACGATATTAATCTAAATAGTTAGGCTCCTGATGTTATATTGATTTCAAACTGCCATTGCAACCAGAACAAGATAAGGTTCGACCAATAGAAGATATCTTAACTCATGCATATATTTCAGTTTTGGATTGTCCTAGTTGCTAGTAAGTCTTTGTGCAAACAGAAGTAAGCAGGCATTTACAAGATGATGACAAAAAAAAAAGACAATAACAACACGTTTTGAATAAAGCTCTGAACACCCAAATCCCAAAAAGATTTTGGAATTTTGGATACTCTCAGACTCATACTGAAAGCTTAAGCTTGAAAGGGTCATCTATATGTCAAATTCGAAGTGAGTTTACTGAATTCATGAGACCACTCGCATTTTGGCTCATTACAAACAAGCTTGAGCTTTTCAGTTCACATATCGACTCATTAGCTAGCCCGATCAATTTACATTTTTTATTATAATTATTAATAAGATTATTAGTTTTCCCCAATTAGCTTGGGTTAAAGGTGATATTGATGTTGATTAATAAGAATATTAGTTTTATTAGTATGTAATTTTTTTCATTTGACTGAATATTAAAAAAGGTTTATTAATTGATAGTTACAAAGTAGAACATAATTGAGGTTAAAATATTAATTCAATTAACACTAAGGTTAGTAATTACTAATTAGCTAATTAAACTTGCTTCAAAAAAGCAAAATGAATTCGATTTGTTGGTGAACTTGAGCTAGCCTAGAAACCATAGCTCAGCTTAGAAATCCATGAAAACCCACTTCCAATCACATGACACCACATAAACCACAAAGATAGGCAATTGCATATGTAGAACACTAAAAAAACACCACCAATCTCCAGAAACAAAAAAAAAACAAGTCAAACACAAACACAAAAAAGAGTAAGAAACTGACTTGGAGAGTCCATCTTCGAGAATGGCTTGTTCTTCTGCGGTCCAATCGAGGGATATGCCAGGGTTGTGCTTCATGGCGAGAGCCGCACCGGAAGTATCCGGGGCAGAAGACGACACCACGTGCGTGTGTTCTTGATGGTTCCCAGATGGGTTCGCCATCCACGACGAAAAGATAAACCCCTTTTACCTTCAAACACCTCAAGTTTCAAGCTTTACACCAAAGGGCTATCGGAATTGACGGTTACGTCCCGCCAATTACCGTGACACGCTCAACACCATGAACAAAATTGAAAAGGGGGAAAATATAAACTAAAAAAAAAACCCAAAATCAAAATCGAAGAAAGAGAGGTGTGAAAGCGATAGTCGTAAGAGTGAAGGAAGGTAATGGAAGAGAGAGATAAGACAGAGGGGTTTTGATTGAAGGTGGAATTGAAACTGCAGAGAAAGAAAGGGTATTAAATTTTATTTTATTTTAAAAAAAAAAGTTGCCTTTTTAGGAATTAAGATTTTCTGCAACTCCTTACCCACTGGGCCACTATACATAGGATTTGTACGGGACGAACTTCTTATGCTGAGAACAAAATGACCCTTTTGCCCTCTGATTTTCCTTTTTCCCCTCTTTTGCGTGCTCTATCTTGTCAGCAATATCTTTCTTCTCTCTCTGAGATTTTTTTAATTTATTTTGTAAGTATTAATATTTCAACAGCTTAACGCAGTAACGCTTTTTAGTTTGTCGAATAAATCTTCATATTAGTTCATCTCATTGTAAGTGTTTCTTTATTTTTAGTTATAAATTTTACAAAAGTCTTTCCCTTAATTTTTTTACTTAATAAAATTTTAATTATTTTTTCATCAAAATAACATTTATTTTAGTTTTTTTATTTATATTAATAAAAATAAAAATATATAGTATTTTATAAAAAAATCAAATAAAATAAAAAACTTATAAAACTAATAAATGTTGAGTAAATTCCCTATATAGTGTCTAAATCTGGCAAAAAATAATAATAATAACTCCTACATGCTAGCCTCAGACAAAATAAGCACAAAGATACATCAAATACGAACACAAACTTCGGGGGAGAAAAGATGAAACAAGATACAGGACCATTACTTCTCATTCAACAATTCAAATCCCTAAAATATTCTTAAGAATGGGTTTTCTTCCATAATTGTTGGCTTATTGCAATGACAAATCAAAGGATACTACATTCACTCACTTATATTATTCACTTCGGTAAATCATGATTCACCTTGGTTAGGGCATGGTGAACGGGGAGGATACAGAGTGTGGTAGGATTAGTATTATGGTGAAATTTAATTAATTATGATGAAGGTAAAATAATAAATAATTATTTGTATTTTTTATAGTATCATTATAATTTTGTTGAGCATAATTGATTCTTATGTATTTTTCAAATATAATAATAGTAATTGGGTGAAATTTCTTCTAAATCTAACTTTTAATTTTAAAATTGGTTCTTCTTAATTGAGATAGTAATTGTTATTTTGTTAGGGTGTTTTATTAAATATACTAGGCATAACTTCATGCTTAGACTAATGTGATGAGTGAAACATGTTTAGACTAACGTGATGAGCGAAATATAGAGTAAGTGATTATTTTTAAATTCTGACAAGATAAATGCTAATAATACATTCTTTAATATATATTTTTATTAATGATTAAAATCTATTAAAAGTACAAATTTAGTCATCTCATTTTTTATATAATGAGATTCATTTGTGATTTTGTAATTTCTAATGGATTTCAATTGATTATGTACCTCAAAGAATATATTGTAATTTTATTTATATATTTTAATATATAATTAAATAATTTATTCCATACTCCCGAAAACAGAGTATCTGTTTTTTTCTAAAATTACTTTCCTTATTAAATATTACCCAATAAATAATAAAAGTTATAAACTTAAGAATAGATGCACCGAATTTTATTACTCAAATTGCAATTTTTATTACTCAATGTATACTATTAATATACTATTAAAAAGATACTGCGGTGTTCTTTTCTAACCAAATGAGCTATTAAAATTAGTCACTATCAAATAAAATGAAAGGTTCGTACAAATAAGCTTACGTAAATTGTGTTTCTTTTATTGGGACAGTGCGTTACACAGCAAAACTTTTTATTTGAATGTAATAATTAACAAAGGCACTTTTGAGTTTATTTGGATTAAAAAAAAAAAAAAGCGGAGTCGTTTTCTCCACAATTATTGAAAAAAGATATTTCTATTGGTTCGGTACAAAGTGTTTTTTGGAATTTAGAAAAAATATTTATTTATAAAATTAAGAAAATTTATTTGTTGTGTCAACATAATAACATATTTAATTAATAAAATTAAATTTCATATAGGACAAAAATCAACAAATTAATAACTTGAATTACGTTATCATAAAATAATAAATAGTCGCACGTTGTCAACCGTACCGTCATTAGAACAATGTAATAAAAAAAAGAAAAAATATTAGAACAATAAAAATGAAAGAAAATATAAAAGAGGAAAAAATATATAAAAAAAGAGGAAAGAAAATGTAATAAAAATAAAAAGAGAAAGAGAGATAACAGAAAAAAAGGAAAGGAATATAATAAAATAAAAAAATAATAATAAAAAAGAAAAAAATAAAAAGAAAAAGGATGAAAGAACACTATAAAAGGGAGAGGTCTAGACACATAAATATACACAGAGGAGAAAAAAAAAATACAAATTCCAAAAAAATAGAAAGAGCCAAAAAATCAGAGAAGGATTTCATGTATCCCTTCATTCCTTTCTTTTTCCCTCTTTTCTTCTTTCTTCTCCTATTTTTCGTTGTTATTGTTAATCATTTGAAATAAAATAAACTTGTATTTACTCAAGGGATAATAAAAACTAAAAAGTCTACCATTCATCCTCTTATTGATAGTGTAATTAGACTTGTATTCACTCTTATATTTTCTACAATAATTACTGAAAGATCTTTTTCAACTATGAAGATAATTAAGACTAGACTTCGAAATAGAATCACAGACCAATTTCTTAATGATTCTTTGATTACATACATTGAAAAATAAATTGTTTTGAGTTTTAACATAGATTCAATTTTAGATGATTTTAACAATATGAAAACACGTAGAGTAAGAGTCAAGTGAAGTGATCTTAATTTCTGTAATAAATTTTTTTAAATTTTTTTGTGTATTGGATTTGTATTGTCTTCGGAGTATTTTTATTTATGATTTTTTTTTATGTTTACCCCTCTCAATAAAATTCCTGCCTACACAACTGCATATAAGGTTATACAAGGCTTTGCGAAACCCATATAGAATTCTACAATACTTTTGCGGAATAGAAAGGCAAAACATCAAAATTTGAAAGGCATATCTTTTTTATTTTTATATTTCTTTCTTCTTTATGAAATTAAGCAATTTTGTATTTTTGTTTCATTCTTGTATCAACTATTTTTTTCTTACGAACAATTAAGATTAAGATTTTAAGAGGTGAATGGCATTTAAAGAAATAAATGATGTGCAGACACTTTATGGCAGCTGGTCATTGCCACATTCTTAGAATCATAGTTGTGAAATTGATTTATTTATTGATTAGGTTGAGGTAGCGAATCAATTATTCAATTGGTAGATTAAGTAATTGGGTCGGCTTGATGTGTTATATATTAAAATTTAAAATTATATATGTATTTATTATATATATATATATATAAGTATATAATTATCATTGAGTAAGAAAAGTTAATCTATACTCCAAAATTCAAAAAAATAATTGATAATAATCTAAAATTTAAAAAAATCCAAAATTTGTATTAAAAAATCCAAAAGAAAAGGTTGAACGGGTCATGTTGAATCGATTCAAGCTAAGATCCAATAACTTAAAAAGTTGAATTTGATCGGATCATATGCATAATCAATCTAATAATGGAATAGATCCAACTAGAGCACTAGATCCCCGATCCAACCGGCCAAATTGGACTGAATTTCACAACAGCTTAGAAGACTCTCTCATGGAACTAAATCAGTTAACCATTCGTAAATCAAAGAACAAAACGTATTAAGGCTGTAAATATTTTTGGGACGAGAGAATTATGAGAAAGAAGAACGATTGCTTAAGAAACTGATGGAATACTACGTGAGAGAGATGCTGGGTGAATAAAGAAACTAATAGAATGGTCGATTGAAAAAAGAAAAAATGAAAAGAATGATAGAATGCTGCGTGAGAAAGATGGGGACTAGATGAGAGAGATGGGGAGGAGAGAGGAATACTTTTTTTTTATATTTTTTAAAAACATTAATTATTTAATTACTATAATAAACATAAAAAAATCAATTTAAAGAAGAGACAGTTAGTAATTTTGTCTTAAAGTTTTTGTAGAGCATGCTAATACACACCAAGGGTGAATATTAGCAACCATTTTCCAAATAATAAGTAATTCAAAAACACTACTAGTTAGTTCTTTGTTTTTTTTTATCGGTCTATTTTAAAATATGTACATTTAAAAAAAACATATATGGGAAATGCAATTTATATTTTTTATTTATATTAACTATATAAATTTTAATATGATATATATTTTGATAATTATTATATTATTTTTATAATTAATATAAAATGTTATTTTTGTTGATATAACTCTTGAATTATGTTTATATATTATTAAAATTATTTTTATTAATTTTTTTAAAATTGAATAATAGCAAAAATAAATAATTTATATTTTAATATATTTTAAAATATTTATATTACGTTAATTTCAATATGAAAAAATGATTGATTTTGGATTTCATAATATAGTGTATAGGCCATAACGGATGTATGCTTCCGTTGAACACCATCGAAACCCAAACCACGGCTACAACCCATGAATGCAAACCCCCAATCACCACCCAAGCCATTAATATTAATAGTCCCCACAAATTCGAAACCCATAAACCCCAATCAACAAGGCCAGCAACAAAAAACAAGAATAAACCATACAGCGTAAACCCCAGCAACAGAGGACGACCTGCCATTGCCGTCGGTGAGGGGGGGAGGAATGAAGGGGTCGAGGAGGGAGAGTGTGAGCCATGCCGCTTCCTCCGCACCGTCATATGAATATGGAGAGTCTTCTCCGTCGCTGCTTCCTCCGCGCCAGACGCAATTTGTTTGATGTCGACGGGGCTAGGGGTGGGGTGACACAATGCAATAGCTTGGGGTGGGTGGTGTGGGGAGTAGTCTAAGCGGAAGGGGAGGAGGTGTAGGAATTTTGGAAAAAGAGGAATTTTACATGATTGATAGTGGTTACATAGCAAAAAGTCAACCATTCCCCAATATAAAAAAAGAACAGGTTGGCCCACAAAAAACCCATGTAACCCGAAAAAATCCAATTGGATGTACTTATAAACTTCATGGAGGCCCAACTTTTGCTTTATTTTTTCAATTTATTCTATATTTTCATGAAAATTATTTTTAAACAATATACATGATCTGAAGTTTATCAAATTTTTGACAATTTTACTATGAAAATTATTATTTTGGATAACTGAAATGAAATAAATTATCTTTAAATAGTTTATGATGTAATACATTTAAAATTTATTTGACATAATCAATTGTCACAATAATTTATTATTGAAATGGTTTTTAAAACAATTATGCGCAAACACACACTATCTGTGAAAGAAACTGGTAAATTTGTATTTTTTAGAAAAGTGAATGATTTATTAAAAGGAAAAAATTGTGAAGCAAGATAAATGTATTTTTAGAATGATTTTCACAAAATATAATTTATATGAAAAGAAAGTGATCAAATAAAATTTTAAATCCATCATTATAAAAATGTCAAGGGAGATTTTAAGGTTAATTTGATGGTGAAGGAAGAAGGAAAAAATTGTGATTTTGAATCCTCCACTAACAAAAACTAATAATTAATAGCTAACATTAGCCCCGATAAAAAAGACAAAAGAACTCAAATAATACAATTTTAGTAAAAAATTACTAATTTGGGGTTGTTTATAAACTATGTACCAATCTCGCGTTGTTTGCAAACTATTTAGGAATCTGAGGCAATGGGTCGCGCTTAAAATTGGACGTGACCGGTCCCGCCTGAATCTAGGCGTGACCAATCACGCCCAATTTTGGGCACGACCTATCAGATGGCAACATGTGTCATGACAAATGGAGCTATGCGTATATAAATTTCGGACGGTTATAACTTTTGATTAGAATGTCCGATTGAGACGTATTTTGTGTCAAAACGCTTGAAATTGAGAGAAGAAGCCCTGATTAAAAAATTTCCCCAAAAGAGGACTCTAAGTGTCTCAAAATTGCGATTTAATTTTCGAAACCCCAAAAAATTATTGTTTTCTAATTTTTTAATTATTTTGTCAGTTAATTGCATGCCATCTTTTATTTTTTTATTGTCTCTCTTAATTTCGAGCGTTTTGACATATCGTACACCTCGATCGGACATTTCCATCAAATGGTCTACGATATGTCCGATCGAGGTGTACGATATGTCAAAACGCTCGAAATTAAGAGAGACAATAAAAAATGGCATGCAATTAACTGACAAAATAATTAAAAAATTAGGAAACAAGAATTTTTTGGGGTTTCAAAAATTAAATCGCAATTTTGAGGCACTTAGAGTCCTTTTTTGGGAAAAATTTTTAATCAGGGCTTCTTCTCTCAATTTCAAGCGTTTTGACACAAACTACGTCTCAATCAGACATTCTAGTCAAAAGTTATAACCGTCCGAAATTTATATACGCATCGCTCCATTTGTCATGACACGTGTCGCCATCTGGTGGGTCGCGTCCAAAATTGGGCATGATCGGTCACGTCCAGATTCAGGCGAGACCGGTCACTCCCAATTTTAGGCGCGACCCACTACTCTAGATTAGTAAATAGTTTGCAAACAATCACAAATTAGTAATTTTTTTATTAAAATTGTATTATTTGGGTTCATTTACCGATAAACAAAATATAAAAATGTCAAGGCATGCAATAATAAATAATAGTTTCCTTTTTATTTTATTTTACAAAATATTTTTATAAAAAAAAAAAATCTAAGCTTGTCAAATAGCAAAATTCAATAGTGATATATAGCCTTAAATTTTAAAAAGTGCAATTGATCGATCCTCTTCCAAAAAATTTTATCATGAAGATTATTTTGATATATATCATTTGTGTATAAACATAACATTTAAATTTTTAGTAAAACATACATATGCCAAACAAAAAAATAAATGATAAAGTAGCATGCGTACAGTGTCTGTTTATTTGAGATCTTCTTAAGCCTGTGTTAAATACATTTGATCACATAAAAAAAAAATATTATCACCTCTGAAAAGTTTAGATCAATTATTAACATTACTGATTTTGATTATTTCATCATCAAAATCTTATCTTGAATTTTGGAAACAAGGGATCAAAATATATAATTAGTGTAACAAAAAAAAAAAAAAAAGAAAGAAAGAAGAGAGATGTGAAGATGAATGATTAATAATTAACTTACAACTTGATAACAAAAAAATAAACCTTTATTACGAACTAATTAACTTCATATTCACTTAATTAAGCGGACTTCTTTCTTCAACTCAAAAGCAACATGTTTGTTTTGCGTAGTTTTCTTTGGACTCTTCATTGCCAATTGCAAGCTGTGACCACGCTTTAATATTACTCTTTACTCATCATCGTCATAACAAGGTGTTTAGAGCACATTCACAAGAAAGAAAGAAAAAAAGAGAAGAGTTGAAACGATATATTCCACGCTCAAGCTAAACGATTAATTATGCGATGGAAATATTATTTACTGGACATATAAATTAAAAGCCTCTTTAACTACAGAATACCTTTCGCTTGTTAAAATACAATATAAGCTTGTTTAATAATTTCTAGATCCGCTAATGTGAAAAATCTTAACACTTTTTCCCTGCCGACAATCAGCTCCAACTTTGCTTATACGAGGATTATAAGTTTAATTCTTAAGTAAACGTGTTTTTCCAACGTCCTCTTTACTTGTCACTTGCATACTCTACAAGCCACTGGAACTGGAAGCGTTTTTTCGATCGTATTAAACAGTGAAAAGCTTTAACATTAAGTTGCGTTAAGGTAAGCATAGCAAAGTGTCTTTAAAGAAAGAATAAACCCATTATTATTTATAAATTAGGAATGCTGGGTTCTTTTTTCTCTGCGGGTAATAATTAATACCAATATTGTTGAGTTGTTTCAGTTATCACTCGTAATTTATTCAGTGCACGTGCCCGTGATTTCAACGTAAGAAAAAGAGAATTAACCGGATCCTGCAATGAGACCAATAAGATGGCACATGCATGTGCCATACCATAGATTAATCAATAATCAGAGAATGATGACAGATATAGGTTACAACTTACAAGAGGTTATGGAGTACCACTACCATGAACCTTGTATCCATAATACTCACTGTTAGTTACATATATATATATATATATATATATATATATATATAGGAAAACTCATAATAGTTTTCTCGATTTGTAGGAAATATTGGATCAACAAAAGGACCCTTTCCTTTTTCGTGATTAGAGAATTAGATTTAGACCCCAAATCCAAGTCGTGCTCACATGCAAAGCACGTTCCTTGCCACCCACGTCACAGCAGTATTAAATGGCTTTAGAAGGATGTTGAAAACTCCTTGGTGCATGTGAACGTAAAGCTCCATGCCTTACTCTTCCATCACACGGTGCCGTAATGCTTGGATTAGATTTCATTGTTCTGAGTCCTTTCAATATTTTTTTCTTTACTCTGATGTTATGGTCAGTTGTGCCACGAGGACAGTGTGTGCTATAAAAGGGAATACGTTCTAGGCAGTGCTACAAATTAACAAACAAGCTTAGTTTTAATTACACAAAGAGCAAGAGTGAGTTGGTAGTCGTAGTGACACAAAATGGGAAGAGTTATGCGTGTGGCTTTCCCGCTAGTAGCTCTTGTAGTGGTGAGCATGTGTTATGGAATGGCAGATGCAGAGGTGAAAACACCAAATTTGCGCTGGCATTATTACAAGGTCACCAATACATGCCACGACGCAGAGGAGTATGTCCGGCACCAAGTGAACCTGTTTTGGAAGAATGACAGAAGCATTACGGCAAAGCTCCTCCGCTTGGTTTATGCTGACTGTTTTGTCACTGTATGTACTATAGTTTCTAGTTAGTATTAGTTGGTGTTATGTCACTTACATTTCAGCACAATATTTTGTGGCCCAGGGATGTGATGCATCAATTCTTCTAGACGAAGGAGCGAATCCGGAGAAAAAAGCAGCACAAAACCGGGGGCTTGGAGGATTTGCAGCCATTGACAAGATCAAAGCTGTTCTGGAATCACGATGCCCTGGAATTGTCTCATGTGCTGATATACTCCACCTGGCCACCAGGGATGCTGTTAAACTGGTACTTCTACGCTACTTTCAACTTCTTCTTTCACTAGCCCCTTCATATCAAACTAACTGATTTGAGGATTGATGGGAACAGGCAGGTGGACCAGGTTACCCAGTTTTAACAGGTAGGAAGGATGGCATGAAATCAGATGCTGCATCAGTAGACCTGCCATCACCATCCGTCTCGCAGCAGACAGTCCTAGAATATTTCAAATCCAGGAACTTGAATGAAGTAGACATGACCACTCTTTTGGGTAAGGCGGCAAACTTACAATCCAGTAGAAATTACATACTAACCAGATGTAATATAATTTAAATATATAAAAAAAATTAAGAATTTTGTTTACATTTTATAGTTTATTATAAATAATTCATTGTAAATTGTGCTTTTTAAGATAATATATTTATTTTTATGAAAACTAAGCATGTTAAAAATATTTGTTCAAATCTCTTTTACTAATATATATAGATATGGATAATGTTTTTATTTGCCTTTAGGGCACCCATGTAAGCAATAAAACTAACGTTTCTAAATTTTTTTGGATATCAACACAGGAGCACACACGATGGGCCGAACACATTGTAGCTTTATTGTTGATCGGCTCTACAACTACAATGGTTCCGGAAAACCGGACTCAAGCATGAGTGCTACTTTTCTAGAGTCATTGAGAAAACTTTGTCCGCCAAGAAAGAAGGGACAAGCAGACCCTCTGGTATACCTAAACCCAGAATCAGGATCAAGTTACAACTTCACAGAATCATACTACAGAAGGATCCTATCCCACGAAGCTGTCCTGGGAGTTGATCAACAATTACTATATAGTGATGACACTAAACAGATCTCTGAGGAGTTCGCCGTTGGATTTGAAGATTTTCGGAAATCTTTTGCTACATCAATGTACAAGATGGGGAATTACAGGGTTCTATCAAGAAACCAAGGAGAGATACGCCGATATTGCCGATACACAAATAAGGGCAACCCAAATTAGTAGGAGGCGAAATCAGATGTTTAGAGTGGACTCCGATATGCTCAGTTGAAACAGATTTGTTTGTGTTTTGAAGGTAAAGAATAATACATGAATTATAAATAATACCCTCTTTATCCTTTGTAATTTGTGAGTTCCAGCAATTCAAGTCACTAAAAAATCTTCTTGTTGTAGTATGTAAGTATAAAACATAAATCCTATCCTCTGTCAACTAAAACCACCACAAAAATTGACTACATTGTTTCCATATCTTACAACAATCCCGTGACATATTCACCCTCTATTTCTACTTGTATGCGTGTGCTTTTTCCGAACTCCAAATCCTCTGGGTAGTAATAAATTTTGTACGACTTTCTCCAAAAATGAGCTGAACCAAAAGTTCAAAGAAAGAGAATTGTTTGCGTAACCTGTGCCAGGTATCCAAGACTGCAAATTGATCAAACCTGGGAGCAACCAGAGTGATGAAAAATCCCCTTGTCAATCTTTTCATTGGCTTCAAGAGGAGGAAAGGAGAGAGAATATATCAATACAATGAGTAATGGAAAAAAAAAAATCAAATACTAAACGGGAAACGATCTTAAAAATTATCTTCAGGAAATCAAATACATTACTGACAGAACATACTCCTAACTTAAACAAGAAAAGCTAAACAAGAAAATTAAAAAAGATATGTTGCATGGTATCCCATTTGATCGATTTTATAATCAATTTGAATAATCTAAAATCAAATTTCTACAGGAGATTCCAGTAATCAATTATTTGAAATTATTCCAGACATATCATCAACACTGAAGCCCGTGAATTGTCAAACGATATATCATATGATGTTTTAATCAATTACAGAGTGAAATTTTATTTACAAACTAAAGCACACAAGTGTGTGGAAAAATAGACCAATCCCTTAAAAGGTATGGAATAAATAAATTGGGTTCTAGAATGCCTTAAAAAGGGGATGTAGTTTCGCACAAGCACAATTTTCTTCATCTGGCAGAAACTACAAAAGCAACAACAGCACCCTCTGCATTTTTTAGTTTTGTTTCTCAAGGATGAGTTTTAAAGAAATAAAAGCTACGACATATTATCATACGCACTCACAACAAAAATAGAATAGGACATTGCTCCTATATTTGATTCCCCACATATTTCTTGCCTTCTAACAAATGTGCCAATTAACTTATTTGTTTATTGCTTATAGTTATATCCAAAGCTTTCATTGCTACCCAACAAAACACACTCTCCTTTTGGTCATTAATAATCCTTGCATCAAATTTCCAAGAATTGGAAGGGAACTGAATTTTTTGAGTTCAACACACTACAGAAATGCCTGGTAAAGACCATCTAGGAATCTATATAGACACCATCAAAAGTCAAGCAAACTAATAAAATGCAAAGCAGAACAAACTGATATTACCTCATAAAAAAGAGTAATGAAGACAATGGACATACAGCAACTGGATGAACCTCTGAAAGCAAAACCACTTTAAGCTGCAAAGTCTCCCATCCAAAGTGGATAAGTAATGACTAAAGTCTTAACACCAAACTCCAATTTGGAAATGCAGAGCCATATAAGTGATACTCAGTGCCAGTCAGTGCTTCTGTCTCTCAAGTACAATGACAATGATATTACCTTAGTCCCCTTTCTCTGCAACATAGTTCATTTTCTTGATTACCTATCAAGAGATGAGATTTCAATTTCAAAAACAAAATGTTATAAATACAAAAGGAAGAAATACATTTTTAAGTATTATTTGCATGAATATAGAAACATCAGAATAAATACATTTTTTATAAATACTCCTGAAATTAAGTGAGGGTTGCCTACCACTTATATATATATATATATATATATATATATATATATATATTATTTTGGTTATATCATTAATCAATGTAGGATCTCAACACACACTTCACATCAAGGATTGGACATTTCAAGAGTGAAGTTTGCAAAACTGAACATTTACATGTGGTCCAATAATAGGTGGCCCAGCCTGAATTGTGATAGACCCAACAACTTTTAGGATAGACTCTGATACCATCTTAGAATTTGAGTTTGAGCCTAACTCAACCCCACACTGATGAGGTGACGGTGGCCCTTTACTTAAATAACTATTTTGGTCATATCCCTAGTAAATGTGGGATCTCCAACATATTAAAACAAGGATTAAGCATTCACCAAACTAAAAATGGCATAAAATTTGCAAAAGCAGTTAATGATTTCTTTTGAGTAGCACACGAAGGAAAATAACTAGTTTAGGATTTACCTTGTTAAAATATTTCTTTCGGAGTTTGATTGCTTTTGTTATGCAGCTTTTCACATTGATTTTTAACACCTTGTCATTGAACATCTATGAAATGTAAATTTGATATATACAGTTAAAAAATGGACAATAATCTCGCAATTTGGTATATATGAATTGAATGAACTACCTAAGGAAGGAAAAACAAAGTTGAAAACAGATCTCATAAAGAATGTAAAGAAATTGATTTTGAGGAAGGAAAAACCAAGTTGAAAACAGATTTCATTAAGAATGTAAAGGAATTGGTTTCAAGTAATCATTTAGGTATAAGTTGATGCAAGAAAATAAAGTTAACAAATAGGCACAAGCTCCTTTCACCTTTCAATAAAGAGTACATCAGATCTCATTAAATAATAACTCTGATATGCAATTATAGCATAAGTTAGCTGGAAAACATTGTGCAAGTTTCCCAAAAAAGAAGTATATGCAATATCAACTTCACATTTTCAAATCAAAACATAATTTAAACAAAGAACCCAACATCAAACATTTAGAAATAAGAGTATAAGTATGCAAATTAATCTGTCTTGATTTTTTTTTTATATACTTAATGAATTAATGAAACGTAAACATAAGAATATAAAACAATGTAATAATATTATACTAATTATGACTTTGATAGCAGCAATTAAATGCTCAGTAAAAAACAAAAGATCAATGCACCTGCCTTTATCATATCATCAAAGGAATGAGTTTCTCGAATGATCTTCTGACGGTTTAAGACAAGAATTGCTGCAACACAAAATATGTCCAACTCATTATTTCCTTTCCTTGTTAAGGAAATACTGCTCATTTGAACTTGATGATTTCTAGGCCAGATATTCCTTGCCAAGCCACAAAAGGTATGGGATGAGAGCGACTTCAATTTGCTGTCATATACAGAGTGATCAGCTCTTTCATGATTTGACTGTGGGCTGGCTTTTGTGTTGTCATTTTCATTATGATTTGACTGTGAACCACTCTTCACACTACCACCATCACTATCTGCAATTTCTTCTCTCATATCATTATTGCTTGAGTCTCTAGGAAGATGTAACTCCAACGCTTCCAGACAGTTCTCTTCTAAATCATAAGCCATGGATTCATCAAAGTCAGCTGCCCACATCATCTGCACTACACAAGAATATTGTGATCATGAATTGATGAACTAAAATAATGATGTATCAAAAGGGTTCACAAAAAAATGGTACACTTTAATTTTGACCATTCAAATATGATCTAATGATCCAAATTTATAGTTTTCATTTTTCACAATAGTAAGAATTCTTAATCAATACTCTCCCAATATGTTGGGGAAGAGGGGAAGGGGGGATAAAATTACATTGTTATAATTTACACCAATTATTACACAATAATTATATAAAAATGTGTTTTTTATCAATCCAATAGTTGAATTTAAATTATATATCATAATTGTTTTTGTCAAATTTTCTCAAAAATTGAATAACTATAAGTATGTAATCAAAGAGTTCATATTTTTATTTATTTTAAAAAGTATATATAACATCAATTTTGATGTATATGAATCGAATATTAAATAATTTTAGTACTAGTATAACATAAGATTTAATAAATATATGACAACTTTTTTCAATCTGCCAGTAGATTGAGAAAAAATTACTCAATAGAAATATTATTGAAAGGTGCAAAAGTTGGTGTAAGTGTAACATATATATGTGTGTGTGTGTGTATATATATATATATATATATGAAAAATTAACTAGTTATTGAATTCATATAAATGTTTTCCAAGACCCCAATCACACGGTATGTAAGCTGATTCTTCACCTTCCAATTAAGTTATTCAACTCTACCTCAAAAATCAACAGCAAAACTAGATTTGCTTGCTTTAGATACAGTAGCAACCAAGCAGAATCAGATACACAAGAAAGTAGTTCTGAAAAGGATTAACTATTGAAAAGATTAATGGGTTTCTGGGTTGGGAGGGGGGGATGAAGAACAAACCTCCCACATTGAAAGAGCCTCATTGAAAGACAACTCTCTTCGAAAGAGAACTAGCAACATACGAAATGCAAAATGAAGGCTTTCAGCACCAATTTTTGACAGGTGGGCAAACATTTCTTTGTCTAACAGTTCAAGAATATGCCATAATGCTCGCAACTGCTTCATCACTCTAGTTGGGCCTTCCATTTGAAAATTTTCTCTCTGGAAATATGTCAAAGAAAAACAAGTCAGTCACCATAAACCAAGTTACATTGTTGAAATTTAGCCAAATTTGCAAATACCATTCTCCTTAAAAGCATCTCAAAACACCAAAATGCATCTGCATTATCCTCAAAGATTACAACAAAGGGAGACAGCAAATCGCTCATACCTAAAATCAAATATTTCAGTGAAAAGATAAGTTTTGGCATCCAGAGTCAGTGTAATAGGACTACAAATAGAACACAGTTATCAGCAAGAAGTCAAGAAATTCCCAGGAAAAAATATAACCTTGGCAATACCCCGTTGAAGGATCAACCCATGCATAGACAGCAAGAATATCTGACATCCTAGCTAAATTTCTCTTGTCCTCATAGAATTCAAGATGACTATCAGTCCTCACAACATCAACAACTGAAAAATACTAATCCCATTAGCTAGAAAGAATATCAGGATAAAATATATGCTGTTGTCAAAAAGAATAAATAAACTCTGTTAAACTAGGAGGGTATACAACTTAGGTACCTATCCTATGCAAGGTCCAAAGCCATTCTGATACTCTCTCTTCACTGACAGGCCATCCTTGAGAAATTGGGGATCTTATCATAGCTGGCTGTGGAACATCTGATATTTTCAGTTGATTTACCATATGTGCTTCATAAACTTGATTCTCGGACAGAAGTTCTGGTTCTTCCTCATCAGGTGAAGCAATTCGAATTTCAGAGTCCATGGTATTTAAGGTAGCAAGAGGTTGTTGGCAATTCGATTCAATAATTAACTCTACATTGTTATTAATTCGAAAGCTATGCATACTGTCAACTTCAAATCTTGATTGGTTTGGTGCAGGACGTTTATCCCCGTGCTCTGTGCCTGAATTTTTATCTTTATCACTCTTCTCAAACAGATTAGTGACCGATAAAGGAGGAAAATCAAAACTACATTCAGTTACACAGTCTGATTCCTCTTCTTCTCCCCCTAACTTTGGGGAATTGGAGTTTTTTTTACCAGAAGAATCACATGCTGCATTATCAGCACTTACTCTCAAGCTAACTAGGTCAACCCCATTATTGGAGCTTTCCCAATGCCTTGAATTTTCTCCCTCTGAACAAATAATGCTCCTATCATAACATTTTCCTACTTCAACATTATTATCATAAGTTGATCCTTCTATTTTAGCTTGCGATTTCCGTCCATCTTTGGATGAAGTCCTCATATCCATTACTTTGGATCCAACAACATATGCCAATGAACCAGTTCCTACACTTGAATGCATTGTTTGGCATTGTTTAATCAAGTCACTATAATGCTCCCTGCAATGACAGTTTCTTGTGGATGTCAATAAGTAATAATTACATGTTCAAAAACCTAGGAAAGTTGCTACCCTAGCCGAAACAAATCATATGGCCATTGAATGCCAAATGCATTTTACAATAACACTTCCAATCATTGACACAATTACATAAATAGTTGCCAGATGCCAAAGGAAGGTAGCCATGCATGCATTGACATATAGTCACAGTCATCCATGAAAGAAATATTGAATTTAGCAAGTTTAAGATGTGACTTTCCTGGCTAAAGATCATAGATTCAACATTCATTATGTGCAAAATAGATGCATATAAAGGAGAGAGAAAAAATCAAAGAAAGTGGATGGACCCACACCTCCTAGCTGCTCTCAACCTTCTTCGATACTCAGCAGTGCTGCTCAGCGAATAACAACCTAGTAAAAACTCCCAAACTTCAGGTCTTATTGATGGATCTACACCCTAACAAACAAGGGGTAAAAAGTGTAACAAATCAGAAAGACCAACAATTCATTTATTAGCTTAAATTTGAGAAAGAAAAATTGAAGCTCAGGTGTTTGAAGCTTCTAGAGTACAGATTTATGCATTCATACTGATGGAAAAGGAAATTAAATTAACAAATTTAAGTTAAATATAAAGCAATCTACAATAAATATATTCAGAACGCAGCATGAAAGTAACCAGATTGACCCAGAAAAAAAAGCTTGAAGCTTCTTATGATGTTATTGATAAATAAAAACACATATATGTGGGAATAATACAACAGAAGAAAAACAACTTTTTTTATCCCAAAGATGCAAATTGCTGTGCATATTACCAAATTGGCATAAATTAGAGATTAATTCCTACTATGGTGTAAAAAGAATAATGAGTAGGACTCACTCGTGGGCATGACATACAACTTAGTGGTAGTGTGTTGTTTAATAATATTGTTATTGAAGGTGTGCCACTAGGACACAACTTAAGGGAGTTTCTTTTTTTAATGGAATTGTGGAGTATGTACTATATGTTAAATGGTAGATGTGCAAGTCACTGGGGTATATTATATAGAAATGAGAAAAATAAATAAAAGCCACTCTATAAAATGTTTTGTGAATATGATAAACATAATGCCTTTTATTAGGCCCTCAGCAAATAAATTAAAACAGCCAGAGTTCTGGTATCACAATCAGATAATCTGCAAGCTGCAGAATGGCTCGATAGGACCCCCAAAAGCAAAATAGACTCAATCGTACATGATGAACAAAGGTGTTATGGTCATATGGATATCGATGTTGCTATGTGTATAAATTCAGTATTAAAGGGGACATGAGCCTTTCCTGAAATGCCTTGACGAAAACAAACTTTAGTGATTGAAACCATTGAACTAATTTTTTTGTTGACAATGGGAACAAAGCATTGAATACAGCACAGCGAATGTAAACTAGGCTCAATTCATCAAGCTCTTGCAGAAAAAAGGTTATGGAAAATGCCTATTTATCAAATTTACAAAACACCAAACATAAAATACCAGTAGTTTAATTTTCTAGTTATTATATATACCAAAGTGACTTTCATATCTAATAAATTAACAAGTACTGCATTATGTAACCTTGTGCTTTCATTAATTTGAAAAAAAAAAAAAATCCACCTTTTAAGTTGTGGGCAACATCCATGATTTCGTTAAAAGTAATAAATAATAAATAAATAAATCCCCCTTACATTGAAGCCTGATGCCCAAGGATATATATGGATTCAACAAAATATTATTAAAAATCACTCTTCCTCATGCCATGGCCAAAATTTATCCCTACTCTCTATTACTTAAGCACCATAGGGGAAATTAAGCTCTTATGCCAAACTGGTAATTTGCAAATCAATTTGCACCTTTGGAATGAAAATTCAAGAAAAACAAGTTAACAGCTGACAAAGAACACCTCAAGCTAAAGCCTCAACAACCTTACAGACACTAAAACTAACTTGATATTACACAAAGTTACACATGTTTGTTCAAATCCATTACTACCATGCCACAATCATTATTGTCCAATAAAACATGACCGGGTGTACCAAATTCATGAGTATGCAGCATCCTAAAGGGAACAAAGATGATTATTGTGATGAACAGATGATGAAAAAGATAATGGTTCACAGCATAAATGACAACATACCCCTAACACGATCAATTTTAGTGCCTTCCGAAAACCAAACACCTTTCCTTCACTATCAGACATGGTTTGCCATTTGTCTGGCTTAAGCATTCTGTTTACCTGCTCCATGAAGAATAATAAAAGCGTTAAACAAGTCATCTTATAACAAGATTTTGTATCTATAATTTATAATAAACAAACAACAGGATCTCCTTAGATGCCCAACAGTTCAAATGAAAAAGTGAGGAATCTCCACTAATATATAGTTTCAATTGCAAACGGGAAGTGTGAGAATTTTAAAATCACAGCATGTATTCCACTATAAAACACCTTGGAAAGTGCAATAGTCCTGAAGTTCTAGGGCTTCATCAATTGATGGACTAGCATCAAATTACAGAAGATGCTTTTGACAGATTATCCTTCAGACTAATCCTAAAAAATTGTTCAAGAAATAACAAAACGTTGCCTATCATCGGTCTTAGATTAAAACAAAGCGCAGAATAAGCAGTTCATGAGCATGATGATGCAGTAATGAACTATTAAACTCGAGCATAAACAAAGCAGTTAATAAAACACAGTAGAGTTGTAGTCTTACAGTTGCAACAACCTTTACAGGCGACTGCGAAAGGCAAGGATCCCCAATGTCGCGCACGATGGAACTCACTTTTCGCAAATTGGCAGCCCCAGCTTTTCCACAACTCCATTGCTTCTCTTCCTCGCCACAATACATCACAGTCACGCAGACAACCCTCGCTCTACCTTCAACAACCACAACCACCAATCAATCACAGCAATGTCAATAAACCCCTAAATTTCATGCAGAGCGAGAACCTTCAATGATTCATTATTATTATCGTTTTAATTTTAAAATTCGATTAGCAAACGGTGTAAGTGTGTAAGTGAGGAGAAGAGAATATTCCTCCTTCTTCTGTTGCAGAGACAGAAGGAGCAACAATCGACGGTCAGAAGAGAATGCGAAAAACGAAATTGAAAGCTAAGGAATCATGAATCATACCGAAATGCAAATGATGGAAATGGAATCGAGAGGGTAATGAAAGGAAAGGATCGAAGAGGATGGTGAAATGGGTTGATTGATTAATTGTAACGGAAAGGGTTTGCGTTGTGAAAGTGGTGTGCACTGTGCAGTGAGTGGAGGATGAAGTTGTGACTAATGACTTGTCAGTGAGTTCTGTTCGGTTCAGGTTGAGAAAGAGAAGAACCTCCTCCGTGCGTGCATCGTCGTTCGCTCAAATAACAATGAAATAAGTGAAAAGACCCTTTTCTTTTCTTTTCTTTTCTTTTTATTTTCCCGTCACTGCCTCCTTCCAAATGCTAAAAACCTTCAAACTATTAATAAATTTATCATTTAATACAATGTTTGTTTCACAGTTTTCAAATAAAAATAATCAAACTACTCACTACTCAGTCATAAATCACCGCTTCAAAACCACCCATAAAAACGCGTCCATGAATTGAAAAAGTTGTATCATTTTCTTGTTAATATATCCTACTCAACATATTTTTTCGAAAGCTAAAATTACAGTCCTTTATCTTTTAGATTATTTAATTTGGTCTTTTATGATTTAAAATGTTTAAATTTTTTTAAGTGAATCAAGAGATTATTTTCAAAACAATGATATTTTTTTATCAATATCAGTTATTTTATATTGAAATGTGATTTTGAACTATCTTTTTATTTATTTGAGATAAAAAGTATTCTATTAAATTTAGTTACATGAAAGTTATTAAACTTAATTGATGAAATAAAAAAAGATAAACATAATAAAAATCGACATGAAAAATAAATTCAACAAATAATAAAAAAGTGAAAAATCTAATATTAAGTTCTTTTTTAATAATTCATATTGAATTCAACTGATGTTTGAAATAAATAAATAAAGATAAATATAATAAAAATTACATAAAAATTAAATCCAACAAAAAAATTAATATTAAATTTTATAGTTTTCATATAATTAAATCTAATGAAATAATTTTTATGTCTAAAATTAGTAAATAAATAATTTAAAATCACATTCCAAAGTTAAAAATTTTCATTATTTCAAAGGAACTATTTTAATTTACTTTAAAAGCATAAAAAATTAAATTAACCTTCTTAAAACATAAAGAATAAAATTGAATATAATCTAAAACATATTTAAGCTTTTTCA
>PYAF01004455.1:198573-212463 GCA_007407185.1 Glycine tomentella
GCTTCTGCCTTATAACCTTTCGTCCAGGCCGGAAATGAGGCATTCTGTCTCCGGGATTGTAGCCGTCGAGTCCTCTCCCCTTGTGCCTGCAACGAGGATCACGGGTCATCGGCCGGTAACTGCTCCTGCGTCATCGAGGGGAATCCCTGATTGCGCGGGTTCATTAATGAGGAGGATATGGGAGCATATCCGTAACAGTAATAAATAAGATAAGAAGAAAATAAGATATGAAATCCCAAAATAAAAGTGAACCTAATCGGCTAATATCATAATTGCCAATCCCAATATTCCAAGTCCCATTCCCATGATTCAACGGTTCTGTGTCAAAGAATTACGCGTTACGACTTTAAGATACTTAAGGCGAGTTTGTTCAAATAAAAATAAAATGAGGAGAAATGAGAACGAATTTTGTGGATTTTATTTTGACATAATTAATTATCGTGATTTCACTGTTTTTTTTTTTCTATTTTATGATAGAAATATACTATACTAACAAAATACTCATAAAAAACATTATATTAATAAAATTAGTAAAATACTAGAATTAATGTTTGCAAGTTTGAATTAATTTGATTATTCATTAAAAAGTCATTTGAACTAAATTTATAAAACATATATGAGTTGATTTATTTTGATTTTTATTTAAAATAAAACTTAAATTAAACTAAATCAATATTTTGCAATTTGATTTGATTTTGTTTAGTTTTTGTAATTTTTACTAAAATATCATTCTTAAAATTTATATATTTTCTTTTCATCTTTTAAACTAAATTATATTAAAAAATTACTAATAATAATCTATAAAACTTATTAATATGTTAAATATTCTACAATAAAAATTGTCAAATTTTTATCCATTTTAAATCAAATATATTTTTAAAAAATCATCTATAAAAGAAAATGTTACATTATATAAGTTCCATGTATAGAACTAGGGGTGTTCGCGATTCGTTTCGGATCGGTTTTAGTCAAATTTAGGACCCAATCTAATCAAATTTGATTGGTTCGGTTCTGTTTTCAAAAAAAATTGAAACGCAACCCAATCCAACTCGTTCATGGATAGTAGTTCGATTCTGTTCAGATTATCGGGTTACCCATTTAATTTTTTTTAGAACTACTATTTTATATCGCGATTCTTTCAAATATCTCATACAATTAACACAATATTATCAAATGTATGAAAATAGTAAAATTGATTCATTTAATATCATCAACATAATATTATAAAATAGACTTATAATATAAATTAAAACAAAAGATCTGTGAACAATACTTACTATAATAGTTTGAATCACAACTGTTTATTACAAACCAAAACTTTTTTATAACCAATTTTGTTGCAACCATATTTGTTGAAACAAACAAATAAATAAAATATGATTCATTAATATTATAAACATTGTATCCAATATTAGCAGTATTTAAAACCAAACCAGACTGATATCTTAGTTTCCTAGTCTACCCTTACACAACAACTATCCCAACTAGTATCCTTACTTCCTAAACAAAAAGCTTTAGTTTTAATTCACCAAGAATAGAGATAGATTGATATCATTGGTTATAAAAGCAAAAGGAGTTACATTTATTTATTTACAATAAGTCCATAACTTCCAAAAGCATAAGGAGTTACACACACTTGTTTATTTTGTTTACCATATTTTGTTGAATACTTAAAGTGTTATGATTATAATTCTTAATTGAGTTTGTTGTTATTAGTGAATTTTAATCTCATATTAGAGTGCTCTAATTAATTTTAATTTTTTCACGTATAAATTAAAAGGAAAGTATGTCAATATGTGTATTTCTTTATATTAAATTAAAAAAAGTATTATGCGAATTCTCAAAGTTTTACTAATATATAATATTTATTGTAAAATTAGATTTTTAATAGGCTCGTAGGCCAAACCAGACTTTTAAATAGATTAAGTCAAGTCTAAAAATAAAAAAAAATATATATATAACAAGTAAATAAACTTAGTCAGACTTAATATTTTTAAATAAGGTCAAGCCGAGGTCTAATGAAGCTTGTCCTGGCCTATTTCCATCCTTACCTATATATAACACTAAAAACACCATAAAATTCAAATGATATACACATAATAAAGTAATACAAATATTGCAATTTAGTTCAATTTCAAATATACAAATTGGAAACAGAAACAAACTGATCGGTTTGATGCGTCGTGCATGAAGGAATCAACAATTGAAGGAGACATGAATGGCAGAAGCGGATCCTTAGTAGAGGTGACGAAAGAGGTGTGCGCACGATGACTGTTTCAATAGCCGCCAGCATAGAGAAATTAAGGTGATGTGCGATCCTTCCTTCTTGCTGCAGTGGGAGATTGCAGCGGTGCGACTTGTGACTCGGGCGATTCTGGCGAGAGAACAGTGTAGCAGTCTTTGAGCTCGTCGGCATCATGGAAACAAACTCTTTCTCATGGTTTTAAAATTTAAAAGTTGAAGGTTCAATTCTGGTGTTCAAAATTATTACAAATTATCAATTACTTATTCCTTATTTGACATCACTCAAGCGAAAGCCAAGGATTTAAATAATTATTTTTTAAATTTTAGATAGTAAAAAAATAGGTTAAAATTTGAGAAATAAAAAATAAAAGTATTCACGTTTTGAAGGAATTAAAAACATATTTAAATTTTAAATTAATAAAACATTAAAAGTTAAAAAATATATCAAGTGAGTTTTATAACAGAAAACACTCCTTCGTATAGTTTTTACGACCAGCTTCGTACTAAATAGTATTATCCATACTTAATTATTTATGATCTCATAACAAAATTATTATTATTTAACATGCAAAAAGGAATAGTCTTCCATGATTTATTTATTATTATTATTATTAATTCTTTTAAATAGATACTTTTTTCACTCATTTTCTTTGACTTTAAATAATTATTTTGGTATAGATAATTTTGAAATTGAATAGTATAGAAATTATTTTATTATTATTCAAACCATGTTTAATTATTCATATCTTGTTCAGTTTATATTTCAATATATTTATTGTTTAAAATATAAAATAATTATGTATTATTGAAATAATGATGATAAATGAATTTATTAGGGTTAACTTAGTGGTGGGTGTTTAAATGACTTAAGTTCAATCTTGATTATTGTCATTATACACCAAAAATTATTGAAAAATAATAAATGTTGTACTTTATTAGTTTTCTTTTAATTATGTGTTATGATAAATTAATATTTACTCTTTTTACATAAAAATTGATATATTGTTAAAGAGAATTATTAAAAGAAAATTATTAACTCATGATTATTCAATTAAATTGGTCAAGTCCTACCCAATTTCAAGATAATATATTATGGGATGACACGTCATATGATGATCTAAATTAATATAATAACTCTACAAGCTAATCCTTTGCTACTACAATTCAATCTTTTATGTATTATGATTTTGTGAGCCAAATAGGGAGACCATTTTTTTAATTCACTTTTTAATATTCTCATGAAGAATAGTTTTCCACAACCAGTTCCACGAGCCCAAGTCACCATTGTCATACCTCTTAAATAATATATCAAATATAAAAGGCTTAAATATGTTTATTATATCGAAAAAATAGATCATTTTTAAGTTATTATCTAAAATTTACTTTTAGTCACATATACTTACCTGAATTTTTTTATGTTTCAATGTAGTATATATTATTAGTCTCATTCTGTTAAATGACGACCTGACAAACGAAGTGTCACGTCATAAAACTTAACTATATCCTTATTTAATTTATTTAAAAATCCAATTATTATATTTTATTAATTGCGCCTTTCTGCCTGCCTACCTCCCCCATGCTACCTAGCCCTGTCGCTGTCATCGCCGCCAACAATGTCCCCGCCACCGCTTCCCTCCCCTCCTCCTTCACAATCCATCCCCTAATCCACCCTTGGTCCCACCGCCTCACCCATTCATCTTCTTCATACTTTCACAACCACCTTCCTTTGTACACAATCATGACCCCACTACGACCTTCTACCATACTAGGTCAATGCATGTGCGACAACCACCACCTCCCTCGTCATTGTGCGTCGTCGTCATGGTAGTGTCTGTGACCTCCTCAACACGCGAGGTGTCGGCGTTGATGAGGCGAAGGCCAAGGTCAGCTGCGAGGGCAAAGTCAACGACGCGATCGACAGACCTAAGGGAGACGATGAGGTGGTAGAAGCAGAGGCGACACTGGGCAACACGGGGGAGGTAGGCGAGGGAGTGGAGGAGCATGACGACAGATTCGATCTTGTCAACGGAAGTCACGTTTTTTTTATTAGTTAATAAAATATAATAATTAATTATTTAAAATAAATTAAATTTTAAATAATTATATGACTTCAATTTGTTGACGTGTCAAGTGATTAGACTTGATGACGTGATATTCTGTGTGGCACGTCATCACTTAATAGACTAATGATAATTATTACATTGAAACATTAAAAAAATTTAGATAAGTAAATAATCAAAAGTAAATTTTAGACAATAGCTTGAAAAAGATCTATTTTTCATATATAAAAAATATATTTAAGCCAATATAAAATTGATAACCATATAAATATATTTCCCCATTTAGCAAATATATTTTGTATTATGATAAACTATATAGGCTTATTCGACTATCTTAAAAGATATATATTAAACTTCTTTTATTTGATTTAGAAAAATCATAAAAAAAAAAGTTAAAACACGATCAAACGAATTTTCCATTTCTATTTTTTAGACATCCTAAAAAGAATTAGCAAGCAAATTATTTGTTTAGAAAATAAGCTATGTACTTCAAATCCACAATTTTGGTGTAAAGATGATAATAGAATTCAAGTGCCTTTATTTATTCTTCATCACCTAAATCCATAAACCATTCCACTTACTTGAGGTATGTTGTAAACACTATATTATATACATTACTATATGAGTTAATTTTATTTTGAAATGTTTATTTAATATTAAATCTCATTTATAAACAATAGATTTCTCCAATGGATATAATAATAAAAATATTTAATAGATAAATTTATTTAATATATTTTTTATACATTCACTTTTTGTCTTTCATATTTTTTTAGTACATTACTACTTTAATGATTTGTTTGGTCAGAAGCAACGAAAATAAGAATTTGAAATTTGAATGGAATAAAATAAAAGAAAAATAAAATTTAAACTTTTATTTTAAAGAGTCAATTTTTTTTTCTTATCAAATAAAAAAAATATATTTCATTATTTGTGTGTTCTTTGCGCTCATTTACTCTTTTATCAAACATAGGATGAATAGGATAAGTTGGTGGAGCATAAAAAACGAATTAACCAATCGCATCTAAATCACAAAACATTGATTGGGATTGAATTGAATGAGTTGGAAATAGTAATATTTTACCTCGAAAGTCGATACTGTAGCAAGGAAAAGCAGAGCAGCGAGATTCCTGAAGCAAAGTCAATTGGAATCAAGATATTTAACTTGTTTATTATTTTTAGGAAAAAAAATTCCGATCCAAACAAAAGTGATGACTTTAGCATAGTTAAGAACGCCGTACAAGGGTGAAAACGGCTATAAAAACCGTCTTTCCATTTTTAGCAAACTTTTCTGTTCTTTGCTCTGGTACTTCCGTCCAACCAATTCAGTTTACAAAGAATACCGTGTCTCTTTCTTTTCTTGTAACCATTACCAACACAACAGTTCCGTGTTTTTTTAAATTAATTATTTTCGAAATTTAAACTCTCACTGCGTTGTTCACTTCAGAGCTGAGCTGCCCCTGTTTGGTTGAATTCTATGGACACAGATTTCGTCATGCTCGAGGATTTTAAGGTCGGTGGTTGGTCATTGATTCGCTAGCTGTCCCAGCAAATCTATTTCTAGGGTTCATGTATTACCAATCCCCAATTTCTTTCTCAAATTTGTTGTCTACCTACTGTATTTTTTTTTAACATTTCACATATAATAATCCCCTCACTATTTGCCAATTATTGATGAGCTTCACAAATTCTCTGTCCCTTGTATCTTACGCCGTTTCCCTGTGCTTCCTTTCAAGCTCTGGTCCCCAACATTCAGGTTTTGGGAACCCTAATTTCCTTGTTAGTTTTTTTTTTTCAATGGTTTGTTATTTTTAAGGTATATGTTTGAAATGTCCTTTCTCCTCTATATCTAGTTCAGCTGTGCCTTTGCATAGCTTTGAGTTATGGTAACGGCAGCCTTTAGGTTGTTATTCATGGATTTGAATCCTCTCTAGTTTCAAAGACAAGATTTGAAGTGTGGCGGTGGTGGATTTTTCAAGTGGTTAAGACTATTGAAAATGACTTAGAAAGCTGCATAAGATGCGTGTTAGATTAATATTTAATATGTATCTAGATTGTAAAGGACTTTAAATCAACAAAACGGCCGTGCTCGGTGTAATTAGTAAATACTAAATATGCATAATTATATTAGATTTCTATTTTGTTTTCCTGGAAAACGTCCCCATGCAGGCAAGAGCAAGTTTAAAGTGAAGACTGTTTTACCTATGCAGCATGTTTTTTTTTTTGCCCGAGGAGTTGAAATTATTATTTTGCTTCTTTTAATTTTTTTTATTGCTGAGTTGTGATTGAATATCCTTGCTTGAGCATGTGTTTGTGCAGTGTTTAAATGTCAGCAATTTACAAGGATTTGCTCTTGAGATAGTGTAGGTTTGCTAATTATTGATTTTGGAAATTTTGTTTCTGGGTTTTTTGCTGATGCTAATTTGCTTAATGATAAAGGTAGCGAATTTGAGTACACAAACTTCCAGAATTCAACAATGGTGGTGAATATGGAAGCAATGTCTCTTGCAAATTTTTACACAGAGGAACTCTAACATTGGTTAAATTTCAATCAATTTCGATCTCCAACTTAAGTATGGAATTCCCTTTTTCCCCAAAGGAAAGTGTAATTGGGGATTGGCAATCTTCTGGAGCTCAGTTGGAGGGATCAGCATCATTAGATGGCAGAATGAGCAATTCAATACCAGAGGATATGCCCAGTAGCTTCTCTGAGCTCATGAACTTTGATACTTATGCCAGTTTGTGCAACAGCCCATCCATAACTGATCAGATTTTGGCTAATGAGCTTCCATCATTTGCCTCATCATCATATCCATTGCCCGATGGGTTCAATCTAGTCCAACAGAACAGTGGGCAATGCTGTATGTCAGGAGTTGGCAGAAATAACAATGATATGGAAAGCTCGCCCATTTATGGGGAGAAAGTTGTGTGTCAGCAAATGGGCACCATGCTTGGTTGCTTAAACGATACAAATGAAGCAAATGACTTGAATTCTAAGCTAAAAATTAATAGCTCTTCTCAACATCTTAATTACTTTGATACAGGCAATTATATGATGTCCAGGTCACCTAGTCTGTCACTTGATGAGAGAATGCTGAGGGCTTTGTCCTTCTTTAAGGAATCTGCTGGTGGGGGAATATTGGCACAAGTTTGGGTACCCATAAAGCATGGTGATCAGTTCATCTTAAGCACGAGTGACCAACCTTATTTGCTAGATCAAATGCTCGCAGGGTATCGTGAAGTGTCCAGGACATTTACATTTTCTGCAGAAGGAAAATCTGGTTGTTTCTTAGGACTTCCTGGTCGTGTGTTTACGTCCAAAGTTCCTGAGTGGACTTCAAATGTTCGTTATTACAGTATGAATGAGTACTTAAGGTTCAAGCATGCAATCAATCACAAGGTTCGTGGATCAATCGCAATTCCCATATTTGATCTGCACTCTGAATTTCCATGCTGTGCTGTACTGGAACTTGTCACTACAAAGGAAAAGCCAGATTTTGACAGAGAATTGGAAATTGTTTGTAATGCACTCCGGGTATCTTTTTCTTTTTCCAGTGTTACTTCCCTTTCTGCACCTTTTGCCTCTCTCACTGCATCTCATGTTGAGTCTGATGGTAGTTGGTGGCCTTCACCATAAAGTTCAGAATTTGCCTTATGTTCAATTTATTCCTCTTCTTTTACAAATATATATATATATATATATATATATATATATATATATATATATATATATATATATGGAAATAGGTTGCCTTGGTTTAAGAAGGGTTGAGGGGAATTTAGGCAAAGATTTAGCCCATAACATGGCACAAAACAAATATATTTGGAAATCTGTTTGATAGATATGTCTTACATTATTTATGACTTATTATTCTATCATCAACATTCAGGACTTGGATGCCTTAATTAAAAATTATCATGAAAAATTTTCTACTTTGGCTGATAAAGTATCTTATGTGTTCATTGGTCAATACTTGGTAAATTTGACATTCTCACTCCATGGTCAAGGACCACTTAGGCAGGGAGAGGAATTTCTATGGATGTATTGTTGTGTAATCATGTTTCCTATTGTAATGTGGGTTAGAGCTTAACTCATTCCTACAAAACGACTTGTAAGGGGAGGATTGCTCCCCACTTACATACTGTATCTCGACACTATCTCTAGTTAATGTGAGACTTCAACATGCTCCCTTTTACCCATGGCTAACCGCCACAATGTGGGACTTCGACACACCCCTCTTTTGCCCACATTTACCTAGGGGTAATCACAATTAAGGTGGTTTCCAACACTTCCCCCTCACACTCAAGGCTACCCTTGTCTAGAGCGTGGTACACACAGAGTGCCCACCAATGGATCTAGGTTAGGCTCTGATACCATGTAACAATGTGGGTTAGGGCCTAACTCAACTCTACAAAATTGGCTTGTTCCCCTCTTTTATATTTAATCTCGGAACTATGTCTAGTTAATGTGAGACTTCAAAACTCCCCCTTTTGCCCACAGATACCCGCTACAACATGGGACTTCAACACCTATGTCCGCGTTAGGGATTATTGCCATAAACAACAACAAAAGCATTATCCTACTAGCCAAGAGCCCGAGACACCATTGAACTCAGTTAAAGACTAATTCTCAAGGATATTATTCATCATGAGATCCCTCTTAACAATTTATTCCAATGTGTTTCTAGTTGTTTTCTTTGAATATGTCCAAACCGCCTTAACTGATAAAATAAAATTGAGAAAAAAGTAAAAAATAAAATTCATTGATGTTATATTATTCTAGACTTCTAGTCTATATTTGTCCTATAAAGTGCAATTGCATCCTATATTCACTAGATCACATACTTGGGTATTTGTGTTATTTCAAATTGCATCTTGTATTCTGTTGACTTTGAAACCTCCTCAACTTTGGCCAAGATCTTTTGAAGACCATCATGCATCTCAGTCAATTCAGTTATGGGTGCAATCTTCAATTACTTATTTACGAAGAAAAGTAACCCTTTTTTTTCTATGCATGAACTCTTCAATTTCTTACAAAATGAAAATATAACGTTTATTTTTATGTTTTATGAATTTGCACATTATATTACAGTTGAAGGTAGTAATGATAAATGTATTTATTATGGCTTTCTGCAGCTTGTAAATTTAAGGACCGTTAAGACTCACCGATGTCTTCCCCAGGTATTTGCATAAACTTTTGTTTATGTTGCCTATTGATATTCCCCCACCTGGCCCACCTTAATTGAGAAGAAAAAAGCAAGCAGAGCTAAACTATCTTCAAATACTAATTTGGGGGTCAGGGGGTTGAGATTTGGTCTTATCTGGTTTTTGCACTTCTTACAATATTATTTCTTCTTCTGCAGTGTCTTTCAAACAACAAAAAAGCTACTTTGACTGAGATAGTTAATGTGTTACGATCTGTCTGTCATGCACATAGATTACCACTGGCACTGACATGGATTCCCTGTGGTTGCACTGAGTGCTCAAGAGGTGAAGCTTCAAGGATACGAATTAAAGGGGGTTATTCAATTTCTAGTGAAAAAAGCATACTGTGTCTTGAAGAATCTGCTTGCTATATAACTGATAGAGCAATGGCAGGATTTATCCGTGCATGCATGGAACATCATCTTGAGGAAGGGAAAGGCATAGCTGGGAAAGCTCTTCAATCAAATCATCCTTTCTTCTATCCTGATGTGAAGACATACGATATTAGTGAATATCCACTTGTCCATCATGCACGCAAGTATAATTTGAATGCTGCAGTTGCAATTAGGCTAAGGAGTACTTATACTAATGATGATGATTACATATTGGAATTCTTTCTGCCTGTCAATATGAGAGGGAGTTCAGAGCAGCAACTTTTATTAGACAGCCTCTCAGGTACGATGCAGAGAATTTGTAGTAGTTTGAGGACAGTTTCAGAAACTGAATTATCAGGAATGGAAAGCTCACCGGTGGGGCTTGGAAAGAAAAATGCCCCCTGTTTTTTTCCTTTGTCAAGTAGAAACTCTGACGTACCAGTAATAAATGGTGACTGTAATTCTGTCCAGAAGATGTCATTGAAGGCAACTAACCTAAGGGACAATGAAATTGAGCCTTCTCCTAACCAGGTACACATGCTATTCTTTGACCTAATAAATGAATTTTATTATCTTGCAAACTTTGTAATAGCATGTTCTTGTTAATATCTAAGTTTGTGAATAATTTTCCTCGTGAAATGAATGACTAGCTAATGTATATAATTTTCACCAAAAAAAAAGAAGATAATGTATATAATAAGCATCTTAAAGTTCTTAACATTCATACATTTCTGGTAATTCTTAACCAAGAAGACATTCCTAACCAGTAACCACACAATAAGAATTGATATTCTTAACAAGGAACTGCATTGTTGAGCAATGGATTATGAGAGTTCCTTATCTTCTTTTTTTGTCATGGCCAATGAATGTATTGCTGTGATGGTTTTTGTTTGAAAGAAAATGCAAAGGGATGTTACTCCTATAGATTTCTGCTGGAATTGATGATTATGTATGTCTGCAAAGATTGGCTGTTAATTTATTATTATAGTGATAATGGTGGAATCAAATGTGAAATTGCTGCTCTGAGGAACCTATTGCTACAAATGATTGGAGTCATGGAGTAGAACAGGCAAACAAAAATACTGAATGTCCATTACACTTTATTCATTTATGTTATAAAGGTGTCTGCTAATTGAGCAAAAAGTTGGCTTAGTTTATGCATCGACTCTGTAAGTTATTGGTGGTGTAACAGTTTTTAATATTTCCTGAGACACATCTTTTTGTTGTGTAGGAAAGAAATGGATCAAAAAGACAGGTCCAGAAAAATAGAAGTACATCAGAGAAGAATGTTAGCTTGAGTGTTCTCCAACAATACTTTTCTGGTAGTCTGAAGGACGCTGCAAAAAACATTGGTGGTTAGATTCCAACATTATTTATGCTAATTTCTGTGTATTCATCGACCTGGCCTATTTACTTTGGATTAAGATGTCTGTTGTTAGTTTTTATCAGATTTGCACTTGTTTGGGTTATATTGGTTAATCTTAACTGTCATTTGAGCTGTATACCTTCTTAAAGCTATTATGAATTTCATTTTTCTTCTCTAGTTACTACTTAGTATGGAAAACAATAAATGCATTTCACCAAGTATTTTATGATGGAATTGTTTAAATGGTGCTGATTGCACGTTATGCCTTTGAATTTTAAGCAGCACTCAATTGTTAGTATTTATATTGAAAGATATAATAGAGGTGTTTACAAAGTGGTACTTGCAGTATCCTAGCTTCAAAGCAAAGTGCAATTCAATAACATCCTCGTTAGTAAAATTTTACTTGATAAGATTTACTCCAACTATTCTATCTTAAATAAAGAATGCAATTTCATTGTCCAAAAAATATGTTCAATATTTCTGAAAGGAAATTCTTGTTAATTGAAAAAAGATTATTCTTGACAAATGTTTCTTTGATCAGTTTGCCCAACAACTCTGAAAAGGATATGCAGGCAACATGGAATTCCAAGGTGGCCATCCCGCAAGATTAATAAAGTCAATCGATCATTGAAGAAGATACAGACTGTGCTTGACTCTGTCCAGGGCGTGGAAGGAGGGTTGAAGTTTGATCCTTCTATGGGGGCATTTGTGGCAGGAGGGTCAATCTTCCAGGAAATTGATACACAAGATGCATTCTCAGTACCACCTGCACCTTGTGGTGAAGGTGAGAATTTTTCAATTAAGTTGGAGGGAAAGTTGAAGAAAACCAATGTTTCTTCAGTTGATTACAGTGAAGATTCAAAATCAATGGCAATTAATGATGGGTCGTGCCAGACGGCAAGCCTTTGCACCAAGGTGCAGGATTGTCCTGACCAAGCTTGCTTGGGTTCTGTTCTTGCAAAAGAACATGATAAACGAATTCTGAACAAGGGTGGTTTGAGTGTAGAAAAATTTAAAAACAATATTGTTGGCCAGAGTTCAAAATCTTTGATTGGTGATGAGATGGACATTGGTGTAGATGGGGATGATGGAGTTGTTGAATGTAACCACCCTACTTCCTCAAGCTTGACAGACTCATCTAATGGCTCTGGCTCAATGATGCATAGCAGTTCATCAGGCTTTCAGAGCTTTGAGAACCGGGATCAGTCCAAAGTCAAATCAACCATCATTGATAGTGGGTCGAAACTAATTGTCAAAGCTACCTATAGAGAAGACACCATTCGTTTCAAGTTTGGTCCATCTGAAGGTTGTTTCAGGCTATATGAAGAAGTTGCAGCAAGATTCAAACTACAAAATGGGTTATTCCAGCTCAAATATCTAGATGATGAAGAGGAATGGGTGATGTTGGTGAATGATGCTGATTTGCAAGAGTGTATAGAAATATTGGATGATATTGGCACACGTAGCGTCAGGTTTCTTGTTCGTGATATGCCTTCCGTTTTAAGCAGTTCTGGCAGTAGCAATAGCTACTTGGGAGGCAGCTCATAGCATATGGAATGTGGTGGGCGACTTCAATGTGAAAATTTGAGTCTTGCTTTGACAAGATGATGTTAATTTTTCACGATCTTCTAAAGGTTCTGCATCTGGAAGAGTTGGAATCTTAGCCACAGCCACCTATGCCAAGTGCAAAGCTTCTTCATTTCTATCTCAACTTTGTGCATTGCCAAATTAACATTTCTGAGTAGCTTTTTGGAAGATAGAAAGACGCGGTTCATATGGGAGTACTTGCATGTTATGTTAAATACATAGTTTTGTATATATTGAACACATAGCGGCATCATAGAAATTTGTAGTAGTAGTAGTCAGTTCTGTGATGCTGTAGTCGCACTTTGTAATTGTATAGATAGATAGATGGATTTCCCACAAGATAATATAACTAAAATATGATTATAAAGTTCTCGCCTTGTGTGGATTTCTTTTAAGTCAACCTTTTATTACAAAGGTTGATCACCACTTGAATCTGCAACTTCCGAGTCACGTAGTTACAACTTAAAACCATAGCTAAGGCACCAAATCTTCCCTTCAAAATATGATTATAAAAACCGATACTGTAGATTTGAGTGATTGTGTCTTTTTTCGATTTTCAAATAAAAAGATGAATATGGGTAAAGAAATTTCGTCGCAAAGGTGTGTAGTGCTGCAGACACGCAGTCAACACATATCATTGGTCTTAACATTACAACACTCTCGTCAATAGTAACACGGTTTCTAAGGTTCCAGTTTGGAAATTTCTTTTAAATGATTTTGATTTTGTAACAATAATTTTAATTAAATTTAATTCATAGCTATATTTGTAGCAAATTTAATGTGTTATATAAGTAGTTACAGACTTTATCTTAAAAAAAATAGATTTTATAAAATTAATTTAAATTGTAATTAAACCAAATACGAAGCAATTTATGACACAAAATTTTGATATCACAATTTTTTAGTTTAAAAGTAAATTTATAATAAATAAAATTTAATATGAATTTCTAAAAATAAATCAAAGTTATATTTCTTGTTCCATTTTTTGAAAATCCAAAATTCATGATTCAAAATTATGTGTTGATATTTCGAAAAGTCATAGGAAGAGAAAAAA
>PYAF01004455.1:228603-259128 GCA_007407185.1 Glycine tomentella
TTTCCAGATCCCTCTGATTGGTTTTGAGATTCCAATCATTTTTCTTTTCTGTTAATCCTCATGTTATCTTCTCTCGCTTTTATTTATTTATTTTTTGTCTTTCTGCATAAAATGACAAGATTATTTATATTTAGGGTTTTGAGATTATCGAAGCTTAAAAATTTAGAGCTGGGCAGCGTCTGAAAATATGATATTTGAAGTGTTGTTGTTTTTAATCGGTGTTTAAGTTATTTATCTCAGGACATAAAATGTTCAGACCGAATACAAACTTGTCGAAACCAAATAATGCATTATCAATTTACTGCTTTGGAATGATAGCTGCAATTCTTTTATATTTTACATTGTGTCGCTGGAGTGATTGCTTTGGCTGGTAGTCACTATTTGCTGGTTCTTGTGTAATGTTATGCCTCAAATGCTTTCTCGAGATGTTTATTCTCTCCCCTTTAGTTTGTGCTGCACTATGGGACCAAACTATTATATATTTATAGGGTGCAATTAGCATGGATAATTTAGGTGCTGCTGTTTACTAAGCCTTCTGTAGTTTTGTCAGGAAAAAAAAATGGTTACCTTGTTAAATTTATATGGACGGGGTTGGATTTTTAATCTGAATGTGTTTTTTTGGTTGGTATTTTCTTAGTTTATGGTATTTTTGCTATAGCATGTAGCTTCTTTTGAGGTTTTATAACTTGTAGCCATGGTTTGGTTGAGATCAAATGGGAAGGAAAGGAGAAGAAATTTTCAAATTTTTGTGTGGGGCCCACACCTTTATCTCTCTACTTAAACTGAAATATTTATTCTCTTTTCTCTTCCATTCTTTTCTCATCTCTCCAACCAAACAATCCCGTATTATGTGTTGTGTGATTTTGTAATACATGTTATGTCATGGAGAAAAGAATGAGGATTGTAATTTCCTGATGGCAGCTACTGTTGTGCTCCAACTTGGTAAACTAGAAGTTCATATTTATTTCTTCAATGGGGGATGCTGAGAATGCCCTTCCACCTTCAAAAAAAAGGGCTGCTGGAAGGGAGCTCACTTGAGATACTCCCATTGATGATGAGGAAGATGCCCCTGAGCTTGAGACTGGCACTTTCAAGAGAGCCAGCCAAGAGGTTATGGGCACCAGAAGGATAGTCAAAGTTCGTCACCAACCAACTAATTATGCTCCTTCTGCAAATCCTTTTGCTGGAATACGCCTGGTTGCTCCCACTGCATCCAGTGCTAATCCTGCTGAGACTACTACTGAGGTTCAATCAGCTGGGGAAAACACCGTTGCAGATGAATCAAAAAGTAATGATACAGCTAAGGATTCTGAGAAAGCAGAAGATGGGAAAACTAAGCAGTCTGAGAGCAAAACTGATGAGGCAGATGATAAACTTACTGAAAGTAAGGATGCTGCTGAAGAAAGCAATGCAGACAAGGAGCATACTGCAGAAAAGGAAAGTACTGATGACAAATCCAAGGTAGATAAGGAACAAAATAAGGATGTCATTGAAAGTGGAAATGAGGATAAGAAGGATGCTACACACAACAAAAGTTCCAGCAAGTTAGATAAAGAACAAACTGGGGATGGCAAGGATTCTGAAAATGATGATAAGAACGAGAACACTCACAATGTGGATAAGAAGGACAGAATAGTTAAATGAAAAGGAATTGGAGAAAATCTGAACTTATCCTATTTGATTATTCCACTACTTAAATAGTTAAATGCTTTGTTTCCATTCTTCTACAATAAAGGCTTCACAAACTCAGATATAACTAATGATTTGTTTTATAACACTTCTATTATGTTCTTTTAGAAATCAGCTTGATTTCATAACTTTCTGTCTTGAAATCTTAAGTAAAGTCTTTGGGGATTATTGTCTTATGAATATATATTTATTCTTTCTTTTGCTATCATTCCTAGATTAGACCGGCAGGGGCTGTAAGGGAGGATGAATTTGCAACAAGCTGGGCAGTCTAAATCCTCCAATGGATATGGCCGCCGAAAATCTGAAAGAGAAGGGGCAACTAAATCGGAGAATAAGATCTTGTCTGGGAAATTAAATGCCAACAGATTGGCAAATGCAGGTAAAGTTCTGAGCTGCATAATGTATTATTATTTTATTTGTCACAGCATTCAGATTTTTGATATATTTTTTGTTTGTTGTCACAGGTGCAGTGACTGGCAGTAAAGGTGGCAGTTATGAGAGCCCTTCACATGACCGATTAGTATATGTAACAACATGTCTTATTGGGCACCAGGTGGAAGTCCAGCTGAAAAATGGATCCATATACTCTGGAATATTTCATGCAACAAACACAGACAAAGATTTTGGTATGTACTGTTGCATTTATTTTTATTGATTTTTGTCATATTCAAGACTGTTTTTTTGGACAATTATTTCTCTTAGGAATATTTTGTTATTTCCTATTTCTGGTGATTTTTGGGATTTATCTTATTTTAATAAGACTTTATTTAGGAGTTATTGCTTAATTGGGATTTGACTAGGGTTGTTCTAGATCACTATCTTAATAGACTCCTGATCCTGTTTCCATAATTGATTTTATGTCATAGAGCATTTGACTTCATTTGATTCTTATATCATCTTATTATAGGAATCATTTTGAAAATGGCTCGGTTAACAAAGGATGGTTCTTTACGAGGACAGAAATCTGGCACAGAAGTTGTCAGCAAGCCCCCTTTGAAGATTTTAATTATACCTGCCAAAGACCTTGTCCAAGTTACAGCACAGGTTTGCTACTATTTGCAATTTGCAAAGTACTTTGGAATTTGGTAGTTACCTAAGCTAAATATTTGCAATCTTGTGAGTTTTGTTTGGATGCTGTATAGTCAGTTATGGTTTTGGACAATTTATAATTAGGGGAAGTAACTTTTAACACATTGCCAACTTGTTTCCTGATGATATTGTTGATGTGTCAATCATGGCAGGATGTTGGTATTACCAGGGATGGCTTAGCTAATGAATCTCACCATGATATGCATCAGGAAATCATGGTTGATTCATTGATATCTCAGTCTTGTCACGTTGATCTAGGGCGAGAATTAAAACCCTGGGTACCTGATGAAGATGATCCACAATGCCCTGAACTGGAAAACATATTTGACGGCCATTGGAATAGGTTGCTTTTCCTTTATAAAATAAATTTTTGAACTGTATAAGTATCACTTTTCTTAGCACTTTCATGCTCATATGCACAGTTAGTTGCCCTTATTCTCTTCATTTAAAAGGTTGAGAAACTATAGTACTTAGCTTTTTTAGTCAATAAAAAAATTCTTTAAAATAAGAGTCCAGCTGTAAGTGGTAGAATTCAGAAGTATATTTTTGGTCTTTCAGTCCATAATCAATAATCATTTATGGAAGCTTAGAAATGTTGCCCAAGGAATTATCTAAAGATCATTGGCGCACAATTTGGTGATGACACATTCTTGATGTAGCAAAAGGAAATAGGATTTTTATGGTACATCCTTACTTGTTAAGAGAGGTTTGAGTGAGTTTATGGAATTCACTAAAATACTATGATTATTTTCTAATTTCATCTTTTTTTCAGAAGTATGTTTTCCATCTTTTTTTTTTTAATTTCAATTTTTACACAATGTCCATTTTGGTTTACATTGTTTTTTTTTTTTGGGGGGGGGGGGGTATTTTTAAAGGGGATGGAATCAGTTTGAAACAAATGAGGCATTGTTTGGTGTAAAAAGCACATTCAATGCGGACCTTTATACAACAAAGCTTGAAAAAGGGCCTCAGACAAGAGAATTGGAAAGGCAAGCTTTTAGGATAGCAAGAGAAATTGAGGGTGAGGAAACCCAAGATCTTCATCTTGCAGAGGTTGGTGTGGTTTCAATGCCTTTTTTGTTCTCATTTTTCTTTGCTGCTTGCAAGTTTCTGCTGTTTTTGGTATAATTGACTTTGAATTCCCCAAACTATATGTTTTTTCTCAACAGGAAAGAGGTCTTCACTTACATGAAGACTTTGATATTGATGAAGAAACTAGATTCTCTTCAGTCTATAGGGGTAAATGTGTTGATGACAGTGGATTTGATGAGGGCGTACTGTTTGATTCACACAATTCTGAAACTTTTGGTGGGGTGTTTGGTTCGGTCGTTAAGAGGCCAGGTGAAATAAGTGGTGGAAAAGGAAATGATGGAGCTCGAACATTGGGAAATTCCTCTTCCATGGTATCACCTCAATTCATGTATTTCATTTTTTTAATTATTAAAAGTGTGGCATTAAATAATTCTTATTCGTTTGTGACATTTGGAGGGCATTTGCTTGTCCTTTTTTTCTTATCAAATACTACTGTTAACTTCTCACATCGACTAGAGATATGAGCAATGTAGTCCTTAGAAGACTTGGGTAGTTCTCACCTTACGTGTGAGATTTTCGAGTTGAATTAGGACTTAAGCATACATGATTATTTCTTCAAAATAAGCTTGAATCAGACATTTACTGAAGACAATGGTTTGTTGTATCCTGCTTTGCTTCTATATAGTATATTGTGGTTTTTTATTTTAAATTATCAGTAGTCAGACTGAGTCTTATGAGTCTCACTAGGGCTAAAGACTTGCTAGCTTTGGTGGAGTTTAATGATATTACTGGATAACTGATGCTGTAAAGCTGTAAAACTTTATCATGCTATGTATAATGGTATTCCAACACGGGCTTCTGTAATTAATTTAATTGGTATGCACCATCAGTGTGAAGAAATTATAGATTGACACAATCACTAATATTTTGATGCTATATTTTTTAACTAATGATAGAATGACATGGTAATAAATAATGCTGTATCAAAATATTAGTGAATGTGAAATGTCAATGTAAAATTACAATAGGGGACACATTTGTTTCAAAGCATCATAAAGGATTCCTAGGAAAGTGAGCTTGGGAATATCAAATTTGCGTGTTTGGTATAAGTTTTGGACAAACATTCCCAAGAATTGTTGATTTCCAGGCATACAAAATCTTCATACTTCATATTTACTTTGCATCTCATTCCCATGGTGAAAGGTGAGTATCTTACATTCCCATGGGGATGGAGGTTACTTTTTAGAGTAACTGCCTCTCCACATTGTTTTACATTTATTTTTCTACTTTTTATGAATTTTTGAATTAATTATTTTTCCCGAAACGACTAAATACCAGCCAAATATATTCACAGGAATGTTATTCCTAAGCATAATATTTCTGGGAATGGATTCTCGGGCATTCAATATTATACCTTGAAACAAACACCCTTTTAGTATACACCAATTAAACACTTTGTCTAGAAAATCTAAATGTGGATGAAATAAATTAATTTTTGAGACCGAAGTGTCTAAAATTTTCGTATTAATGACCATCTACTAGATTAGTAAAATTTTCTTTAGAAACTATTATAAGATATCTGGCACATGACTATTATTTTGAGTGATGTGTTCATGACTAAATTCTGTTTGAACATGTTCTGACAATCCTGAGTCTTATTATGCTTTTTGAATTTGGTACGAAGCTAACCTCCCAATTCTGAGTCTTGTCGGGTAAATGTTGATATCAAAGTGTTATTTTTTTATGCTTTTGTCTTTTTTTCTTCCTATTCTCTTACAAAGTAATATTTTACTTTCTAAATTCACCGTATTGCTTCCTGTTAATTATGTGTGCAGGATCACACACAATCATCTCAGTCAAATACGGGTGTGGATTTAAGCCGCTCTGGTTCTTATGATCATGCGAAGCAGTTAGCATCTGAACTCCCTGCCAAAAGCTACTCGACATCGGATGGGGAAAGCAGGTGTTTGTTGCCCTTTTCTCGTGTATATACTTGTTTTCTCTGTAATGACTTGTATGTTTTCCATCATATGTCATTTCCAAACTTCAAAAGCATAAATTTCATCTTTATGATTATTTTTCATATCCAACAACCTTACAGGATTCAGGAGAACTCGAATAGTAATCAATATGGAGACAATGGTATTACCAAGGAAGAAAATCTGATTGTGAGTTGAATTTTCTGCATTACTACTTAAGCTTGTGTCTATCTAAATATCACATGAGATTTATATTAGTTGTAACACTCCCAAATCTTATTTTATTTTCTTTAATTGATGCAGCAAGCTGAGGATGTTCAACTGTCAAAATCTGAGGGTCTGTAAAATATTTTTCTTAGCTTCCTCGAATTGAGCATATCTAAAGTGTTGTGCTTGACATTATGCAAATGAAACTAAATCATTCTCCTATAAATGATTATTATGAAGTGCCAAAGCTTTCTGTTAGTACTATTCAGTGCTTCTCAACGGCAGCTATCACCTACATTCGTCTAATCTTAGCTTGGCAATTTTGGTGCAGATTCACAGGGACCACTCTCCATGAATAAGGATGGCTCTGATAAAGGGGTATTATCTCCTAATGCCAGCTCTTATGCCCCTTCATCTCATACTTCATCAAAAACTCATGAGAAGATGGGATCACATGGAGATTTGGTCGATGGTTCAGCATCTGGCAAAGCTAATGAGGAAACGAAATCTGTAAATTCACGGGGAACACCATCTGGGTCAGATTTGGTTGGAGGCATTGCAGCATCTTCTGCCCCTGGTTTATCTCCAAGTTCATCAGTTGGTTCACTGTCTTCTGAAAAATCAACTCTGAATCCCAATGCAAAGGTGTGAAAGTTCAAGACTTACTTTTTGAGAAAAGGAATGTTTTTCACTAGCTGATTCCGGCATTTTATATTACTGACATATATCTGAGTTTTCCCTTTCATGTTATAAGGAATTCAAGCTTAACCCTAATGCGAAGAGTTTTATTCCATCGCCTGCTCGGCCTCCCACTCCAGTGTCTGATGGTTCCTTCTATTTTCCAACTAATGTAACTACTGTACCAAGTATGCCAGGCATGCCCATGGGTATTGGAGTAAGTCATTCAGAGCATTTATTGAGCATATAGAAGTGCATAGTTATGGGGTGGGGTTATTTCCATAAGGTTTACTGCAAATTTGACTTGTGTCATTAGACTAAAAGCATTATGATGTAGTGCCAAATTGATCCAGTTGTTCCACAATCACAACATATCTATGTTGTGTTTTGGTGCAGGTTATGACTAGCAGTTTGGTTATCCAATTTTATGGTATTTAAAATTTGTTTTATAATTTCTGCTAGTTACTTAATTTATATAAAGATAAATGTCACATTTTGCTGATTGTGTAAATAGTTAGCAAAAGAGGCTATGCAGAATTATTGAGTTCGGGTTGGACTCAGTAATCTCCATTTTGCTTTGGTTGTGAACAAACTTTATTTTTTCGTATATGGCTTGCAGATTGGACCTACTTTTCCTAGTCCACAACCGGTCATATATAATCCTCAGGTAGCACAAATGCCGTCTCAAGGATATTTTCATCCGAATGCACCCCAGGTATGATATCACGTAGTTTCTCACTGGTGTATGTTACGTAAAAACTGGTTCTCTAAGGCAATTGCTTAATATCTCATTGCAGTATGGACAGCTTCTTGGTCATCCTAGGCAAGCTTTATACATGCCGAGTTACATGCCTGTAAGAACTCTCACACTTATTTTTTTTTAAATTGGTTTTTAATTGAAATAGCGTATATTTTATTTTACCATTGATTCATATAACTTAATACATGCTTAATGCTCCACCTTGATGTATCATGCATCTTGGACATTAATTCTTGACACGGTGGTGGAACATGATGTGTCTTCACTTACGCATATTAAATTGAATTTGGACAATCTTAGTTGTAATCCTATATATACATTAGAGGAACTTTATGTGTTTACTAATGTTCTGGGAACCTTATCTTCTCAAATCGATATTTTACAGGAAATGCAATACAAGGGACGGGATTATTGACTACTTGGCTATTCACATTCTTATTGGCAAGTCAAATCCTTGCTTGAAAAGAATAAACTAAGTGGTTGTCCTGAAAAGTTTTAAACGAGGATATCTGCAGCTTATGGAAAAATCTCTAAAGGCTCATATTATATATTATTGTCAAGTTCGCTATTTCTGGGATATAATTTTATGACCTTGTGTTAACCCATACATCTTTTGGGGTTTCTCAGGCTTTGGTCGTGTAATAGATTAACTCAAATTGACCTTTATCGTTCCTCTTTATTTAACTCTTTAATGCCATGCAAAATTTACTTTTTAATTTTTATAACTTTGTGCATGCATCCAACTCCCGGACGTATCTGCAACCATTGGATTGTCATATTAGTTTTTTTTTTTTTCACCGGTAAATTTTTTATATCCTTTTAATGATTTTATTTTATCAAAATTGTTATTAATTTTGGCTTGCTTTAGATGTGTTACATTTCAATTTAAACGTTAATGTATCATAAAATAATCATGGGTAAATAAATCACTGGAAGATATTCACTCGACAAAATTATATTGATTTCTACAAATTAGGATTATGGTCAAAGGGAGAAAGTGAACTGTGTCAAATTATTCAATAATTCAAAATTTAATTTTTTCTTGTTTTTAACCAATCGTCATTTGTGGATTATTATTATTCATAGCCTAAACAATGTTTCATCATCTTAGTACCCTCACTTGAGTTACAAGCTAGCATTATCCAGTTTGACAAACTAACATACATGTCAAAGACTTTTATAAAGGATAATATTTCTAAGAAACTAGAAACTACCGATGGGACTTGTCCCTGCCTGAGGTAGGACCTGTCTAAAGAGTGTTAACAATGGATGGTATGCTCGAATCTATTCGGACAATAATAAGAAAGACGTGAAACTGAAATTCTAAAGTGCCTTTAACTTGGTCCTAGCTCAAGATACACATCATTGATGAGATAGAAATATATGTACAATAATCTCAAATTCAAACACAACCCTTTATTATTTCACAAACAATAAATAATTCCAATCTTCTCCAACTAGACCAGAAGTAGTTGTCAAGTTAACCTTCAAGAAGGCTAAATTGAAGCACAAGAAAAGCCCCCATTGAAGCTACTAGCATTTCAGACTCTGCAATTCCTTTGGCTGCATCTTTAACTTCTTCTGATAACTTGTGATTATCATAAAATGTCCTTTGGTGTCTTGTCATTGTTGTTTCCCATTGTCCTTAATTCAGAAGGAATTCTCTTCTCGACTTCCTATATATCAATCAAGAGCATATGTCAATAGCGGTGGTATCCAAATATCGGGCTTGAAGATAAATTGTAACCCATTATATTTCTTTTAGTTCCTTCTACACTCCTATCTTCTATATGTATTCGGTTCTGTTTCTTAGGGCTAAACAAAAAGTATGTTGACTAACTTATAAGGATAGAACATCAATTTGACTATCTTTTTTAATGTAAACTTCAAAGGATAGCCCCTATCAAAGGTATTGTAGTATTATTTTTATATATATTTTCACGTGGCCACTATTTCTCTCAATATTACCGGGATATGATTCAATTCCAACTGAAATTCCTGATTCACAAATTATGCTGTTATTCCTTCTCATAAAGTGTGCAGCTAGATGTCAGGGACCGGTTTTTTCACTGATTACAACACAATTTTATCACAATTATATAAATGTACCACTAATATACAATCCGAAAGTTTATCAGATTGTATAGTAGTGGGTGGTACCATTGAAAAGTGATTAGAGTTTAGCCTGATAAAATTTTAATTTGAGTATTGATGATCCACAGTACTCAATGTGGAAGAATTCATGGCTAAAGGCTAATAACAGGAGATGAGCATTAGCAATTCTAGCAAGGGCTTTGATGTCTTCATCAATTATTAGTTTACTGTTTATTGAATTATGATTGGTAATGTGTCTTAACAGGCATCTGTTCTGCTGTTCATGCTAGAATTGCTAGCATAGAGTCTCAATTCTTATCGTGTGTGTAATTTCAGATTGAAAAGGAATCTTTTGGCAGTCACTTGTTCCTCCTTTTCCTTCTCTGTTTCTACCTCTTCAAAAGTTTTTTTTGTAGAATAAAAAAAAAGTGGTTGACTAAAATCTAATTGCTTCGTCACTGTTTACTTTGAGCCTTAACTACATCTGATATAATGCTTCTGCATGTCACCATTTAATGTCAATGATTACGTATAAAGGATCAAACAGCAAGAGATGAGGATGAAATTAGAAGGCAGGCGAGGGATGATAAATATCAAAATAGAAAGGGTGTTTTTCCTTCTGATTGTTCTCCTCTATTTTGTTCATGGCTGTAGTTTTTTTAGTAGAAGGTTGCCGACTAGCAGTTATATGTTACTATATATGGTGGACTTATCTTCCTTAATTTTATTTTTCCTCTTAACTCAAGTTTGAGAGGATAAGAATGGTGGTTAAATAGATACTGTTTTCAACATATTGTGCTTTTGTAACTTATTTCCTTCTAATGGTTTGGCGCAAAAAGTGGTCTTGTAAATCGCAGAGAATAATATGTTGGGATGTCTAAATTATTTTGAGATAAGAAAGAGGAAGGAAGCAATATAGTAGAACACAATTTGGAACATAGGACGGGGAAGATGGAAGTAACAATCCAATAGGAGTAATTTTGCTTGGAAAAATGTTTTGTGAACACAAAATTGGAACAATGAAAAGCTGTTTCTTTTAATTTTGGAATGTACTATTTTTAAGATTTCTTCTTGTAACTTTGTTCTCGCTACCTTGATGTAATTGCTGGGTAACACCGGTACCTTTGATTAATACAATGTTTTTTGCCTACCGAAAAAAATGTATATGAAAAAGAATAAAGAAATAAGCGATAGATAATTCAATGTGAAGTTCTATGTTCATTTGTTGATGTTTGAATTTTGTGTTCTCCTTTCTTAAGCGGATCACCAGGCTTCTTGATCTTGTTTGATAATAATTGATGAGTTTATATGCTCACTTACTGCATGAGTTCTGATTTTGAAACTTTTCTGCAGCCGAATTTCTTTTGCTAAAGACGAGAAGTTGCTACTAATCTACTTGTGATGGGGTTGAGTTGGACCACTGTCCTATAGATTTGATCTTTCTAATTGTATATCTCTTTCGAGTTTCGAAATATCCTTTATTTATTGTCTCCATCTTTAAATTAAGTTTTAATATTTTTTTTGAAAAATTATATGACAATTTACATTATTAATTGTAAACCAAAACAAAATTTATATATTCAAAAATTCTATTTATTATGAATTTAAATTGTATTAAAATAAATATTTACCATCAACAATGCATTAGTTAAATATATATTTTAGTTCATGTAAATAAGGCAGTGTTCACTTTTAGTCTCTCCAAAATAATTAAATAGTAGCAATAGTAGTATAAATTATTATATGAATTGCTGTATAAATGTCAGTTTTTTTTATTATAAATTATATTTCTTTCTCTCTCTTAATTATAATATTTGTTGTACAATGTAATGCAGAGATAATAGTCCACTTCTGAAGAGTTATTAATAAGAAAAGCATATGGTATGAGCAGGAAGCATGATGATGAAAGAGTGCGATGCGATGCGATGCTCCATTACTATATTTTTATTTTTTTTTTAAAACCAGCCAAGAGAGAATAACAATAGGGACAACAAAAGGACAAAGATAGAACGCATAAGGATAAATTATTTTTAATTCAAAGATATTTTAAAATTAGATTCTTAATTTTAAAAATGAATTTTCTATTTTAACATAAGTTGGGAGGGAGGCAGATGAGTGTAGTTGGTGTGTTAATGCAACAGAGTCATTGTTTTTAAGACCAAGTAGAAGTCACTTTAAGGGTCAAGACTTAGCACTAAAGCCAAGAGACCAAAAAGACTAAAACAATGATGGAGTCATTCAAGTGTAATGTTTGAGTCAGGGTCTTTTCTAAGCTTACGAAGTTTCAGGGCAGAAGACATGCACAGCTTCTGATTCCTCTCGAATTCATTCAACTTCCAAGGTGTCTCTCTTCTTTGGACCTTTTGTTCTTCCTTGCTTTCATTTTACATTTATTTTTACCTTTTTTTCTTCCCTTGTAATTTAATGGCATGCCAGTGAATATGTAAAAGGGTAGCAATTGGAGCTTAAGATGATGGAACTCATCGTTGATGCTTTATTTCTTTTTTAGCCAGGATTTTCTTTTTTGACCGTGTATATTGTGGAAAGTGGGAATTAAACATTTATAGAAAGCTTTCCAGCATTAGACTTCAAAGAGGAATGTTTTACATGTATTCTACTCGTATTCTATTGTGTTGATTCAAATTTGTCTTTTCACTCTTTTGTTTATATACCCAAAAGAATTTAGCCAGATCCAGGTTTCTCATATCTATATATCCTTTTCCTTTTTAGAAGGTAGGTGGATTATTGTTCTAAGAGATAGGCCTTGAGCCAGAGTGGAAAACAATGAATTGCTTATGTGAGAAAGACTCTGGTCTATTTTCTTCTCATTCAACAACTCCCAATGTTCTTGGATGCCCAGCATGGGCGACTTCTGAATTTGAAGTCCAACGATCATCTGTGTCCAGAAGTTTGAGCTTGAAAGTGGATGTTCTTCCACAACAATGCCACACGAGCAAGACATTTAGTTTTCAATTCCAAGAACAGGATGCATCTTCAACCAAATCCACTGATCAATCTTATCCTGATGTTGGTACGGCACAATCCGTTATTTGGATTGAAACCCTGCCTTTTTGTATAACTCTGAATGTTTGTGCATATCAACTGGTGTTTGATCACTTCTTTCTGCTATTGGTGTATATATTTCCTACCGTAAAACTGTAGTAGTCTCAACGGTAATATAAATGAAATGGAGTGCTACAGGTAGATAATATCGTGATCCTATGTTGCACTATCTCCTCACTTAGCATTGGCTATTGGATAAAAAATTATAAGTTTTTCTTCTGAAAGTGGAATTTGTCTTAGATGGCTAAATCAGTATCAGAAAATTCTTGTCAAATTCCCTGGCATGTTACTTCATAAACCATATTGATAAGTATTTTCTCTGCTTTTTTTGGATACTAGCTCAAATTTCTGTCCAGCATAGTTCTACTGATTCAACACTTATCAGAAACGGGGTAAAGAGTATGGGATGTGCCATCAGGTCATTTATGGGGAGTCCGGATTTCACTTTCCCTCCTCCACTACTGGATCACAGACCAATAATTGTAAGTAGATATATCCTCAAGTTCTTGTTGATGGAAGGCATATGCATACGTTTTCTTAAAGCTTGGGTTTCAGGCTCATATTGCATGTCACTATGCTGATCCATGCTATAGTGGCCTAGTGGCTGCTGCATATAGTCCACAGTCTAAGGTAATTAGTACTCACGTAGAAATTATTCATGTATTTTCATTACTATTATTTATGTCACCTCATCTCCATTCCATTATATTGAGATTCACCTTATAGTAAGAAGTCAAAAACATTCTTCAGGTTTGATTATTGACTAACATTTCATAGCATCACATTATGATTTGGTCAAAATATTTTACTTATAGATATCAATGAGGCTATCCCTTCATCCATCATTATTATTAGTGAGTTTGATAGGATACTATTTTTTTCTGACTTATATTGAGAATGGCTTTGGTGTTATTCTTAGAAATAGGGTGGGAAGGGCCTTTCTAGGAAAACATTGTATTAACTTTGAATATTGGTTCCTCTTAATTTGGACTGAATTTTGACGAAATCCTTTGAGAAACTTTCAAATATATGTTTGACGACTGAAGTAAATGTTGCAGTTGCTCTCCGATATTTTTTAGTTTTTTACATCCTTCAGAATATTTTCAGCAGTAATCCATTCTTTAATTAATTTTTAAGGTTTGTTGTGTTAGCTATAATTTACCAGTGTGCAGATGCTCATTATCCCTAAAGTTTGTCTGTGGAGTATCCGTCTATTTAAAAATGTTTCTAGTGTTCTCCTTTTCATCTCATTTGTTCTTATGTTTTCATTTCTTTTATTATGGTGGGGAATTTCTTATCTCTGGCACAATGTTTTCTTGATTATAAATTTTTAACTATTGGAGATGCAATCTTTACAAGAATATTCTTCTTGGCCTTTTCCATAGTTGACATTATAAGAAAGCGGGCTCTCTATCTATAGTAGGGTCGTATTGTACTAACCAAGCATCAATTCTTTGGATTTCTTATGAGTTTTTGTTAGAGATATAAATTAGTTAGCTAGTTACTTTCCTATTCTCAGTGTAAGTCATGTAAATGTGTCAATGTAATCAACTTTACTCACTAACAACAATAATTTTACTCTCACAATTTTCTCTTCATCGTCTGTCATGAGCCATGTTTCTTAACCGTTTCAGTTCTCTAAATTAATGAATTACCTTGCACAATAAAACCATGACACTTGTAGCTAGTTACGAGTGTTTGGCATCAAGAAGAATTCTGAAATAATCTGATGAGATACCTCATGTCCAGCCAGTGGAAACTGCTCCTGTTCGAATTCCTCTTCCATTGGATGTTGCAGAAGAACCTATATACGTGAATTCAAAGCAGTACCATGCTATTCTGAGGCGAAGACAGTATCGAGCAAAACTCGAAGCGCTTAACAAACCCATCAAGGATCGGAAAGTAAGCGTGTTTATCATGTTTTCTCTCTTTTCTCTAAGAACAAATTCTGTTAAACCACACTGATAATATATAGTTCTGCAGCCGTATCTTCACGAGTCCCGCCATCAACATGCATTGAAGAGAGCTAGAGGCGCTGGTGGACGCTTTCTCAATACAAAAAAACTCTTGAAATCAAATCATACACCTGGGAATATTGCAGAATCTAAAATGCATCACATTGAAAACTATAGAGATGGTGCTGATGTCTCATATGCATTTAACAGTGATGCAAGAAATATGCGGAATGATGCAGCTGATAAGGGAGGTGGCACCACTCAGCACCCTCTATTTGTCTACATGTGACTAAACAAGGCTTGTTGGACACATCACTTTGCTCGTGTTGTGTTCCATTGGGAAGTCCTCCTTGGCTCATATTTATTATGTCGTTACGATTATTGCTAATTTTTATTTTCGTCGACATTGACATGGACGTATTGTATACCCTAAAATTGTTTGACACTGACTTGTCAAAAACAATGTTTTTCTATGTTAATACCATATCTGCAACATGTCTAATTGAAATGCGATTATAGGCTTCCAATGTTTGGTCTCTAATATGATCCCCTCATACACCCATGTTTTGTTGACACCTTTGCTAAAATCAATTCTGTTAACTATTGACATCCGATATTTTCTATGAGCCAATCATTCCCCTTTCCTTGCAACTTCTACGTTCCACCTCCCATATGTAGTAGTAATATTTGATTATGGGCCTGTTTGGATACAAGACTAGAAATATATTTGAGAGTTTTTCTACTGAAATTTTTTATTAGGCTTTTAAGATATTGTTGGTGGATATTATTGTTTATTGAAATTGAAATATGTAATCATAATTGCAGTTGCCTTATGAAGGTGCTAAAGTAAATATCAAAACACCTTCATTTTTATCTTAAAAAGAAAACACCTTCGTTTTGCTCAGTTATAATAGCATACCAAATGTTAATATGATACAATTTCAATTTTTTATCCCTTCTATTGTAAAATACCACTATAAACTACAGCTACCTTAATTTTGGTAAACATTTTTATTTAATTAACCTATTTATTATTTATTAGAGACAACTCGAACAAGGTAAAATATAGAGAGAATAATCATTTTTATCCTTAAAATATTAAGTAAGCACTGTGACAAATCAATTGGTCACTCATGTTAATCAAACTGTTCATAATATATATTTAGAGTCCAAATTAAAGGAACTCAAATAAAACAACATATACTAATAGTTTGAAGGATTTTTTTTTAAATTTCTTAATTTTTAGAACTCATTTGACATTGCCTAATTCTTGCATAGATCAAAGAGATGATTGACCTCAAGAGTATTTTGAGTATATGATAGATAATAGTAGGGAGAAAAAAGGACATCGTTTTAACTTGTGAGACTAGATGGGTCTCCCATACCAATTTATAATTATTATATACTTAATAAATGATTTAGATATTTTTTTATTCTTATAATTTAGTATTTTATTTTTCTTCTTTCTATTTTTTTTTAGCTTTTAAGAAATTGTTTATTTTATTTTTTATCTTTATAGTGCTTTAAAAAATATTTTTCACTGTTTAAAATCTTATTTAAAGTGTAAGAACTAAAATTAAAATAAACATAATTTATAATTTATAAATATTAAAAATAAAAAATTATTTTGTAAGTAAAAAAATACTAAATTATAAGAAGAAAAAAAAATTAAAGACGAAATAAAATAGACGTAAAGTAAATCAAAGTTTAAATCGAAAAATGATATCCGTTCAATTAGGCAGGTCGTAACTTTATTGCAGTGGACGCGAGCACATAGAAAGGAACCAAGTTTTCATCTTATTTGACCGAAGGATGGAACCAAGTTGATTCATTCATTCATCATGCAAATGCAAATGCAATAAATTTCACTCCCCTGCGTCTGTTTTCGTTTTGTTCTCTTCTCTCTCTCTCTCTCTCTCTCTCTCTCTCTCTCAAACCTCAATTCTGTTGTGATATAAACCTGCGTTGCGCTAACCGACACCGTTTTCACTGTCTCTGAGAATGGAGGGGCTAAGTCGCTCCGTGGAAGAAATATTCGAGGATTTCAAGGGCCGAAGAGCCGGCATCATCAAAGCCCTTACCACCGGTAACGTTGCATAACGTAACTAATGTGCTTTTCAATTTCCAGTTACATTTACATTTCCATGCACCATCGAATCAAATAAAACTACCGTTCTTAGCAAATACCTATGGCTATTCCTTCTTTTCTTTTCCATAATTAATGATGGGTTAACAAATTATGAAACCAGAATAATAAATTATTATAAATCTAAAATCATGACACACGTTAGCGGTTTCTTTCTTTTTCTCATTTCGTTCTCGAATGACATCTTAGCCTGCCACCAATTACTATTCAGTTGCGGCATTCGAGAAATATTGTTGAATGAATCGAATCCTTTCTTTCGCCTTTTTCCACCTGGGAGCAATTTCTACTTGAGAAATTTTTATATTCTTTTTCTATTTTGTTTTTTAAATTTCTATATATATATATATATATATATATATATATATATATATATATAGACACACACACATGTGAAGGTATTGGAATTTTTTCTGTCTCGTTTAATTAACTTGTTTGGCTTGTTCGTGCTGTTGCAGATGTTGAAGATTTCTACAGACGATGTGATCCTGGTTAGTTACCTTGATTTTAGGTTTGAATTATGTCTTTCAGTGGTTTGCAGTTACTGCCTCGTCTTGAGTATTTAGGATGTTCTTGCTTTTACTTTCCTTTTCTAGTACGTGTACTGCAATTAGGTTAGGCTCTTGCATCAAGGGATGTCAACTTAGCTTGTTTATTGTCATGCCTTTATCTTTTTTTATTTTTATTTTTATTATTATGTTTAAAGTATGTCCTCTGTGATCTTATCTTTGGTAACTTGGTCATGTATTCCAATTGACAATAACAATTTTTTTTTTTGTTTAACTGCCTTCATTGTAATCATCAATCAATGTGGCTGTAAATAATTTATTGCGTACTTATTTCCCTTCTATTATTAAATATATTGTGGTAGACTCTGGATATATGATAGGCACTTGGAGAATGACAGTAGGCCGTTAGGGTTGGTATAAGGTTTTTGATTGGTCACATAGTTGTAAAACATGCAATCATCAAATCTTGTTCCTGACTGAGGGAAATCCATTTGCTTTGCCATCCCTAGCGTCATTCTACCTTAGAGATATTCTTGTATTGTTATCCTAGCTGCAGAGCTAGGATGACATGAACTGCCTGATACTTCTTAAAAACCTCTTGGCAGTAAAAAATTTCGGGAGTAAATATATTATGGAGTTATTCTAGCTGCAAATAAAAGTATAATGTGTAAAGGCATTTTATCCATTATAAATTTATTTTCCTTTTAGCTATCTTATCCTTATATGAGCTTTATTTATCTGTTATTTTATTCTTTCAGAGAAAGAGAATTTGTGCTTATATGGATCACCTAATGAGCAATGGGAAGTAAATTTACCCGTTGAAGAAGTTCCTCCAGAGCTTCCTGAGCCTGTCCTAGGCATTAACTTTGCTAGGGATGGCATGGAGGAAAAAGATTGGTTATCATTAGTTGCTGTTCATAGTGATACATGGTTACTTGGCCTTGCCTTTTATTTTGGAGCCAGATTTGGATTTGATAAAACTGACAGGTATGTATCTTACTCTGAGCTTGACTCTTATATCTCAAGTCAACTTGTAATGAAGCTGATTCAAGATGAGATTGAAAATAAGGAACTAAGGAAGCAATTTGGGTCAAACTTGCTGATTTATCACATTGGTTCAGTCAAGTTTTTGTAGGATTTTTTAACTTTTCTTTTTCCTTTCATCACCCTCCATGTTGAGTACAAGTTTTCTTGTTGCTGAGTATGAGCAATTTTCTCCTTTCAACAGTTATTTTGCTGCATTACTGCTATATCTCAGTTGATTTATAATATTGTTTGCTGATAAATTATTGCTGAAGCAGTTGTCCACCATGAAGAGGGGCAAAGATGTTAAAGAATAGAATAACATTCTTTTTCTTTTTCTTCTTTCTGAGAAAAAAATGTTGAAGAGGAATAGAGAGAGAGAAGGAAGAAAGAAAGAACAGGCATAGCAGTTTCATGTCTACTTTGTACTGACTTATCTTAAGATAGTGCAAGGAGGAAAAGTAGGACTTCTGATTTCATGTGAATGGAATATCCCCATTGGTCTTTTTGTTTAGCAGCCAAAAATGTTCTTCCAGACATCATTTAGTAGTCTGTGTATTTGTTCTTGATAATTGGTAATGTTGTATGTTTTCTCATGCATCAATCTACTCATGTTTTGGCATTTGTAATGCAGGAAACGACTATTTGGTATGATCAATGAACTACCAACAATATTTGAAGTTGTTACTGGTGAAGCAAAGAAACAAGCTAAAGAGAAGTCTTCAGTTTCAAACAGCAGTGGCAGCAAATATAAGTCTCACTCTAAAGCGGTAAACAATATTTTCCCCCCACGCACATACATGACAAATAAATACAGTCGTTCATAAATACTTATCTATCTGAGCTGCAGTGAAAAACATCAGGATGTTTTTCAGGTGTAGGCTGTTTACAGATAGAATTAAGAAAACCCTCACTGAATTTAATTCCCCTTGGTAAAGGGTTAAAGAATGTATTACATGTGCATTAAATCTTTATAACCATCTACATGAGATAGATCTATTAGCATCTTGGAAAATATTATCAGAAGTATTGGGAGTTTAGTATCATGATATGTCTAATATATAACCCTTAATCTAAAATATAGGAAGGTATGGATTTTTTTTCTTTCTTTTTGCAGTTTATAATTCCTTTATTCTCTCTTTGCTCTAAATAAAAATAAAATAGAGAAGTGGGTTTGCATGGTGCATTTGCTAAGATGAAAGGTGATATGAAGCCTTAGAACTAGAAACATTAGGATAAACTTCACAAAGGCTAGAAAAAGGTTTGTGGCTGTAGCTTAACTTTCAGTTCCTAGCCTTACCCATGAGTATGACAAGGTTCAAAAATTTAGTATTTACTGTGATGATTTAAACTGGCTGACATTTAATTGGAAAAGAAAGATAGGAAGAAGAAAAAGAAAAAAGGAAAGGAGCAACTAGTTTAATTGGTTGCTTTGAGCAAGACCAAAGTGAAACAACTATTTAGAATATTTTAGATCAAGAAGTAAAAGAGTTCTTCCTCATTCTAGATGGTGAAATAAAAAGAGAGTAAAGGATCCTAATATGTTATATCATGTTGTTTCCATTGTTATTTTTAATTCACTGGATAGTAGTAATAGAACATTAGAATTTGGATATTCATCGATAGCGGCATCTCATTCCTGTTTTTAAAATTCATGAACAAAGTCTGGCTGTTAATTGAGCAGTCATTAGGTTCTGTAGATGTACTTGCAACTGTGTGTGGGAGGTTAAGAATAACTGACTTATATAGGTAGTGATATCTTGTTTGTGGTTTCCTTTTTCTCGGATAATTTGTGTTCTTATCAAATTGTTGGCTGGTGGAGCAGCGGGCTTCTGAAACCCAGGGAAGACAGTCAAAGGCATTACAACCAAAAGATGAGGATGGAGGACTAGAAGAGCAAGATAACGATGAACATGGAGATACCTTGTGTGGGGCATGTGGTGAGAATTACGGTACTGATGAATTCTGGATTTGCTGTGACATCTGTGAGAAGTGGTTCCATGGCAAATGTGTGAAAATCACCCCTGCTAGAGCAGAGCTTATCAAGCACTACAAGTGCCCATCATGCAGTAACAAGAGAGCTCGCTAAGCAAGTTTCCGTCATGGACAATGAACCATTTGAGTATTAACTAATCTGATTAATATGTTTTTATTTCTAGATGTAGCTGATAGATAGTTTTTATGTTTGACACATGTAGATTTCTTGTCTTTCTGTGGGATTTATGCTGTGTTGGTTGTCTGGGGGAAGTTGAGTCTTTTTCCAAGCCTTGTCCTAGCTATGGATCCACGTCGGCATAAGCTGAGGGAAATGAAAGTACTACGACATTTGCACCAAATGAATGGGATGGCATTTTAGCATCTTAATTTTTGAAGTCCCTTTCGAGTGTTCGAGGGGAAACAATGTTTAGAAATTTAGGGTTTTTTCATGACATCAAGCCAGAGTTTTATTTTATTAATAACTGAGTCCAAGAGGAACTCTAACCTCCAACACATCAAGCCAGATTACTGATAGATAATAGGAGCCTAATAATCACTTGCTAAACGATAGATAACTCATGTTCTTAAATGAATGGGACTCTACTCCCATCCTCAAGTCCAATGTTTTAAACTTATAACATTTAATGTTATGTGATTGGATGTTTATATAAAATTTTTAATACTATATAACCCTTTTTTTCATATGTTATTTATAGGAAACATTTTTAGAAATAACACAATAAAGAACATTATTCTTAAATGAATTTAAAAATGTTTTAAAGATTTTTTTTTTGAAATTCAATTAATTAAAAATGTAAGTGTAAAAATAAGACTTATAATTAAGTTAAATAATTTGTTATGTTTTCATGAAAATATATTCTTCATATCTCAGAATGAGAATAAAAAATAAATAAAATAAGGGAAGTTCATGATAAATATGGAATATCACATTCTCCTTGTCAAGAATAAATTTATAAATCTGGAAAATATACACGGTGCGGGCTATCCACGACAAATATTTTCAATTTAATTTACCAAGTTAGAAGATGAATTATCCGATTTCCATCTAATGATTTCGATTAACTGACTTTGCGCATGTAAAAAATCTCTAGTGAATCGTAATCCCTCTCCAATAATCGAATGGGTGATCAAAGGCTGCTACAGCGTTGTATGGTAGACAAGATTCAATGAGAAGGAAACAGGCTATATACATCATTGAAAATGGTAGACAAAACTTAATTAGAAAGCTACAAGCTTTATAAATTCTAACTAATAAAGGATCTTAATGTTGCATAGTTATCAAGTTAAGAATTAGCCATGATGATTTTGAAACCACATCAGCTCGTGAATACTAATATAGTCAAACTTCAAAATCTAAATGAAAGCAAATACACTCAAAAGAAATATAACTGTGTAAGAAGAATTTTTATTTTCAAAATATACACATAAGATGACTTACAAGGTGCTACTTGATCATTAACACCATCCGTTCCATTCTTAAAGTAATGAAAAATTCAAAAGCAATTGTAACAAAAAATAGGAAAAGGATGGAGTTTGTGAATGTCCACCTCACCTATGAAGAAGAAAATCTTTCATGAATGACAACACTTGATTGAGTTCTCCGATAAAATTCAAAACCAAATTCTCTAGCTGCTACTAGAAAAGTCCCTTCGTCAGTTAGCTGATTCAACCAGTTACCATTCCCAAGGGTCAAAACCAAATCCCTTTAGAGCAGGCCTTCGAACTAATAAAAGATATCAATATAAGGACTGTATATGATATAATCCATCTTTTTTTTTTTTTCCTATTGTGCTTCTTTTTGAAGGGGATTTGGTAGAATTCTGCATGACTTTGCTGTCATGTCCAGTGAAAATGACCACTCCATAGACATGATCAGTATTCCTACGCTTTGAATCTTGGAGGAGAATTTGACCAGGATCAAGAGGATAAACCTGATGTTCATACTCAAAAGCTCCATCATTATCCGGAGACAGGGTAGCCTCCAATAATCACTTCACCTTCAAGTTGGTCTCCCGATTCTCAAAAGAAGAAAGAAAAACTGGTCCTACTCTCCAAGTCAATTACCAACCAATAAGCCAAAATAAAGGAAAAATATAAAAAAGAGCTTTTCAGATTATGAACTCAACGCTTGCTAGGTAATTTTGAATTTGGTTCAATGAATTTGCAAAGAAGTAAATGGTAGTAGCACCGTAGCACGTGAATTTGCAAACATTCTCTGAGGTAACTGATAGAGATCAATATATAATGCAAACTTTATTATTAAAATTATATATTCAGTAAGAAGTTGGGTCTTAGAGACACATATACATGACAATAACCTATATTGGAAACATCACAGGGAACTTCACATAACGCAGATAACTACCCAATTAAAGTTATCATCTAAACAACTAAAGAACCTTGTGCACAAGGATAAGTTTTTTATCATTTCATGCTTTTCCCGTTCATTTGCCTTGAAGTAAAAGCAGATTGCATTCTCCATGATATATCTTGCAAATTCAAACTGTTTCATAGCCATATAGTATCTATTAATACGACATGTTTTAAGGTGCGATGAGATGGTATTTAGGAAAACACCGTGGATATTGCTACCGTATCCTAACTACAGCCGCGATCCAATAGGTAAACAATAGGCATGACGTAATGCTTGAGAAAATTTAAAAAAAAAAAATCATTGAAGGAGTTAAACTCGAGCAATCTTGCGTCATTGACAAAATTTTGAAGTTTGGAACAATGCTTGAGCACTTTCAACACCTCCAGTTACTCTCTAGTACATTCCACATAGCTGAATTCAATGTGGGTTAAATTGTGAAATTCGAAAAAGTCTTAAATGATTTCCACTTCCTGGTTGTCCATATGTTATCCCAACAAAAAAAAAAAATATCATAAATTCTCATTTTCTTTCACAATAGAAAGAAATGACAAACAAATAAAGTATTTAATTCCCATTTTATGCTCAGGAACTAAACATTGCAAACAACTTCACATGGAATTATATGTTTATCTTTTTCCACGAGCTCTGACTAATTTAAGCAATTTTTTGAACTTTGCTTCAACTACATAGCTTTTAAAACACAAACCAGTGGCTTCCATGTCCTCAAGATTAGGACACCCAGAAAAAAGCACTGCAAGAGACTCTACTCCCACTCTCACGTCCACCCACCCAACATGTTGGTAGCGCCAATGCCCCACCATTGAATTAGATAACGTGTGTTTGAAGATAAAATATTTTTATTTATAGGAATCATATTTTTAGAAATACTATAATTACGAGCATTGTTCTTAAATAAATTCTAAAATATGTTCAGTTAGATTTTAATATTTTTAAGAATTTTTTTTAAATTCAAATAATTTAAAAAGTAAGAGTAAAAATAAGAGTTATAATTAAGTTAAATAACCTTTTTACGTTTTCATGAAAATATATCTTTTTTCATATCTCAACGAGAGCAAAAAAAAAAAAAAAACGTAAGGTATTATATTTTCTGAAAATTAAATATCTAAAAATGGTTTTTCAAAGTTCATGACAAATATAGAAACTGTTAGATGAAGATATACATTTTCTGAAAACGAAATATCTTAAAAGTGGTTGGCTCTATTCCACTGAGATTCCGGATTTAAGTACTCGCGTATCTAGTGAATTGAAATGTTAGATGAGGATCAAAAGATTTAAATTTGAATATATATTGTAATTTTAATTTACCAATTTAAAATATGAATGACCCAATTTGTGAATGTATAAAATTAAAATCTCTAGTGAATCGGGATCCCTCTCCACTAACCAGCATTGGACTATTAATTGAAAAACGTGGAGTTGAAAAAATAAGATTCCGAATGGGTGATCATTGGCTGCTACTATACCCAATTCACAGCGTTGTTGGTGGAAATACCTCGGTAGGTTGTCTGGTATAAGATAAGATTCAATGAGAAAGGTACACGCTATATCTATCATTGAAAATAGTAGACAGGACTTGATTAGAAAGCAAGCTTACAAGCTTCATAGTTATCATTTCAGGAGTTAGTTACCCTTGTAGGATTTGAAACCACATCAGCTCGTGATAATAATATAATCAAGCTTCCAAATGTAACTGAAAGCATATATACATAACATAAATGGTGACAGAAAGAAATATAACTGTGTTAGAATGAATTTTTATTTATTTTCAAAATACACACATAAGGTGACTTACAAGTTACAATAACTTTACATTGATCAAGCAGTCATCCCAGCCAGGAAAAGTGAAGAAGCCAGAGAAAAACAAAAGGGACAATTTGAAAGAAAGTAAGGACATAATTTCGACAAAAGAAAGGAGAAAATCCCTTCTCCTTTCTCTGTTTTTTGTTGTTATTAAATTCTATCCTTCATCAAGTCAAAACCTCTTGATTTTTCATGGAAAGTCGTTTAAGGAACTCATATGTAGTGATCATAGTTGTCGCAGACATTGACATTGAAGCCCATCTAGGTCCCAACCCTCTATAACAAGCCATCCAACCACCCTCCCTAACCAACTTCCTCACTGTCTGCATAACCGTCGGTGCGCGACGCCCGTTCTCATCCCCATCCAACACCTGCAGCCTTGTCTTGATGGTATCCAATGGCATAGTAATCAAAGCAGACATGCCACCAGCCATTGCTGCACTCACTCCCTGAACAGCCATCACTGTCTTAGAATCTGGCCTCAATTCACCCTCACCACCACCACCTTTATTGCACAAGCACCACCCAACCCCACCCCAAACCATTCTTTGTGCCACAGAATATGAAGCCCACCAAACAGCGTTGGAAGGTGCATAGGTCAAAATTGATATCCCAAAACCCCTATACAACCCCTTAGCACCATCATTCTTAAGAATTTTACTAAAGGCATCAATCCCATTCATATATTGAGTTGATGACTTAGAAGAATTAGAGACACCTTGAACCATCAACCTCTGACTCACAACATCAACTGGGGTCCACACAAGCTGAGCTGCCATGGCTGCACTTAACCCAGCAGCAGCATTGGCAATAGTGGCAGCAGTAGGTTCAGCTACCCCAAACTTAAGGGTAGCAGTGCCTACGTTACTCTTGGTGATCTCAAGTGCAGCCATGTACAAAGCCCTAGCAGGGATTGTACCCATCAAAGAAGTACCAAACCCTCTATAGAGTGCCCTTAAACCCTCAAGTCTAATCAATGAAAACGCGGTTTTGATGCAAGAAATTTGAGACGGAAAAACTTGTTGGCGCGTTTTCAACACAACAACAGGGTAAAGGGTCGCGGAAACCCCAGAGAAAAGGGCTGCACCGAGGCAGAAAAACTTGGATTTATCGAGTTTGTGCCAATCGATTTCCGCAGGAACACGAACTTGTTCAGCCGATTCCTCTTCCTCGGCTGCACCCAAGTTCATTTTCGCCACTTTCTCGAACCCCCCACTAATCAAAATCTGATTTTTTTTTTCGCTTCCCCTCAAATTCCTGCCCCTCCCATTATCTACAACCCCAACTGTACAAATACGAAAAGCAAAAGGAAGGGAAAGGGAAAAGGTTAGTGTGCAATTTGCGAATAGATTCGCACGTGCAGGGAAATTGAAAGGGATGGAGGAATAAGGGGAAGTGCGTTTTGTCCTGTTGGATAGAGATTGAGTAGATCTACCGTTTCTGCATCCATCGATGGAAATAAGAGAGAGTTAAGAGCATCGCGAGAGTGTTATCTAAGCAGAGAAAGCGAGAGACGTGACAAAGTTGGTAGTTAGTTGGTGTTATAGAAAGAGAGAACATAAAGTGGTGGATGGGGGACCGGAATCGCTGGGGGTTTCAACTGTATTTAGATCTTTATTTATTTGTAAAGTTTTCATACTAAATCTTGCTTTAAAAAATTTAAGTTTGTGTAGATACTAGATAGTGAAAATATGATGTTTGGCAAATGTGAAATCAATACAAATAATGGAATAAAATGAAATAAAAAAAATTGTCTCCTATTTCAATTTAGAGTTTAATTATTGTGTGTTACTAATGTAAAAAAATACTAACTGATGACAAATTATTTTAAAATAACTTTATTATCAAAATTAATAAATGTTTTAGATAATATACAATTAAATCATTAAATGATAATATAAAAACTTTATAATATCAGTATTTTAATTATTACTTTTTTTTCATTTTATTCAGCAAAAGTTGAAAAAGTTTGGTGAATTGATCTAGTTAGTTATTGGTAACCCTAATCCATCACTGCAGTATGAATCTGCTGCAGTTCGTACTAGTAGTAGTAGGTAATAGAAATTCTTCAGAAACCAAATCATGTTCTTCCTCGTTAATAGTCTTGAGTACACTTTGTCAATCTTTCAGTGATATTAATTAGGGAAAAAGAATAAAACATCACTTTTATAACAAAACATCTATGAAATTGGTGGGAGTAGGTATATATCAAGGCGGGAGTAGTGAATAATAATTCATCTAAAAATTATAAATAAGATTCTTGAAAGAATATAGAGAATTAGTCAACTAGATTGATTAAGAGTGGACGAAAATAAAAAGATAGAATCAGGAGTGAAAATGTCGCATACAAATTTTTAAAGAAAGGTTTAAATGAAAGATAAAGCAATCTAAATTCTTTGTTAGATTTAATTAAGGAGTTGTTTCGTAAAAAATGTAACTGAATACACTCAATTTTTTTATGTGTTATCAGCTCTTGTATTTTATGAAATCGAATATTGACGTGCTTAGTTCTCCCAATGAAAATTGGATTTTTGTTCAATACAATCATAGACTTGTTGTCGCAAAATATTTTCAGAAGAACATTTTGTTGATGATGCATCTCTTCTAAAATTCTAAGTCATACTATTTAATTAAGGAGTTGTTTTGTACAAAAATGTAACTCAATGCACTCAACTTCTTTATATGCTATCAGCACTCGTATCTTGTGAAACCAAATATTAATGTGCTTAGTTCTTCTAATGAAAATTGTATTTTTGTTCAATGCAATTGTCGACTTGTTATCGCAAAATATTTTTGGAGGAGCATTTAGTTGATGATGCATCTCTTCTAAAATTCTTCTAAGTCATATTACTTGTGTGGTACAACTAGTTGCTACAATATACTCTGCTTCTATCGTTGAAAGTGCAACTATTGGTTGTTTCTTTGAGGACCATGATACTGCACCTGAACCCAAATGAAATAAATACCCTGACGTGCTTTTTCTTGTCTCCATATCCCTTGCCCAATCACTATTTGTATATTTGACAAGCTTTACATGATTGTTCTTAGCATAAAAAATTCCATCACTCAGAGTACCTTTGATATATCTAAGAATTCTTTTAGCTCCTTGCATATGACTAACGCATGGCTCCTCCATGAATCTGCTAGGCAAACTGACTCCAAAGACAATATATGCTCTTGTTGCAACCAAATATCTCAGACTTCCAATAAAACTTATAGAGTTGCATCCACCGTTTTTCTTTCAACATCTCTTGTCAATGTTAGTTTTTCTTCAACTGGTGTAGAAATAGACTTTGAATTCTCCATCTTGAATTTCTTCAAAATATCACATGCATACTTCCTCTGAGAGATGATAATCCCATCATGTCGCCAATTGACCTCAATGCGAAGAAAATAGGACATTAGGCTTAAATCTGTCATCTCAAAATAGCTTATCATAGCCTCCTTGAATTCTGCAATCAACTTTGAATTGTTGCTAGTGAAGATTAGATCATCAACATAAAGACACACAATGAAATTTTTGATAGTGCCAACTGGTCTCTCCTCTGAGTAGTATCGTCAACTCCTTCAAATAGTCCCATCTTAACAAAACTCCAAAGACTGCGAGCTCTCAAATGTGTTCTCATCAAAGCTTCCTAGTAGTAAAAATCTAATTTTCCATCTAGTTTAGTACCAGACCAAACAATGTTGTAATTGATAGTCATCTTTCTCTCAATTGTATCAACTCTCTAACTTTTAACACATAATGAGAACACTCTTGTTCCTCACACAATCACTATTTTTTCTATCTCACTACTATGAGAGCTTTCTAGCTCTCATACCAATTGTTGACAATTGGACATAAAATTAAACTTACAAACACATACTTATGTAGCGAAAAATAAAATGAGAAAACAAATAAATTTTACACAAACTCACTCACACTCAAGGGAGGAAGAGATTTGAATCTCACAAACTAAAATTAATTTCACTTATACAAAAACTGTTACAAAATAGTGACCTTTTATAGGCAAACAAATGGCGCTGCAATCCAATTAGCTACTAGTAGTTTTTATATTTTTTTTTTTTTGTGCGAATGGAGAAAAATCTAGAAAGTGAAACTTCTAGCAACTTCTTCAATCTTTCAATAGTGATGCTATTATTTTAAAAACTATTTAAATATATATATATTTTTATTTTTTTTAACCGACAATCAATGTTAAAAGGATAGCAACAAAATTCCTAACCCCTTCTTTATATGTTTATCATGTCCTGCAATAACAATGTCCTATACAATATATATACTTTTATGATTCCACTACTGATATATTATCTTAAAAAAAAAAAAACTTGAACAACAAATAGTTTGTGAACAAAATTAGGCAAACATATATAGAGAAAGTCTCAATATTGAAGTGAAAATAAATGTTATATAATTCCTCATTGATCAATAGTCTGGAAAGGTAAAAAAGAAAAAAAGGTTGTAACCTGTAGGCGTTTAATGTGCATATGGTCCACGGGTTCAGCCCAAAGCTAGTGGTGGCCTTGTTCTATAAGACGCAAGATGGATTGTGGAGTAAAAAGTTGAGTGTGTAATTTTCTTAGGAATAAAATGTTGAGTCTAAGTTTACCAAAAAAAAAAAATGTTGAGTCTTTATAATACAACTGGCCCAACAAATAATTAATCAAATTGGCAAAATATCTAGGTTGGTTTAGCTAGTACTAAAACAACTGGCATTTATTAATGAACAAAAAAAATCGTTAAAATTTGAGAGATACTTCCGTTAATATTTTTTTCTACTGTAAATTAATTAATTAATTTCTTAGTACAGACCATGTGTCAGCGTGTATATACTAATAACAACATTTTATATTTTAATCAAGTTATTTTGATACTAACTTTTAGTTTTTTTTTTTACAGAAGCAAAAGGGAACTTTTATTGAAAAACCCCGATTCAAAAGCACGAGATGTGCGTAATCGGTCCAGCATCCTTTTACAAGCATTATAAAATTGTGAATGAACATCTCCTAATCTTGCAATTCTGCATGAATAATAACCTGCTCTTATAATAGGTTCTGTTTTCGATGGCCATATCCTCCAGAAAAGCTTTCTTTTGTATACTACCGCTCTTCCGCTCAATAGCTTAATAGCATTACCCCTACCCTCACATTCACATACATAACGTCCCAAGAGCTCAGTTCATTGTGAAGGCCTTGAATGATCCTCCAGTTTATACATGTGTGTTTTATTTTATATTTTAGCATTTATTAATAAGATTTTTATAATCTCTTTCAATAATCTTTAAAGTTATTTATTCTTCAATTGTTAACGATTTTATAATTTTTTGCAAGAGTACATAATTTTAATTTACAAATCAGTACTAGTTATTAAAATAGTACAAAGAAGATAATTTGGTTATTTTCTTGATTATTAATTTGACCATATCATTTTCTTAACTGTTATTATATTTATACTCGATTTTAAATTAATATTTAACTTTACTTTTTTTTATTTCATCGACTCTTGTATTGAATATTTAATAATACTTTTTATACAATAACTATTTTATTGAAAATTTAATGTAAAGGTCAATAAGAAAGTTTAATGGTAATTATTGTAAAGTTTATAACACTTTTTGTATATTAATGTAAAAAAGTTGTATGATTGTAAAATCTATGTATTACATTATGTTATTAATTTGTTGGTTTGATTTTTAAAATAATTATTATAAATATTAATATATTATTGTATATGATGAGTTATATCATAATGTAAATTGTTTTATATTGTTAATATATTATTGTATTTTTATTAATAATATACACCACAAATAAAATAATATAAATTTAAAATAAGTGTAATTTAATTAGTGGATAGTGTGAATTGAAATTAAGAAAGATATTTTTGTTTTGTTTACTGAAATAAGCAAATAAAGAAAGAAAAGAAAAGAAAGGCATTGCAATCCTATATGCATGCGGGCACCGGGCGGATCCACTTGTATATTTGAGGGTGGGCAGCTATACCCCCTAATTTCAATAAAATCACTAGTATTTGTTCTAAAATATTATATTTTAGATCCCATAATTTTATATTTTGCACCCTCTAATTTTATGTATTTGAAATTCTTTATT
>PYAF01004455.1:259228-279691 GCA_007407185.1 Glycine tomentella
TGCATCCCATAATTTTATATTTTGAACCCCTTAATTTTATGTATTTGAATCTCCTTATCAGTTTACATGTAAGAGTAAATAAATGCACCATCTTTTTTAATAAAATGCAAATATTTATGTTAAAACTTCATATTTTGTTTATCTTATCTTCGTATTTGAATCCAACTATTCCATATAATAATGACAATTATCAATTTTTTTTTTTTAAATAAATTGCCCCACTGATTCAAGGTCCTAAATCCGCCACTGCATGCGGGGGACCCAATTGGTGGTTGCTATAGCACATCCTACAATTTGCAATCTCAGATGGATTACTCCACCCAAGAGCTTCATCTCCTTCAACATCTTGCTTTCTTCAAAGCACAATAACCTAATTCTAATTCTTCTAATGACATAAACAATGACAAACCTCAGCCTTACCTTGAACATATTGCACATGATCAGCATCAACAACAACAATGCTTTAACTACAATCCTTTACAAGAATATATCAACTCGTGGACTATTCAAAACTCTTTTCCCTTATAACTCTTGTCGTTAGAGAACGACATCAACCAAGATTCTGTTAGATACAGTGCAAAACCGGATGTTATTGACCTGACGAATAAAATGAAATAAGATGATGCAAGTGTCAGTATTAATCACCCCTCATAGGTTTGTATATAAGTTTATGTCTTGATTTTTTAAATGAATGTGATTGATTCAATTTGTAATTTGAAACTAGATTATTATTATTATTGATTGTATGTATGGCTGACCACCATCACTTCATCCTATAATAACCAATGGTATCTAGAGAAATATGAGAGCTAATATAGTATGTATCTTAAGATAATGGTTGAATGTATGAACTAAAGGAGAGATAAGTTCTCAACAATAATACCTAGACTCTTCAATTTCCAAGACTAGCATAGAAGTGGTACTTATTGTCTACATATGATGACAACATATATACTGATCAGAAACATGACAACATATATACACCTCGTACTCACAGCTTATGGGAGACACAAATCATTCTTACGGTGGTATCTGGATTTTAAAGTTCATCGCATAATCTTTCATGGGCATCCATTATACTATAAGACACCTAGAGAAAGAGAAAAGAAAGAAAAATATAGATATTATAGAGTTTATGATATGTATTAGGGGAGAGATAAAGTGAAATTAAAAGTGTTTGCAGGTGTTTAAAATAAGTGAGTGTTTGTGTATCATTGCATTGTTTGGAAAGAAAATACACCAGTTGCCTTGTGATATCTATAGCATGAAGGCATTGGTGTTAATCTTGGCCTAGAGTTCATTGGGGAGATTATTATATAGGTCTGTTTGTTTGGACAATGATAGAAGTATTTTAAGAGTTTTTTGAGAGTTTCTTTATTATAAATATATAACTTTTTCCAATAAAAAAAATTCTAAAAAAAAATTATGACAAAATCTCTCCCTAACTTTGGGACCTTGATACTGTGTGCACTGTCAAATGGCTTAGATCCCATCAAAGGATGGATGTTTCCTCTTCATCCTAGAGCCAGTACTATTTTCATTCACATTTATTTGGGGTTGGCAGGGAGAGCAAAGTTAAATGAAAATATCTTGTAATGCCGTGATCACTAGTGCTGAGCGGTGCACTTGTTCTCCTCTATTGAAGAGTCCATTATTCATTCATGCTTGCTTTCTGAGACTGTCAATTTAGTAAAACTGTGTGCAAGACCTATATCCATATATCTCTCTCCGGCCCCTAACAATGTCAAGAAAATGGTCCGTTTTGTTTGGTATGACTCTTGCAAGCAAGCTAGGAACAATTTGATGATCCTTAACAAGTCTTCTACCGTCCAGCAAATCATCTATACCCAAGCTATGCGATCCACCAACGCTTTTCTCTTGCAAGGAATTACAAGGGATACTCTTCTATCATAATTGAGTCTAATTCTATGACTGCCATTAGCCTCATCAACAAATTAAAGGTTGTTCCCCTACTCTTATGTCCTTCTCTCTGCAGGTTGCTAGAATCTTTTTAATGGCTGATTTCCCAGGCCATATTCATGGGACCCATGCCCTCCGACTGAGAGAGAAAGACAGAAAATTTAAGATAGAATGTGATGGAGAGAAATAGACTTCATAACTGATTGTCAGGAAGCTTCATACAATTCACATGTAAAAGAGAGATATTTTATCAGTTTTATCCTTACATATGTAAGAGATATATAAAGAGACTATTTCCATATTTAAATTCATGATGAACAAATCATCAAAACACAAACAACTCACGTTTAATGGAGAGAAATAGACATGAGTTATTAATATTGTATATAAATTGTTTTAAGAATTATATTTGTTATTGTATGGATTTTTATATGTGTATTACATCTTGATATATTGACTTTTTTTTGGTTGATTCACAACATTTTCTAATATGATATAGTTTACTGTTCAAATATGCAGTGACGATATCGAAGCGGTTTAATTTATGTTAGACAAAGCAGTAATGAAAGGAGAGGTTGATTGCCACTACATGGTTTATTATTATTACTGAACAGAGATTATTAAATAATTGGTATGACAAGTGGCCAATGGACGATGGTTTGGCATCTAGTGGGAATGTCAGTTTCCAATATGGAGACATGGATGGTGATTTGGTTGTCAGTTATATGGAGTATTCAGATATACAAGAATGAAATATGAAATTTGTGTAAATTCAAATCTTGGTTGGATTAGAACAACTATGAAGGGGCTTTGATGTTTCGTTGTATTTATGAAATATGAACATGTTCATTATCTGCAAGAGCTGACATAAATTTGTGTGGAATATTTTATTTTCACAATTGTTTGTATGTATGGCATTGAGTTTTACTTGTATTAAATTTAGATTTCACAAAAGTTTGAGGAGGTAAAAATATTAGTCAAATTGAGTATGTGGGGTGCATGTAATGTGTGAATGTTCTTAAACCTATAGTATTTTCAAGTTGAACTTAGTGTGTCATGTTGTAATTACTTCACAAGGATATATATGTATTTGAACACACTTTCTGACATAAATCTAGTCATTGCATATGTATAAAATGATTATCTTTTGTTGTGAAATAAAAACTTGTTAATACATAGTTTATTTTTTATTAATTAATTATCTTTTTATAATATAACACTATTTTTATTTTTCAAAAACCATTTTTTGTGACTTTTATAAAACTGAATAAGTGTTTTATTAGAATTAAGGAAGAGATATTAAAAGGTTTGAAACTCACAAAAAATTGAAAATTTCTTCTTTTTTCTTCTTTATTTAATTTCATCCAAACTAAGACTTAATAATTCACAACCAACTTAATAACTCAAGTAACTCAAAAAATAGTCTAAGTTGCATTTCGTATGTCAAGATAAGATTGATGTACCTAATAGATAATGTAAAATTTTAAAATATATGACAAAATAAGATAAGATTGATGTATTTAGTACATAATTTGAATTCAAAATAAATGATATGATAAGATTATTATTTCATGTAGATACTATAAATTTGAAATTCAAAATAAATGACATGATAAGTTTTAAATCAAGATGTGTCACACAAAATTTAACAATACATTTTTTAATAAATTCAATAAGTTAAGTAAAAAACATATTTAAACCTATTATTTAATAATTATTTTTTATCACAAGAAGTTTAACAATACATTTTCTAATAATTTTTAGTATCCTTCTTTGTTATTAATTAAAAACTAAAAAATTAACTAATTAAATAAAAAAACGAGAGATCCATAAAAAACAATTACGATTTTTAATAAATTTTAATGTAAAAAAGTGTAATGTACTTATAGGATTTCTGTTTTTCACATAGCAGATATGAAGTGAGTCGCGGCGGCTCGCAAGAAGTAGTATTAAAAAAGTTGATGGGATAATTGGCATTGGTTGAGTTTAGTTCCAATCGAAAATCATTACTCCATTCACCAACCATCTCGATGGCTTCCTCTTCTCTGTTTCAGTCTCTCCCTTTCTCTCTCAAAACCTCTAAACCCTACGCGCCTCCCAAACCCGCCGCCCACTTCGTTATCCGCGCCCAATCCCCCCTCTCTCAGGACAACTCCTCCTCCTCCTCCTCCTCCAATTATCGCCGTCCCGCCGACGAGAACATCCGCGACGAGGCCCGCCGCGTCAATGCTCCCCACGACCACCACCTCTTCTCGGCCAAGTACGTCCCCTTCAACGCTGACTCCTCCTCCACGGAGTCCTACTCGCTCGACGAGATTGTCTACCGCTCCCAATCCGGCGGCCTCCTGGACGTCCAGCACGACATGGATGCCCTCAAGCGCTTCGACGGCGAGTACTGGCGCAACCTCTTCGACTCGCGCGTGGGCAAAACCACCTGGCCTTACGGCTCCGGCGTCTGGAGCAAAAAAGAGTGGGTCCTCCCCGAGATCCACGACGACGACATCGTCTCCGCCTTTGAGGGCAACTCCAACCTCTTCTGGGCCGAGCGTTTTGGCAAGCAGTTCCTCGACATGAACGATTTGTGGGTTAAACACTGCGGAATCAGCCACACCGGCAGCTTCAAGGATCTCGGCATGACTGTCCTCGTCAGCCAGGTCAATCGCTTGAGAAAAATGAACCGCCGCCCCATCGTCGGTGTTGGTTGCGCCTCCACCGGTGACACCTCCGCCGCTTTATCCGCCTATTGCGCTTCCGCGGCCATTCCTTCCATTGTGTTTTTGCCTGCTGATAAAATCTCGCTTGCCCAACTTGTTCAGCCTATTGCCAATGGCGCCTTTGTGTTGAGTATCGACACTGATTTTGATGGCTGCATGCAGTTGATCAGAGAGGTCACTGCTGAGTTACCTATTTATTTGGCTAACTCTCTCAACAGTTTGAGGTTGGAAGGGCAGAAGACTGCTGCTATTGAGATTCTGCAGCAGTTTGATTGGCAGGTTCCTGATTGGGTCATTGTGCCTGGCGGCAACCTTGGCAACATTTATGCCTTTTACAAAGGGTTTAAGATGTGTAAAGAGCTTGGTCTTGTGGATAAGATTCCAAGGCTTGTTTGTGCTCAGGCTGCCAATGCCGATCCTTTGTATTTGTACTTTAAATCCGGGTGGAAGGAGTTTAAGCCTGTGAAGTCGAGCACTACCTTTGCCTCTGCCATTCAAATTGGTGATCCTGTTTCCATTGACAGGGCGGTTCACGCGCTAAAGAGTTGCAATGGAATTGTGGAGGAGGCCACGGAGGAGGAGTTGATGGATGCGACGGCTAAGGCGGATTCTACTGGGATGTTTATTTGCCCCCACACCGGGGTTGCTTTGACTGCGTTGTTTAAGCTCAGGAACAGTGGGGTTATTAAGGCCACTGATAGGACTGTGGTGGTTAGCACTGCTCATGGCTTGAAGTTCACTCAGTCCAAGATTGATTACCATTCGAAGAACATCAAGGAGATGGCTTGCCGCTATGCTAACCCCCCGGTGCAAGTGAAGGCGGACTTTGGGTCGGTTATGGATGTTTTGAAGACTTATTTGCAGAGTAAGGCTCATTAGGTTATCATTGCAAGTTTTGCTTCTCCTGAGTTTGATCATTATTTACTTTTAGGCACCACCACTGCTGTATTGTCTTTTCTATTAGCTAGGTTTGATTGTTGCAATAATTTGCTTGCTGCATTATGTATGCCGTGTTCCATATTGGGGCATCCTTAGTATTTGTTGTAGATTTTCTTTGTTGAGCATTTAATATAATAGCTCAAGTAGAAAAATGAATTGGATACTACGAGGAATGCATATCATTGGCTTGTCATTACTGGATTCCAGACCACCCCATCATCCCCAAAAGAAAATAATTCCAAAAAATATAATTAGAACAAATTTCGTTCATGTTATGCTGTTGGCATTAAGCTTAGTGTGGGTACTACCAAGCAACTCGATGCAATCTGTAAAGTAATTAAATCAAGAGAAAAAAATGACAGCAAAGGAGCTGCATTGTTGGACTGAGTCACATCGCTTCATAGCGATGTCGTCATATGCAGCGATTAACTGAAGCCACACCGCATACGTTGAAGTAGTAGTCAATTTAGACACTCCATCTTGTACTTTCTACAAAAATGAATTTTTCTTACTCATTAAGTATAATATTTTATTCTATGGAACTTGCGTATAAAAGGCCATCAAGGTGATATATGAACGGAGTTGAATGAACTATAGTGGGTTGAATATCTTCTTTTGTTTGCGTTAGTTTTGTTATGTCCCACTCCCACCGATATCACAATAGAAAGAAGATTGGCCCTTGCAATTGTGATCTCAACAAAGGCCCTGGGACTACTGAATTGATGATTTGAATTTAAGTCGGTGTTTGCAGCGAGGGAGAGGTGAAATTTTTGTGTGGAAAGTATTCATTCGTGGTAATAACAAATTGGAATTACATTTCTTAGTTCAACTTGCATGAGTTGTGAACACCAATACTACTCTATAATTACTGGTAAGCTATTGTTTTGCTAGTAGGTTCCTTCAACTAATGTAGACTTTCATATTCTGTTTATGACAAGCATACTTGAAATTCTGGGCAAGTAATCCATTTGGTAAATCAGTTAGTCTTGGAAGATACTTCATAGTTCATCCATTCCTCACCCTTTCTGTAGTTGAAGTTATTTGTACATGGAAGGTTTCACAAAAGATAATAAAAGTAGAGATTAATCTGGCCACCAAACAGTACAGTAGCAATTTTTTTTCGCCCATCGTTGGAAATTTCTCTTGCGATAGTTAATATAATTCCCTTTAAAAATAAATTCACCTGTATTCCCTGCCATATTTTATAACATAAATCAAACTCATAACAACTAAATAACAAATACAAAAAGCCCATTGGGGATTCTATAATTTTTTTCAAGAGGAAATTGGATAGATTTTTTCGTAAAATATTGAGTAAAACGTCATTAAACAGGAAAGGCAGGCCAAGCTGTATGTATGGCTTCACCTTTCACGGATGAGCTGGGAAGAGTTTCTTAAAGTTCTAAGGATGGTGAAAAATCAAGAATATACAAGGGAGAATCGAGCATTTTACAGTAATATTTCTATTCGAGACATTGCTGTGTGGAGGAACGATTGCCTTTAACTCTTTGGGCTAACCTTGTTTAAGCAAACCAATCAGAACAGGGTGATGCATTGACTGCAGAAGCGGTATCAAAGGAAGTGTTAAACATATGATGTGCAGAATCTATCAATCTAACAGAGTAACAGTCATAAGGTCCAATATCCAAAACTGAACATTTCAAGCGTTTATACATTAAAAAAAAAAAAAAAAAAAACAAACGAGAGATGTGGCTATACATGCGCAAACATTAATTTTGCAAAAGGATCCAATCCTTCAATTTTCCTGTATGACTTTGGACTCAAATGTATAACTTGAGAACAAAAGAATTTACTTCATTCAGAACAACTCTCAAAATAATACAAAAACAAACAAATCAAAGAATATAAACAAAGAATTAATTCATCAATTTTGTACCCTAAATTCTACTTGGTCCGTCCAGCTTCTGGTTTTGGTGAAGGGCGTAGATTGGACGTACGAATCCCCTGCTTCTCCTCCCTTAAACCAGCTCTGAACCTTTCAATAAAAGTATCAGCTTTGGTATCAACATCAGGACTCGGATAGAACAATAAGATTTCAGGCTCTCCACCATCTTCACTGCTCGGTGATTCCACAATATCATCTTCCAAATCACTACTCCAGCTACTAATGCTATCTATTCTAACAAAGTCACCCTGCACCCGGAACTTCCATGCCGGCATTTTGAACGGTGGCGGTGGCGGCGGTGGAGGTATCGGGATCAAAGGTGCATCGTTGCCAGTGACAACCACATTTTCTTCTGAAGCATAGAAATCCTCTCTCTTGTTTGATCTAAGGGAAGTAGCCACCACACCCCCACGAACCGGTTCGGTTTTGGAAAATGAAACATGCGACGATGAAGCAGAGTTAACTTTCTTGCGCTTGCTTTCCTTAGAAGAAAGCATACTATGAAAAACTGAGGAAGGTTGTGAAGGAATGCTCTCAACACTTTCAACGCTTCCTTGTCTTTGTTTCTTCTTCTTTCCCTTCAAAGATGTCAACAACTCCTTAGTTGCACTTGTTCTCTTATTCTTATTTCCCCCACTCCTCCTCTCCACCGGAGCTGGCGGTGGCGGAACCTCCTTCGCTACCACTTCTATGTTCTCAAAGCTCTCTTCTTCTCCGGCCTCCGTTCTATGCTGCCAGTTTTCCTCCAAGTCAAATCCACGGTAACCGTTAACGTGCGTATCGTCATAGAATCGCCACCGTTCATCATCGGCGGCAAGCCACTGCGACTCTTGCCGGAGATCCGGGTGGGAGCTGAAACTCCTCAGCCTGTTATACGATTTGTACGGCGTTCGATCTGATTCCTCGTACCACGGTCGCGGTGTTGGAGGGTTTGGTTTGTCGTACTCACGTGGCGTGTCGGAGAAGCTTTCGCTGTTCCTGCTGAGGAAGCCACATAGAATGGCGAAGAGGATAAGCACGAAGTTGAGGGAGTCCCAGCTCTTCTTCACCGAATTGGGTTTGAAAATTTGCGTGGTGAAAGAGTGCAACGTGGGAATTATGACCAGCGTGAATGCGAGTGCAATCACCAGAATGCATATTAGAAGTGCACTAGAGCTGAGGAACAGAGAGTACGAGCGGCGGAGACGGCGGCGACCGCCGCTTTCCTTCCAGAACGGTGGCGACGTATCTTCTTCTTCTTCTTCTTCCATTTGGTTTTCGCGTGACGTGATCAAGTGATTGATGTTCTGAGAGTTGATGCGGACGAAAATGGTCTTTTTATTTAATTCTCGATCACGATTGCTTTGGTTTGATTCTTCCTTTTGTGCTCTTTGCTTGCTTATATAGACGTCATTACGTAATTATTATTTTTTAATATATAAAGTTGTGATGTCTTAATTTATTTTATTTTATCTAATTAATTTTGGACTAGCATTTTCTCCTATCAATTGTTTGAAAATTTATTAAGTAGTATATTGATTATTATGATTTTAACTAATTTTCATATAATATATAATCAAATGTTACTATGAGTTTTTTTTTTTTTTTTTGAAATCGAAAAACTTAGATGCATTTTATATACATTAACGATTAGTTCAAATTAAATTATAAACATACAGTGAATCAAAATTATCTAATAATTTTTTTGAATAGATTAGAGCATCTTTAGTGGTAGATCCCAAATTGGAATCTTAGACTACTTTTTGGTGGACCCGTATCGCCACGTAGGATTGAAGATCTTTTAAGATCTGTAACATTTTTTCCTTTATTGGTAGATCTCAAATTGAGATCTTAGATAATTTTAATGGGTCCCACATGGACTCCACTTTTAAATATTTAAAATTAAATTAAATTAATTAAATAATTAATTTTAATTAATAAAACATGAAAAAAATATATGAATATTAATAAAGTATATAATTAATTTTAAGTAATTAATTTTAACTTTTAATTTTATTTTATTTTATTTTTTTTCATTTTTTTTCGTCCTGTCACATAAAAACTATTTTTTTTTGAATTTTGTGCAGATCTTCAGGGTTCTTGTGGAAGATCTGGATCTCCACGTGGAGATCTGCTTTTTCTCTTTAGTGGTGGATCTTGAAAAAAAAGAGATCTTCAGCTTAAGATCCCGCCCCAAGATCCTCCACTAAAGTTGCTCTTAGAGGGATTGATAACTAGAATGAGAGATTTCAAAGGCGTTAGTATATTATAAATTTTTTACTTTTATTTATTTATAGTATTTTGTTTTTACGCCTATCTCTCTTTTAATTATATATATATATATATATATAAGCAACCGTTGGCAACTCAGTGTTGTTGGCTGTATCGCGGAAATGACAGCCGAATAAAAAATGGCGTAAACAATGTTCATGTGCATTTTGAAATTGTCAAATTGAGAAAAAAAAAATAAGGGATGTGAATAACATTATTTTTATTTGATTCTTGCAAACTATTATAAAGGACCAATCATTGGACTAACTCAATTCATGGCATATCACGTAATCACGTTACTTGTCCATGAAGTTTATATCATCATTCTTAATAAAAAGTTGATAACAATATCATTGCAAATTAGCTACAACTGTTTTTTTTTATTTCATCACGCCCTGGATTTTGCGATTAATATAGTACTTCTTGGTGTTACTTGTGAACATGACTTGCATTAAGACATTAAACTATGTTTCGCTGGTAATCGTATTTTAAAAAAGAATAATAATACACTAAAGTAGTTCACCAAATTATAAGTTTTTATTAGTTTTATCTTTAATATTATAAAAAAACATAGGTTTGGGTTTTTGCAGTAGTTCAATTTAGTTCTTAAAATTGATAATATACTAAATTTGGTTTATAACATTACAAGACACAAGAAAGACAGTGATCAAGACACAGTGCATCTACTTGGGCAAGAGGTACTCAAGAAAGACATTTTTAGATATTTGGGATCAATGTTGCAAAAAGGTGGGGAGATCGATGAGGATGTAAGTCATAGAATTAGAGCATGGTGGATGAAATAGCGGAGTGCATCGGGGTTTTTGTGTGACCGCAAGATTCTTCTTAAGCTAAAAGGAAAAATCTATAGAACAGCTGTTAGACCGACAATGCTTTATAGAGCAGAATGCTGGTTAGCACATAGGCAACATGAGCATAAAATATGGGTAGCAGAAATGAGGATGCTAAGGTGGATGTGCGGATATACGAAGATGGATAAGATAAGAAATGAGGATATTCGACGAAAGGTATCAGTGGTACCAGTATGTGAAAAGATGAGGGAGCATAGATTGAGATGGTTTGGGCATGTTATGAGACGGCCATTAGATGCTCCGGTCAGAACAAGAGTCTGTTACCAAGAGCTAGATACAAAGAGAGGTAGAGGTCGACCAAAACTTACCCGGGGAAAGGTAGTTAAACAAGACCTAATGGAGTGAGATATAGATTGGCGGACGGTATGTCTTAGGACGGAGTGAAGAAAAGCTATAAGTCTGGTGGAGGGTTAAACCCTTTAATAGTCTATGTTCTAGTTGTTTCCTTGTTTTAATTCTTTTCTTCTTCTTTTCTTTTCTCCTCTCACCATTCTTTTATTTTAACTTTGTTTCTCTTTTGTTCTATTTTCGATTTATCATTGAGTTCATCTACCATCGACCCCAATTAATTTGGGTTAAAGGTACTATTGATGTTGATGTTGTGGTTTATAACATTACAAAAATAATCAACATGTTAGGAGCCAAATTCACTTATGCACCATAAAATTAGGATTAAATTAATTTGTGCATATAAAAACAAGAAATCATCGCACGTGAATTACTAATGGAGATTATTTCAATTTAATAATTTAATAAGTAATTTTGAGTTTAAGTATATAATTGTGTTAAATATGTAAAAGAAGAATTTTACCATAATGATTCTTTTGTTTTTATTGGAGATACATTTGGTATATAAAAAAATTTAGAAACTATTTTTTTTTCATAATTTTAGAGGAAGTAATTAGTATTTTATAATTGTAGTTTGCAAGACTAATTCGATATATTACTTAAAAAATAATTATTTTATAGCTTATAGCAGACACTAGGATGATATGCGGTCGTGGCCGTGCTTTCCGCGTGTGATCATAAAAATATTACTGAAGTATCTAAACAAATTTTGAGTGACGTAATTGCATTAACATGGAAAGACAATGACAAATAACGAAAAAGATGAATAGGGCTGTAATAAGAAATGTTAATAATATTTTTTATAATTAAATAAAATTTATGTGATTCTCAGATAAAAAAATGATTTACCTAACAATACAAGTGTAATGAAAAAACGTAAAAAAGGAGATATATTACCCATATGCTTTTTTATACCTATTAATATTTGTTTGGTATTAAGTAAATTTTGCATATCTCTCAGTAAATAATGTGGGTTTATCCTTTTTTTTTATCATTCAGAAAAGAGGGCTATTACTCGATAATAAAACAAATGTTAAAAATTAAATTACTTGCTTAGATGTTTAAGGAAAGCGTGTTATATAATATTTGTTTTATGTCATCATCGACAGCTTGTGATTTATGCTAAAACAAACCAGCGTCTAATAGATCGAAGCCTGTTCAATTCTTTCGCCGCAAGCCTTCAGTTTGTGTAGGCCATGTTTTCTGTATTTAGATAGATTATTGTTTGACGTCTTTTTGTTTAACCGGTTGGCGTGCTAACTATGACCCTATATACAAGGAACACTCCTTGGAATTTTCCTTTTTATTTAAAAATTGAGTAGTATAATAAAAAAAATTATGCATTAAGTCACGTTTGTGTATTTCGCTGGGTTTGAACTTTGAATTAAAAGACACAGTAGGAATGGGTAATTTGACTCTCAACAATATATCTTTTCCTAATTTCTTATCTATTTTTTAGTGGGGCTCTTCTCTACCATTAAGGAAAAAAAAAAGGTATATTGATACGGTCGATGGAAGTGTAACATTTAATGTTGAAGCGATGGATTAATTCAAATAAATATTCGCCAATTTTATTTTTCTTATTTTGAATATCAAAATCAATAGTGAATATCAATATTCAAAATTATTAAAGTGAAGCCCAGTATCGAGAGGACTGAAAACTGGTCAGGCTAAACTTTTTCTCTGTTCCCGATACAAAGACAGGTTAAACTTCATTCCCAAGAAAAAGAAAATCTGCATATAAGAAGGAATCCTCGAAAGCATATCTACATCGTAGATTTTTAAGAATAAAAAATTATTTTTAAAAAAAATCATTGAAAAATATTTATATGATATAAGAATTTTTTTTAAAAATTAGATTTTTAATATAAGAAATCTTTTATACATTTTTTTATTTTTTCGAACATCACCACTCATGTAAATATTTTGGAATTATTATAATTTATTATATTAGAGTAAAATTTTAAAAGAATTTCTTATGAGTAATATGATAATATAAAAATTTCAAAAAGTGATAAGAGATCACAAAAAGATAAATAAAAGACTCTAAAAAATTCATATAAACATTCTTTATTAAAAATATTCTAAAATAAAAAATTAAAATTAACTTTGAATATAAATATAAAGTAACACTTTATGGAGAAGGATTTGTCTTGCTTAGTATATTTTTTAAGATAAAATATAATAAATCATTGATTAAAAAACTAATAATTAAAATTGTAATAAAGTGCATGGGAATCTCTATATAATTTTGTGGATTAAAATTCATATTGGATAAATATTGTACATAATTCCCAATTTTGTGATTTTTGTGGATTAATAATTATTGGATTATTGTTACCATCAAATATAAAAAAATGTGGTATTTTAATTGATAAATATTAGTTATTTGGATTTGTGATGTAAATGAAGTATATGATGAGTTTTTTTGGGGTAAAAGTATATGATTAGTAGAAAGGTCTTTACTTCCATGATGATATAAACTTGTTTGTTGTTCTGTTAGACAATTTTGAGAGACGTAAGAATATATATATATAGTAACAAACTCGAGCTGTTAGACATAAATCGAGAAGATCTTTTTTATTCATTTATTTGCTTAGAGTATTGGATTGAGACAATAACTATGGAATCAAGATTCTCTCTAATGCTTAAATTAAGATTGTGAACATGGATAGTTCTTCCAAGGTATACTATACACATTCTAAATCCTCTTCGATTGATTTGTGTGATATAAAAACATGCGTAAGTTGTGTATATAATTGAATTTTATTACATCATATCCATCGATGATTAGTATTAGAATTTAGAAATTAATCAAATTATTATATAAATTTTTGGCTAAATTGGTAAAAAAAATTAGTTATTTTTATATCATAGGATGTTTGTCAATAACTAACAAGAGAAATCTTCACCTGAAAATTATTCTTGTTAAAAAAAAAAAAGTCAAAATCGTGTCTTTACAATAACTTTAAAATAGTTTTAATTCGTTAAGTGTTCTAAGGAATAGCAAAATTATTTGTTTTGTTAATTTGAACAATTGTGAGCTCTATTTATGGTCTTTATTTAGTATTTCTCAAATAAAAAAATTTTTGATTTTGTGTTTTGTTTGAGGCCGGGATTCTCTTTCCTATATTAATGCAATCAAAAGTCCCAATAAAAATTGTATTTTTTATTATCACTAGATAATTGGAATCAACAACATATTTTTGGAGGGTTAAAGTGATTATAGACATTCGTACTTATACCAACTGTAAGGCATGTTGTTATATATGTTCCGCTGAGGTTAACATTTATAAGTAGGTTCTGCTAATTACGTCTATTTTGAAATCATCAAATTAATTCTCGTAAATACACTGTAATATCGTGACTCCCCTATTTGTCTTGTTAACGCTAACCTCATTGTTGGCATTCCAAACATCACTCCAAGTCCAAATTCCATTTATGGGTTATATGACTGCAGTTTCAATACCCTAAAGTTGGGTTTGGCGTTAGATCCAACTAAGATATACATGTAGAGAAGAGGCAAACTATTGAATTGTTTGGGCAAGGAGAACATGTTTCAAACAAGTTAATATACAACTGTCTTCAGGTGTATTCCCGCCAAAAATAGTAAAAGGGTTGAAAACTCCATACACCTGAATTAATGGAAAGATAACCATATTGGTTATTGTTCTTAGATTTTTTTTTCAAACAAGCAACGCTCTTAATTATGGGTTCAAATGCAGGAGAAGAACAATCTACCGTCATCGCCATTGATAGCGACCGGAACAGCCCACACGCCGTCAAGTGGGCTGTGGAACATCTTTTGAAGAAGAACGCTTCTTGCACCCTCATTCACGTTAGAACCAAGACCTTGTATTCACGTAGGTATTCTTCTCCTCACCTCCTCTTATTATATTTGCCTCAAACTTGTAACAATATATTTACCCTGTGAATAGAACGTAATACATTATGTTTTTAATTAATTGCTTCCATAATTATATATAGATAATAGATTATATTTAGGCAAGGTTTTAAAAAACGAACTACAACTTCAATTGTGACTGCAACCTCATGTTTTTGATTCTTTAGGATTGCTTTGAAAGTGTAATGTAACTGTATTGGTCGTATTTGTTTGCAATTTTATATACAATATTAAGAGTTACAAGAAAGATGCAATCGCTGTCACAATTTAAACTCTTGCATACATGAGCTTAATTTCTGTATGGACAATTAATTAGCTTCATTTTTTAGGATGTATGGATCAATTTTTTTTTTCCTTTTTTTATTTATGCAGATGATTTTGAGGCTATCCCTAAACAAGGTCGTCCGCCGACAGAAGAAGAATTGCACCAATTTTTTCTTCCCTTTCGAGGATTTTGTGCACGAAAAGGGGTGCGTAATGGCCATGATATAATTGGTTAACTATAAATTAAGCACCTTTGAAGTCAATGTGCTAAAATTAATTTAGTTTTATTGCTGAACTTCACAAGTTCAAACTCCTGAATCGTCACTTTTAATTAAAAAGGACCTATGTAATTATCATAGTTTATGATTATGAACTTTGAATATTTCAGATCGTAGCAAAGGAGTTAGTCCTGCATGACATTGACGTTTCAAATGCGCTTACTGATTATATCATTGACAACTCTATCAACAATATCGTTGTTGGTGCTTCCCGCTGGAATGCTTTTATAAGGTCCTTCTTTTTCTCTCAATATATATACTACCACATGCAATTTGTACACACATTCTTCTCAGTAGTGCTAAAGCGATACAAAAACTTCACTAGAAATCATTAAGGATTGCACAAAAGATTTATATATATATATATGTAAGTAAAGTTTAGATTAAGAAAAGACACCCTCCCTTATAAGATCAGGAAGACTACCAAACCTCCATGAATATTTATAGTGGAATTTATAAGGTCAAACTAGTATGATTATAAGACACGATCAGATGTGTCATAACTGTTTATATGGATTGCACAAAATATTTAGCAATAATGACTTTTTTTAATAAACTTCCAAAAATATACCCAAGACACGATATATGATACTCTGTATACAAAATATCATTTCCATATTTTGGCAAGATTATATAAATTGAAGCTTTTGACCATTTACAATTACATGACATTTTCCTTTGCCATAGCCCATAGTTAGCAAGAAAGAGACTCATATGACACCCTTTGCTTGATTCAAAAATGGCAAGAAACAATTATCTTGCTTCTTAGTTTCATCACTTCTTAAGAGAATATTGCACCTATAATTTAATAAACAACTATCAAATTTCATCCTGTTTTTCCTGCTTCTGGAAAAATTGGGTTATTATTTTTATAATTTTATAAGCTTGGAGGAAAAGACTTTTTCTGTCTCTTTGAACAAATAGTCTTTCTAAATGTCGACTGCAGGAAATTTAAAGATGTAGATGTACCAACAAGCTTAGCCAGGTCTGTGCCAGAGTCTTGCACAGTGCATGTTATATCAAAAGGAAAAGTTCAGAATATTCGACCTGCAGATCATTCTCAAAATATTAGTAACGCACTATCAAAATCTTTAAAAGGTATCAGGGGAAGTTTTCGGTCTGAAGATTTAAACAGGTGCGTGCACAAGTTTTACACTTAGAACTTCCACATTCCTTTCAGCTATTGTGTTCAAAATATTTTACAATTTGGTGCTGGAAAAGAAAATGTTGATGAATTATCTAGTTGTTATCCTGGACTTGTGTATTCAAATTCGTAACAATACTTTTCCAACTTATCTGCAAACCTTAATTGTTTACTACAATTCCATTAGCTTAACATAAATATATTGAATTATTAAAAGTCAAATATAAATTATCCACTTGTGTTTTGGTAGAATTTATTATATAAATTTCATTATTTTTCTTAAAAATGTTTCTTATTTATAACTTATAAAACTTTAATTATTTTGAAATATCTCTATAAATTGAAAATAAGTTTACTATATTTTTATTACACATTATTGATAGTTAAACTCTTAGATTCTACGCATGTTTACTATATTTTTATTACACATTATTGATAGTTAAACTCTTAGATTCTAGGCAAGTGAATCTATTACTATTATCAAATTAATAGAGACAAAGGAGAATAGTGATGAGTGAGAGTTAATAGGTTTCCCATTTTCATAAATTTTTTGTTTTGCTGATCATGCTTTGGTTCTTACAAGATGCTGTTGCATTTTTTATACTATTATGTGTACAGAAAATCGGTCAAGTATGAACATAGGCAAGGCTCAAACAATGATGGGGTATCTTCGGTGACACCATGTATGACCAATGGAGAGACTACTTCTCCAAAACTATCAAATGAAAGTTGTTCCTCACAAAATGCATCCAACCGAAGTTCCCTCACGGGTGACACTTCAAAGCTGCTTGGTTATCAATTGATTGAGACATCTCATGAAAACCAAGATGTAGTCGAAAATTCAGGCAGTTACACTTATAGGAGCAAATCTTGTAAAATATCTCAAGTAAGTAATATTGCATTATATACAACTTTTATATGACAAGGCCACTTACTTTTAGCATAATTTTACACCTTACAAAACAATAATTTGGCATATATATTTTGTAATCTTGTCCTGCATATTAAAAACAGAATGGGGCATGAGGGTTAGATACATACCCCCTATTTGGCTATCATAAAATATACAGATAAGCATAAAGTAATTGGCCTTGGTATGCATACTCATTTCTTTCAATTTATTAGTTGAACTCGCTAGACTGCAATTGTTGAAACGACATAACGACTAAAAGTGATTAATCACACAACAAATTGTTCTCTAGTCAACTGAGTGGTTTTATATGATATTTTTATCTTTCCTCTAACACCTACTTTGAAAATTGCATTGAACAGTTTGGTTGTTTTGTTTTGCTTTTAGTTCCAATATTAAATGTTGCATTGGCCTTGGGATTTTTTGCACATTTTTCATTCATAAGTGGATTATTAAAGCTTGGTTATCTTACAGAAGAGCTTGGAAATAGAAAAAAGGAACCTAAAACTAGAACAGGAGAGAAAGACAAAGAAGTGTAATTCGACCCGTAGGGAAACTGCAACATCAACACAGAAGGTAGTATTATGTTGTAAATTTAACTTCACCCTATGGCTTTCAGAGTAATACACCAAAAGGGAGAATTTAAAAAAGATTGGTATTGTGATTTAGGCAATGAAGCATGAAAAGTTTACGCAAGAAGATGTAGTTAAAGCTTGGCTCTCTGAAGAGGCTACATTGAGTTTGGCAGAGGTAAAAAGGAAGAAAACCAAGGCAGCAATGGAGTCAGCTGAAATGTCAAAATGCCTAGCAGAAATGAAGAGCCATAAGGGAAAACAAACTGAAATAAGAGCCATGCATGAGGAAGAAGAGAGAAATAAAGCATTAAATACAAGTGCACATAACAAAATTTTATTTAAAAGATACAATATTAAAGAAATTGAAGTTGCAACTAATTACTTTGACAATGCCCTCAAAATCGGTGAAGGTGGTTATGGGCCTGTTTTTAAAGGAGTGCTTGATCACATTGATGTTGCAATCAAGGCCCTCAAACCAGACATATCCCAAGGGGAAAGGCAGTTTCAACAAGAGGTAACCATACTACTCACTTTATAATTTTTTTTTTTATTTGGAAACATAGGTTAGCATTTTCATTTATTATTTTTCAAATTGGTACATGGCAGGTTAATGTTTTGAGCACTATAAAACATCCAAACATGGTTCAACTTCTAGGTGCCTGTCCAGAGTACGGATGCCTTGTATATGAGTACATTGAAAATGGTAGCTTAGAAGATCGCCTCTTCCAAAAAGATAACACTCCAACAATTCCATGGAAAGTTCGATTCAAAATAGCATCAGAAATTGCCACTGGCCTTCTTTTCCTTCACCAGACAAAGCCTGAGCCGGTTGTGCATCGTGATCTCAAGCCAGCAAACATTTTGTTGGACTGCAACTATGTGAGCAAGATCACTGATGTGGGTTTGGCAAGGCTAGTTCCCCCTAGTGTAGCCAACAAAACCACTCAATACCACAAGACAACTGCAGCTGGTACATTTTGCTACATTGACCCAGAATATCAACAAACAGGACTATTGGGTGTAAAATCAGACATATATTCATTAGGTGTAATGCTGCTACAAATTATCACTGGAAAACCTCCCATGGGCGTGGCACACCTTGTTGAGGAGGCTATAGACAAGGGTAAACTCCTAGAGGTGCTTGATCCAAATGTCAAAGATTGGCCACTTGAAGAGACTTTATCATATGCTAGGTTGGCTTTAAAGTGTTGTGAGATGAGAAAACGGGATAGACCAGACCTTAGTTCTGTCATTTTGCCTGAGCTGAATCGACTCCGAGATCTGGGAGAAGTAGCCATTTACACTGATATTGTACCCGCCAAACAGGTTAGTGACTAACTTTTTGAATTTATTTACACCTACTTATGCCTTGATCAAAATCCCAGTTGATAAAAACTAATTACTTTGCAAAACTTCAACATCATAAGTATAGAAAACAATTTTTTTAACAAGATGCACAGTAGTACCAACCATTTCTAGAAGTCCCTTTTTCCAAATTTGTGGCATTTGCCAAAGATTAGGCTAGATAAAACTATGACATGACATAAAGCTTATCATATCATGTAAATTTCCTAGAAGTTCCTTCAAATTATAATTTTCTCGTGTACAACCAGGAACAAAATGAATAACAATCCTAATATGGAAATAGAAAATTCAACGAAGATCCATGTAAGGTATAAACTCCCCAAGTCCAAAGCCGACATGTGGAACATTGTACGTCATTTGTGGAAACCAGGCCTCTTACCATCAATTGGGAAACATGTTGGGAAAATGAACATGAATGATGCTTATCAAAGCTGCTGGTCATTTGCAGATGGCATTGTTCCAACAAAGTCTTACTGCCATTTTAAACATCTTTCTCAGAAGTCATGAGTTCCTATAATTAATGTCTTCTTTCTTATTATTTGTGGAAATTGTAGCAAGGAACATCAATAGATGACCCATTTTCATGTTGTTAATTTTTTTTCTTACATGGGGAGTTCTAATTAATCAAAGTATGAGACAAGGAGAATTGTTATCACCTAGCACTCTCTTACCCTTGTTCACTTTGAACAGTACATCTACTTATAATCATCAATCTCCATAGTGGTATGCGCCTATAACATTTTGTCATTAGATATTTGTATAAATATGAATTAAGATCAACTGACTACATTTATTAATTATATTCGTAATATTTATATTAGTAACAAGTTTAGACATGCTTAGGTAAGGAATTATTTTGAAGAAAAAATTACTAACATCAAAGTTGTAATTTAATAAATTGTGTTTTACAAGGTCAATAGACAAGTTATTTAAAAGTTGATAAACATGTTATTAATAAAATTAGAATGCTTAATGAAACTAACTTACAAATTAGAATATGTTTGATGAGAAAAATTAGTTAATACTAGTACAAAAAGTGTTTTTAACATAAGAATTTTACATCAATTTTTGGAAAAT
>PYAF01004455.1:283402-306066 GCA_007407185.1 Glycine tomentella
GTGGGTGGGGGGGGAGAGGGGTAGGTAGTTTGCTTGGGATTGTATGTTCTAAGTTCAAACCACCACCAACACGGTTGACAAATAATCTTGTTCCTTAAGCAAATTGATAGGTGTTCAATTCCATGTCTATGCATAGGGAAAAATATTTGTTGGGAGAAGTTAGCTCCATAAGTGTCTCAAGGGATTTGTCCTTGGCTCCTAGCTGAGGGTTACTCGAGGTTCACCCAAAAAAATAAGTTAAACCCTATTGTTGCTATTTATACACCAAAATAAAAATGTTATGACATTGGCTATAATGATTTGAGCTCCCAAAAACATAGTAAAGGAAAGCCTGTATTGTTATTCACTTGGATTTATTCTGAACTTCGTTTTGATACTGAAGTTAATTTTACTACTTTTGTTTAGCAACTTCCTGTTAACTTGGGGGATACCTTTGTGTTTCCTTTGGGATTGGACTTGTTCTTCTCAGTGAATGAAAAATAAATTAAGCTCATCTGTGGTTGATTTTTACAGTTTAATAGGTGTAGCGAGTCCTACTCAGTGGGAAAAGGCTTTGATGGTTGTTTATAGCTTGCATTTTTCTTATAGTGACGTCCTGCGCCAGTGCTCATAACGGGGTTGTAATTTTGTTTCTGTTGTCTGTAGGATTCATTCAAAATAGTTTTATGTCACCCTTTCTTAGAAAAAAGGATGCCTCGATTTCTAGTAGGATTGTTGGAAACCGGTGTGAAATACAGAGAGAAAGTAGAAAATTAACAGCAACTCAGCCACTGATGTGATGTTGACAAGATTTCATTTCGAACTATATTTGCTTGATATTATTGTCCATGGAACTAAACTGGATCGGCCACCATCTACGATAGATAAACGTGTGTGGATTGGATGTAAGATTTCAAATTTCATTGAATATTTTTTGTTGGACAAGCACCCATAACAGTGAAGACTTGCAATCAAGTCGGCTCCCTCAATTTGCTCTCGGTCCTGGCGTTTTTCTCTCGTTGTTACCAAGTTTTTTTCTTAAACGCAAGTTCCACATTTTAAAGCAGAATTAAAGCAATTACAATCTTGGCTTATACTTTTTATATACAGAAAGATAAGCCCGTCTTTGTAACTGGTAGTGTTGGTCCTATCACATAGTATTTATTTATACTAAAGCTATAAACCCGTCCGTTACTGTAGTTTTACTTAATTTTTGGTGAAAAGCTCCAGTGTTTATATTGATCCATACTTGATAAGTTGATAACAGAGCAATATATTGTCAAAATTTACAGTCACATCTGACAAGAAAATTTAAAATACGCACGATATTGTCTTTCCTGTAACTTGTAAGACCACACATCAGTGTATTAAATTCCTCAATCCCCACTGCTTATTGAAAAATGCAATGCAAATTTTGCCTTCAGAGGTTAGAGAAATAAAATAATTGGCTTAGAGTTACAATCAACTCATATAAGATGTACGCACGTCAACGGTTCTCATCCCTCGCCTTAGTATCACTCGAAAAGAATTGTCATGGTCTCATGGACGCGATCTATCTATCACTACCACCCCATGGATTTAGGATTTTCAAAATCACTTCTGAATTCTCAGGGACTCTTATTATTAATAATATTTGTTAAATTCACTTCTCGACTTTTTTTTTTCCTGATAATTGCTATGCATACGTAATTTGTATAGTAATTATTTAATTTTCTCTTTTTTAATATTTCTTTTGACTTAAAAGTTAGGAATTTAGTTCCTGAGTTTTATCTAGTGGATGCTAAATTTAGTAAATTTAACAATATTTTGGTTCTATTTTTTTGTAGAAAATGACACAGTAGGAGATCTAAAAGATATTGAAGAACTGGAGTGTGCTCAGCATGATAGTGTTTGCTCAGTGTAAGGAGTCAATCTGGAGGCCAACTATAATGTGCATGCACGCTAAGTTCGCATTTGGCGGCTTAGCGCGATTACTTAAGCTAGATACACTTTACATGTGCCCTTAGCGCGCATATGCAGGCTTAGCGCACAATCATTGTCGAAAAACGCGACTGTACTATTTTGAAAATAAAAAAAGGGGAGCACTGTACAAAAAAAGGAGAGACAAATAGAACAAAAACTAGGGTATGAAATAGAGAAAAAAAAACTTACTCACTTGGGGACCTTTTTCCTCCATTTTTTTCATTCTCTTCCATTCCTCTTGTTCCCTTTTTGTATTTGTAAGCCTCTCATTAGGGCCGGCCCTGGGGTAGGGCGAACAGGGCTCCCGCCCAAGGCCCAAAATTTTTTGCATGAGTAGTTTAAGTAAAATTAATTTTTTTAAAAAATAAAATAAAAACAAAACATGTGTTAGGGTCTATTTTATGTGTTAGAGACCTATTTTTTTCATCTCTTAGTTTTAATATTATTTATATTTCAAAAAAATTGTGTATTAGAGGCCCATTTTTTCCATCCCTTAGTTTTAATATTATTTGTATTTCAAAAAATTTATGTGTCATAGGCCCATTTTTTTCATCCCTTAGTTTTAATATTATTTGTATTTCAAAAAATTTATGTATTAGGGGTCCATTTTTTGTGTGTTAGAGGCCCATTTTTTCCATCCCTTAGTTTTAATATTATTTGTATTTTAAAAAATGTGTGTTAACGACCCATTTTTTCCATCTCTTAGTTTTAATATTATTTGTATTTCAACAAATTTGTGTGTTAGGGGCCCATTTTTTTCACTTCGTCCTGGGTCAAAGAATTTTCAGGAACGGCCCTGCCTCTCATGACAATGAGAGACTAAACCATCAATTGTTTGGAGTTTAGCAACCAAACACTCTTGATGTAATGATTCTTACTATCTATTTAATATTATTATTGTTCCTTTTATGAGTTTATTGTCATGTTTGTGATTTGATCATCCATGTACATGTAGTGTTATAGGGTTTATGCATCGGAAAATGTTTACATCCTAAGAACCTGAAAAAACATGTAATCCATATCTAAGGATGGAATGATATTATTTAGCCTAAAGTATGCATCTTTACTCTTAATACAAATTATTTAATGTAGCTCTTAAGGGATTAGGAGTGAAATTTAGGCTTTTTCACGTGAGGAATCATGGTTAGGGTAGGTTAGCAGATGAAGGTAATACTTGGAATAATGTTAAATGATGAAAAATCTCAAACATTGCATCAAGAGTAGTTTCTGTAGGCAAAGTACGCAACACGTCACATAATTCTGCATCAATCGACAATTCATCCCTCCTAGTGTTTGTGTTCTATCTCTTTAATGTTCTCTACTTAATTATTTTTATTTATGTTAAATTTTATATTTCCACACTAGTATTAGTCAAATATCGAATTTAATTCATTATTCGCTTAAAATTATGAATATGCAAACTTCGAGTACGTCAAAGTCTCTGTGGACTCAACACTCAGATTTATCGTTTTAATTACTATTTGGATGAATTGGTGCACTTGCCAAGGAGTTAACAAGTTTTTGGCGCCGTTGTTGGGGACTTTGTTCCTTGTACTCGGTAGTTTGTATATCGTCATTTTAAGCATCAATTCTTTATTCTTTGATTCTTTGTTTAAAATTATGCTTTGTAATAAGTTCTTGAACCTTGTTTGTATTTATTGAATTCTAACGTGTCTCAAATACTATGCAACTTCATCTTTTCTACTTATTTAAGCTTCATTCTTTTACTCTTTAGATTTATTTTCTAAATTGTGCTATCTTGTGCTAATTTGTGTGATCTATTTTTTTGTTTTCTAGTTCTTTGTGTTGTATTGTACTAATTGTTTAAGAAAAAAAAAGAAAAAAAAAACCTTTTTCTTGTGAATCTATGCTTGTAGGGTAGAACCTTTGAAGAACCTGATCCATGGAAGATATTTGGAGTAGTATGCTTAGACAACAAAGGCTTCTTAGTAACCAATTAGAGATGTCGTTTGAGCATCCTAAAATCATGCAAATAGGGGTCATTCACCCATAACCTATCAATTGTGATTTTTGTGGAGGAGAGCATTTCAATGATAATTGTCATGTTTACTTCATAAACAATTCTTGGTAGGAGTAAGAGTTACACCCTTACAATCAATATGAAGAAGAAAGACTCTCTACGCTTAAGAATGTGTTGATGCAATTCATGGAAACTTCTCAAGTTAGCTTTAAACTCAGTCAAAACTCAATTCAAAATCTTGATATTCAAGTTGATAAGCTAGTAAAAGAAGTCGCTGAAATATATTTTTTGATCATAAAGAAAGAAAATTTTGTAGAAGTTACAACACATGAGAAAAGTCTTGTAGAAAAACATGATTCACTGGAAAAAAAAATAAAGAACAAGAAGAGAAAAGTGAGATAAAACACAATAAATTTTTTAGAGATTGTTATTATTAATAATATTTGTTAAGTTCACCTCTCAACTCTCCCCTCAAAATACTTTTAATAGAAATACATTTTTATTGTGTATATAGACAAGTTTTGTTGCAATAAATTTTTTTAGTATCTTTTAAACAATTACTATTTTTTAATTTGGATTACTTAAATATTTGATTGTAATTGTTTATTATGTTACTCATAAATACTTTCAAAAGAAAAAAAGATTAACTTATTCATATAATTTTTTTCTTACTTTTGTTATGTGTCCCACCTTTTCCAACAACATGTAACCAAATACTCTTCTGATGACGGTTAAACATACTTTTATGGTTGAATCTTTTTTATAGTTGGATCTAATATACTTTTGATTATTTTAATTATATGTTAATTTTTAAAATTTAAATATATTTTTAGTCTCTTAAATTTAAAATCAATCTATTAGTCCTATAATTTGGAAAAAGTTTATTTTAGTCTTTATATTCATACGCCGTTAGAGATTATGCTTACGTGACTAATACATATTACAAGGTGCTAACATGACAATTCACTTTAATTTTGTATTTTTATATTATACATACTAACAATGTGTACTTTTTCTTTTTCAAAATATTTATTCTGATGGGGCTTGGCTAGAGGAATTAACACATTTTTTTTTTAAATTATAGGGATTAAAAAGACCAATTGTAAATTTAGGAGACCAAAAATAAATTTACCACAAAATTAAGAGATTAAAAAGAAGTTTGAATGAACATTCTCTTATTTGTGCATTTAATAAAAAAGAATAAAGAGATTCATAAATAGAGGTATATATTCTTCTAGAATGGCATTAAGCTTACCTTAATAATTGTACAAATTATACTAAAGGAAAGAGTTGCCTAAGTTCTCGAAATTGTACCCAAGCATATTTTTTCCTTCCAAATTTTTTATTTTTTTGATAACGTTCCTTCCTATTTTTATGATTTACTTCCTTGTACACAAGCATATATGTGAACCTTTTGATATTAAATTAATCTTTCAATTAAAGAAAGTATTGAGATTAATTTACAGAGACAAACATTTAATAAAAATTAACAATTGAGATTAATTTAATCATGTGTCTAAAATTATGTTTAGGAATTTAAACTTAACTGTATATAGTAATCAGTTTATCAATACTCTTACAAGAATCAAGAAGCTAGCAATTTATGTAAAGACGAGAACTTTGTAAAAGATAGATAATAAAGTAAACATATTTATACGTCATTTTTTATATTAAACATCAAACTAAACAAAAAAATAATAATAATCTTATTATGTTGCCTTTTATATGGGATGTGTCATTCTTTGCATGCGGTCCTAATGACACTTGCACTTGGCGTCAAATTAACCATCACATGCACATTTATTATTTTCTGTTCATACTTCATAGATTGTCCTGTCTGCATGGAATCTGTGTGACACCTTGCATTTTTTGACTCTTTGCTTATCATTACGTGCGATATATAATCCTATAAATTATTACACATACTTAGGGTGAAAAAAAATCTTAATTCATATTGTTTACTAATGACTAATATATGCATCGTTTTAATTGCATCATTAAAAAGTTAAAAAAAAAAAAAAGAAGAAGCCAGTGAGTAATTAATAATAGACACAATTAAGTAGTTGAAATTTAACAATAAAAACACACTTGGTAATAGCTATAAATACGGAAGATAGTTTGCTTGGTTTTCTCACAAGTCACAAGCTTTTTGTTTTCTCTTCGTCTTAAAAGATATAGTAGGTTTTGGGAAAGATGTTTTCAGTTCCAGGGGTGTCGGGAATCCTGGGCAGGGGAGGAGGGAATAAGATAAAAGGAACAGTGGTGTTGATGCGGAAGAATGTGTTGGACTTCAACAGCGTGTCTGATCTTACCAAAGGAAATGTTGGAGGAATCATAGGCACCGGTCTCAACGTTGTGGGCTCAACAGTTGATAATCTCACTGCTTTCTTGGGCCGAAGTGTCGCCCTACAGCTCATTAGTGCTACCAACTCTGATGGTTCATTTCTTCATCTTATTTTCCATCATCAATATCATCATCCACAATCATTACCTTCTATATTCAAACTTTTAAGTGTTTAATCTCTATACTCGGACAGTAGAGTTTTCATATTCATTCAATAAAAAAATAAATCATAAGTAAGACTTTTAACTAAGAGTAATCTATGTAAAGAATTACAGACAATTTATTTATTTTTATAATAAATATCTTATATCAATAATTATATTTTAGTGTAAATCTTTTTTACAATGCATAATCATTACACTTTTTAAGTTAGGTAAAAAAAAGCTTATAAATTTACTGTATATGGTGATGTTTTATTGAACATGGTGTACAAATTTTTGTAGCCTTTGAGAGGACAGAGTATTTTCTCTTTAGAATATATCACTTGATTCATAGCCAAACATATTTAATTGGGTACGTACGTAACTTGATCAATATTATGTGTATATGATCTGTTTGAAGCAAATGGAAAAGGAAAAGTTGGAAAGGATACGTTTTTGGAAGGGATTGTTCTGTCGTTACCAACTTTGGGAGCAGGGGAGTCTGCATTCAATATTAATTTTGAATGGGACGAAAGCATGGGAATCCCGGGTGCATTTTACATAAAGAACTACATGCAAGTTGAGTTTTACCTCAAGAGTTTGACTCTTGAAGACGTTCCAAACCAAGGAACCATCCGTTTTGTTTGCAACTCATGGGTTTATAACACTAAACTTTACAAAAGCGTACGGATTTTCTTTGCCAATCATGTAAGCTCTTTATATTACTTACTTGGCTATTAGTTTATAATTGAAATTCAGTATATCGTTCATTAGTCCGTCCGTCTCTAATGGAAAGTTCTTTAATTAACTTGACGCTAATTTAATGAATAATTGTAGACATATGTTCCAAGTGAGACACCAGCAGCACTTGTGGGGTACAGAGAAGAAGAATTGAAGAATAAAAGAGGAGATGGAAAAGGAGAGCGCAAAGAACATGATAGGATCTATGATTATGATGTTTACAATGATTTGGGCAATCCAGATCACGGTGAAAATTTTGTTCGCCCGATTCTTGGAGGGTCTAGCACCCGTCCCTACCCTCGTAGGGGAAGAACGGGTCGATATCCAACAAGGAAAGGTTAGTTTTCTATACATGTTTCTATTTATTTAAATAAATGAATTGATATTATGTGTGAAGTTAATTTAATTTATTGTAAGATTGTTCTTTATAATGTTATGGTCAGCGGAGTTCAAACAAGTGAAAGTATCTATGCAGACATTTAATTTTTGTTAAAATGATTTATGTGTGTGTATATATAATTGCTTGCGTGAAACGTTATAAGTTATCCTTGTGCTATGATTCTGATGATTTATTTTTCCTAATCTAATAAATTTCAACAGATCAGAATTGTGAGAAACCAGGCGAAGTTTATGTTCCAAGAGATGAAAATTTTGGTCACTTGAAGTCCTCGGATTTTCTTGCATATGGAATAAAATCTTTATCTCAGTATGTCTTGCCGGCTTTCGAATCTGTATTTGATTTGAACTTCACGCCCACTGAGTTTGATAGCTTCCAAGATGTGCGTGACCTCTTCGAAGGTGGAATTAAGCTTCCTACAGACGTAATTAGCACAATTAGCCCCTTACCAGTGGTCAAAGAACTCTTTCGTACAGATGGTGAACAAGTCCTCAAGTTTCCACCACCTCACGTTATTCAAGGTATCGTATCATATATAATATTTTCACAAACAAATGCAAATAAACTTGTGTTTTTATTAAATATATAGTTCCATTTAATAATGGTTTTCTTTATATATATATATATATATATATATATATATATATATATATATATATATATAGTGAGTAAATCTGCATGGATGACCGATGAAGAATTTGCAAGAGAGATGATTGCAGGTGTAAATCCTTGCGTAATTCGTGGTCTTCAAGTAAGTTTAAATACTTGTTGCTAAAATAGATTGACAGACCAAATTTCATGTCCTCGTTAAATTAGTCTATTGCTAGCTATAACTTATAATAACCATTATGAACTGAATATGGTGTGTGTGTGTATATATATCATGCGGAGTCACGTACAGTATATCATATATATTTTCACATGCATGATGTTCTTCTTTAATTGGAGTATAATGGATTGTAGGAGTTTCCCCCAAAAAGTAATCTGGATCCTACGATCTATGGTGATCAAACCAGTAAGATAACAGCAGATGCCCTTGATCTAGATGGATACACAGTGGACGAGGTAAAGATGCGAAGGACTTGTACAATAATTTTCCACTTAACGTAATTAAAATTGCTTGTGTTTGATCTGATTAAAACTAATTTGATTTGTGGCACAGGCACTCGCAAGTCGGAGGTTATTTATGTTAGATTACCATGATATCTTCATGCCATATATAAGGCGGATAAATCAGACATATGCGAAGGCTTATGCGACAAGGACTATCCTTTTTCTGAGAGAAAATGGAACCTTAAAGCCAGTGGCTATCGAATTAAGTTTGCCACATCCTGGTGGGGATCTGTCTGGTGCTGTCAGTCAAGTCATCTTACCTGCAAAAGAAGGTGTTGAGAGTACAATTTGGCTACTAGCCAAAGCTTATGTGGTCGTAAATGACTCTTGCTATCATCAACTCATGAGTCATTGGTATAAATTTTAATTTTCATTGCTATCTATCAACATATATGTAAACAAATTCAATCTCCAATCTCTCTCTCTCTCTCTTTCTCTCTATATATATATAACAAATTCAATCTCCTCTGCTGACAATGTGCTTGCGGGATTATGTTTGTTTGAATGGTACCCCTGGTACTGATTTACTTCTCACACACATATATAAACCTATTGTTGATAAATAATAAATTAAAAAAACTCCTTATACTATACCTATCTATCTATCTATGATGTATGTTACGTATCAATTTCTATTTGTTTCATAGGTTAAATACTCATGCGGTGATTGAGCCATTCATCATAGCAACACACCGACACCTTAGCGCACTTCACCCAATTTATAAGCTTCTGACTCCTCATTACCGTGACACCATGAACATCAACGCACTTGCCAGGCAATCTCTAATTAACGCTGATGGCATAATAGAGAAATCTTTTTTGCCTTCAAAGCATTCTGTGGAGATGTCTTCAGCGGTTTATAAGAATTGGGTTTTCACTGATCAAGCACTACCTGCAGATCTTATCAAGAGGTAATTAATCTCTCTAACGCTAAACATGAAGATATGAAATATACGTACATATTTTGTTAACGATGAGGTATATATATGTATATATTTTGTTTGATTAAGAGGAGTGGCAATTAAGGATCAATCTGCCCCACATGGACTTCGTCTTCTGATAGAGGACTACCCTTATGCTGTTGATGGGCTAGAGATATGGGCTGCAATTAAGACATGGGTCCAAGAATATGTGTCCTTGTACTATGCAAGAGATGATGATGTCAAAACTGATTCTGAACTCCAACAGTGGTGGAAAGAAGCTGTTGAGATAGGTCATGGTGATTTGAAAGACAAGCCATGGTGGCCTAAGTTGCAAACACTTGAAGAGCTTGTTGAAATTTGCACCATTATCATATGGACTGCTTCAGCACTACATGCAGCCGTTAATTTTGGTCAGTATCCTTATGGAGGTTTCATTCTGAACCGCCCAACTTCTACTAGAAGGTTGCTTCCTGAGAAAGGAACCCCAGAATATGAAGAAATGGTAAAGAGCCATCAAAAGGCTTATTTGAGAACAATTACATCAAAGTTTCAGACTCTCATTGACCTTTCAGTGATAGAGATCTTGTCTAGACATGCTTCTGATGAGGTCTACCTTGGCCAAAGGGACAACCCACATTGGACCTCTGATTCAAAAGCGTTACAAGCCTTTCAAAAATTTGGAAACAAGCTCAAAGAAATTGAAGAAAAACTTGCAAGGAAGAACACTGATCCGAGTCTCTCCAATCGACTTGGCCCGGTTCAACTGCCATACACTTTGCTCCATCCTAGCAGTGAGGAAGGGTTGACTTTTAGGGGAATTCCTAATAGCATCTCTATCTAAGGGAGTCTGTGGTCTACTTTAATTACGATGTTGTAGTTACCTTCCAATAAAAAAGATGCAAGGCTAATAAAAGATCAAACAAATCTTGCATCCTATCTAATGTTTCAATTATCTTGTGTGTTTTAATGCCGTAATTGAGCCCACAATTTGGTTGTGGTTTGCAAATTAATTAAGAACACTGTGCTCTATTAGTTTGCGTTTAGCTTCTGTCATGTGTAGTAAGATATATTTCGCAGCTTGTAACACAAAATTCATGGTACAACAAGTTTTTTTTTTTTTTTCAAATTACATTCTTTAAAATATCAAATTTTAATTTGGAAAACTAAAAATAAATTTATCTTCAGACTGAAAATATATTTAAATCTTTTTATATTATAAATTTAACTAATAAAAATAGGTTAAATTAATTACCCGGTTTCTTAGTTTTACCTTTTGTCACTAAATCCATTATTTATTAAAAGTTATGAACTGCTCTTTTAAGTAACTTTTTTATAACAGGTTTATCTTTTTTGAACACTAGTTATTTTCGATCTTGGAATATGATTTATTGATTCAAAACCTAAAATTTATCCTATTAAATTTATCTACATAAAAATTATGGAACACAATTGATATTTGTAAAAAAAAGAAAAGTGAATATAAATATGTTGAAATTACATATATAAAAAGTGAGTCTCTTCTCGTGACAATTTTCTTATTGATTTTGAGAGATTTTTAGAATGATTTTGAACTTTTTTCTATTGATTCAAAACCTAAAATTTATCCTATTAAATTTATCTAGCTGAAAAATATGGAACACAATTGATATTTGTAAAAAGAAAAAAAATATATAAATATTTTGAAAATTACATAAAAAGTGAGTCTTGTGACAATTCTTTTATTGCTTTTGAGAGATTTTAGTTTTTCGATTGCTAGTGGAACATACTTTTTATGCAATTATCATCTTCTTTATGTCTATTTAGGGATTATTTGTTGGTAAGGATATGATAGATAGGATAAAATAGGGTATGAGAGTAGGATAACAATATTATAAAATAATATAATAAGATTTAATTTTATTCGAAGTTTAATACGCACAAGACAATAAATAAGATATCGATGAGATATAACAATTTCATGCCCCAAACATCCCATAACAACGGTAATGCTATTTTTCATTGCTGTGTTTCTTGTAATTTTCTTATAATTTACCATTATAGAAACTAGTTTCTAGATATACAACGAAAACTGTTTCTATCGATCAAATTGGCGACGCATCTTCAAATGATAAAATTATTATTTTATTAAAAAAAATACATATAATTTTTCTAAAAATAAATTTTAATTTATTTATAATATTAACTAAATTATATAAAATTATAAACAAATCATATAATATTTTAAAAATTATAATAATTATTCAAATAATTTTCTTTAAAAAAATTGAATAATTTTTATTTATTTTAAAATATTTTAATTAATAATATAATTTAGTCTTGTGCCAAAATTATTCTCCACACACACATATATATATATGTGTGTGTTATATATATATATATATAAATCTTATACTTTCATAATAATTTTATACATTTATTTTATATAATAGGTTGAATAAATATAATAGTAATTATAATATTTAATATATTACGTAACAATACGAAGAAAGAATGAAATAGAGCTTATCTTATTCTATTGATTCGGCTCCCCCTCATACTAAAGTAACATGATTGGATAAGAGATATGATAATATTATCATATCATATTAGCATAATAAATAACATCTTACAACATAATAATAGTTATATTTTATCTTATTTTTTTTCATATTTTGACCACTAAAGGGATTCTTATGATCTAAACGTTAGTTAAATCTCATAGTTTAAGGTAGTTAAATTTAATGGGACAAATGTTATGTCTCCAATTAATAAAAAAATGTTCAGAATTATGTTTACAATTATGTTCCAATATCAAAAACAATGTTATTTAAGGAATCATTTTATAATTTTTAATAAATAAGAAATCAAATTACAATCTAAAATAAAGTAAGAGATGAAGGGAGTAATATAGTTTAAAAAATAACATAAATCTTATATATTAATTATATTCTCTTCGGCAGTCATAAGGTGATTTGGGAAGGGACATAAGGATAAGAGTTGGAGTGATAAAAAGATTATAGGTTCTAATTCTTATGCTTATTAATTATTAACATTTATTTATAAATAAAATAAAATAAAATAAAATTATATTCCCTTCATATGGGAAGTGTCATTATTTGCATGGGGCCTTAATGACACTTGACTTGACGTCAAAATGCCAAATGAACCATCACATGCACATTCAGTATTCTCTGTGTAATGTGTGTAGATGCACTTTGTCCTTTCTGCATGGAATCAGTGTGACACCTTGCATTTTGAGTACTCGTGCTCATCAGTACCAGCAATATATCTTATAGATTATTACATATACTTAGGTGAAAAAATTCTTAAATTATATATATATATATATATATATCGGTTAATTGCATCATTAAAATGTTAATAAAATAAAATCAGTAAGTAATTAATTAATCATCAACACAATTAAGTAGTACAAAATTTAATAAAAAAAACACTTGAGAATAGTTATAAATACCAAATATACATTAGATTGGTTGGTTTTCTTATATTAAATTAATATCTTAGATTACTTTTTTTTTTTAGATTCTATAGTGTCAAGTAGGATTGAAGATCTCTCTCATTTTTTTTTCTTTAGTGGTAGATCTCATTTTGAGATCTTAGGAAAAAAAATATTTTTTTTGAATAATATGGATATCTTTATAGTTCTTCTACAAGAACTTATTCTCCAAGTGTTTAGTGAAGATCTCTTTACCTCCTTTATTGGAAGATTTAGTAAAAATCAGATCTTGAACTCAAGATCCTTACTCGAAATCTAACACTAAAGATGCTCTTATAAGTCCAAGCCCTTTTCTTTTTTCTTTTTAATTTTTTTTTTATTTTCTCATTTTGCCAAACTAAAATATATAATAGTGTTGGTAGCTTTGGCAAGGATGTTTTTAGTTACAGGCCATAAGATCAAAGCGATAGTGGTGTTGATGCCCAAGAATGAGTTGGAAGTTAAGACTGATGGTTCAGCAGTTGACAACCTTAATGCTTTCTTGGGCCGAAGTGTCTCCCTTCAGCTCATTAGTGCTACCAAGCCTGATATGGTTAATTAATTTCTTCTTCGTTTCACTTTTTTTCCATCATCATCATCATTCACAATCATGAATTTCTATATTAAAAATTAACTTTAATTTCTGTGTACAAAAAGTAAGTGTAAAGAGTTTATATAGTTTTTGTAAAATGGTAATTTCCGATTCAGCGATAATATAATATACAATTTTTTACATTATTGATTCATAGAGGATTATGTTTTCTATTAGAAATATATCACGTTATACATATAACCAGAGATATTTATATAGTTTAAGCTTATTGGGTACGTACGTAACATTGTATTATGTGTGTACGATCTGTTTGTAGCAAAAGGATTATGTTTTCTTGGAAGGGATTAATACTTCTTTACCAAGTTTGGGAGCAGGAGAGTCTGCATTCAATATTCATTTTGAATTGGACGGAAGGATGGGAATCCCCGGTGCGTTTTACATAAAGAACTACATGGAAATTGAGTTCTTCCTCAAGAGTTTGACTCTTGAATCCATTCCAAACCAAGGAACCATCCACTTTGTTTGCAACTAATGGGTTTATAAATCTAAACATTACGAAAGCGTGCGCATTTTCTTTGCCAATTAACCATGTAAGTTTTTAATGCTACTTAGCAATTAGTAGTTTATAATTAGAATTCAGTATACATATATATGGGTTTTGCTAAGCTAGACATGCTTATGTTTTAGTGTGGATTCGTACTAAAAAAAATAAGAATGTGTACATTAATAAATATTTATGAAATTTATTAATATACACTTAGTATGAATGCATTAGTAAAATATAATTAAAGAATATCTTAAAATACATTAATGAAATAACTTGTTAACACATTCATACTCAAAAAAATAATGGTGTACACTATAGCAAATCCTTATATATATATATATATATATATATATATATATATATATAGTTCATTTCTAATGACGAGTTCTCCAAGTTTAAGCTAAAAATTAAAATATTCAATTTAATGTAATGTAGACATATGTTCCAGGTGAGACACCAGCACCACTTGTGTGGAGTACATAGAAGAAGAATTGAAGAGTTTAAGAGGAAATGGAACAGGAGAGCGCAAGGAATATGATAGGATCTATGATTATGATGTCTACAACGATATGGGCAACCCAGATAAGAGTGAAAAGTTAGCTCGCCCCGTTCATGGAGGGTCTAGCACCTTTCCCTACCCTCGTAGGGGAAGAACTGGTCGAGGTCCAACAGTTACAGGTTAGTCTTCTATGGTTCTATTATTTAAATGAATTGTAACATTGATTTTTTATAATGTTATGGCCAGCGTAGTTCAACATGCAAAACCATGTAGTAGTTTTAATTAAAATGATTTATGTAGATATAAAAACAGAGCTCCACATATAATTGCTTGCGTATATGTAACACGTTATAAATTATTTTTGCACTATGATTCTGATTTTCTTTTTTTGATGATCAAGTTTTTATACATTATTGTTAATATTCTAATCAATTTCAATTCAACAGATCCGAATACTGAGAAACAAGGGGAAGTAATATATGTTCCAAGAGATGAAAATCTTGGTCACTTGAAGTCTAAGGATGCTCTTGAGGTCGGAACAAAATCTTTATCTCAAATTGTCCAGTCGGAGTTCCAATCTGCGTTCGATTCGAAATCCACGCCAATTGAGTTTCATAGCTTCCAAGATGTGCATGGCCTCTATGAAGGTGGAATTAAGCTTCCTAGAGATGTAATTAGCACAATTATCCCCTTACCAGTGATCAAAGAACTTTATCGTACCGATGGTCAACACGTCCTTAAGTTTCCACAACCTCACGTCGTTCAAGGTGTGATAAATAAATATATTTAATAAACCACTCATACTTGAAATCTTGAATTAATTAATGACATTTTGGTCATACAAATCGTATCATATTCAAAGCAAATTCAAAACTTAAGTTTTTGATGAAATGGTTATTCCATTTAATAATGATTTTCTTTATATTTTTAATTTGGGTAGTGAGCAAGTCTGCATGGATGACTGATGAAGAATGTGCTAGAGAGATTATTGATGGTGTAAATCCTTGCGTAATTCCTGGTCTTCAAGTAAGTTCAAATATTTATTGCTAAAATCAAATTTGATCCACGTTAAATTACTTAGTATATTGCCAGTAATAAACCAAATGATATTCTTCTTTAATTATACTAAATGATTGTAGGAGTTTCCTCCAGAAAGCAATCTGGATCCTACAATCTATGGTGATCAAACCAGTAAGATAACAGCAGATGTCCTTGATCTAGATAGATACAAATTAAAGTGGACGAGGTAAACATGCGAATGATATTGTACAATAATTTTCCTCTTGAAGTAATTAATTAAAGTGCTATTTTGCATGCATCTTCGAAGTTCAAACTAAAAAATTCTGAAGCCTCAATCTTTGATGGGAAAAAAAAAGTTTGTGTTTGATATAATTAAATGAGAAATATTAGGAACACATTTTTTAACACACTCTTGTGAACACATTTATTCTTATTAAAATTAATTGAGAGTGTATTTGAAGGAAAAAAGTGTGTTAAAGAGTAGTATGTTCCTAGCATTCTTCCTTATTAAAATTAATTGAATTTTGTGGAACCGAACAGGCACTTGCTAGTCAAAGGTTATTTATGTTAGATTACCATGATATCTTCATGCCATATATATGTGAGGCGGATAAATCATACGAATTCCAAGTCTTATGCGACAAGGACTATCCTTTTTTTGAGAGAAGATGGAACTTTAAAGCCAGTGGCCAACGAATTAAGTTTGCCACATCCTGGTGGGGATCTGTCAGGTAAGGTGTTGAGAGCACAATTTGGCTACTAGCCAAAGCTTATGTCATCGTAAATGACTCTTGCTACCATCAACTACTCATGAGCCATTGGTATAAAAAATTTAATTTTCATTGCTATCTATCAACATATATAAACAAACTCAATCTCTAATCTCTCTCTCTCTCTCTCTCTCTCTATAAATATATATCTATCAAGTATATTAATTACTTTTGATTTGTTCATAATTTAAATACTCATGCGACGATGGAGCCATTTGTCATAGCAACACACCGAAATCTTGGTGCGCTTCACCCAATTTACAAGCTTCTGACTCCTCACTATCGTAACAACATGAACATCAACGCATTTGCCAGGCAATATCTAATTAGTGCTGATGGCATAATAGAGACATCCTTTTTGCCCTCAAAGTATTCAGTGGAAATGTCTTCCTCGGTTTATAAGAATTGGGTTTTCACTGATCAAGCGGTACCTGCAGATCTTATCAAGAGGTAATTAATTAAGTAAATCTCTTTACACCACTACAAAAAATGTGACATCAAGGTTTGAAATATATAGGTATATATATTTGGTTACAAAGCATAATTATGGATGAATGTATATATTATATTTTGCTTGATTAAGAGGAGTGGCAATTAAGGATCCATCTGCCCCACATGGACTTCATCTTCTGATAGAGGACTATCCTTATGCTGTTGATGGACTAGAGATATGGGCTGCAATTAAGACATGGATCTAAGAATATGTGCCCTTGTACTATGCAAGAGATGATGATGTCAAAACTGATTCTGAGCTCCAACAGTGGTGGAAAGAAGCTATTGAGATAGGTCATGGTGATTTGAAAGACAAGCCAAGGTGGCCTAAGTTGCAGATACTTGAAGACCTTGTTGAAGTTTGAATCATCTCATATGGATTGCTTCAGCACTACATGCAGCCGTTAATTATGGTCAATATCCTTAAGGAGGTTTGATTCTGAATCGCCCAACTTCTTCTAGAAGGTTGCTTCCTGAGAAAGGCACCCCTGAATATGAAGAAATGGTGAAGAACCATGAAAAGGCTTATCTGAGAACAATTACATCAAAGTTGCAAACTCTCATTGACCTTTCAGTGATAAAGATCTTGTCGACACATGCTTCTGATGAGGTCTATCTTGGCCAAAGGGACAACCCACATTAGACCTCTGCTTCAAAAGCGTTACAAGCCTTTCAAAAGATTGGAAACAAGCTGAGGGAAATTGAGGAAAAACTTGTGAGGAGGAACAATGACCCGAGTCTGTAGGGCAATCGACTTGGCCCGGTTCAACTGCCATACGCTTTGCTTTATCCTAGCAGTGAGGAAGGGTTTACTTGTAGGAGAATTCCTAACAGCATCTGTATCTAAGGGAACATGTGGTTTACTTTAATTACTATATAGTACGTACATACCTTCCAATAAAAAAAGATGCAAGGCTAGAGATCCAATAAATCTTGCATCTTATCTAATGTTTCAATTATCTTGTGGGTTTTAATATTGTAATCGAGCCCACAATTTGGTTGTGTTTTGCAAATAATAAGAGGAGTGAGCACTATTAGTTTGTGTTTGGCACTTGTCATGTTATAGTTAAGTAATATACATTCCGCAGATTACGTAACACAAAAAATAATGTTTTTAGTAAAGAAATATTGTATTATACGGATATTTTGAATTATAAGTATATAAGAAATAAGGATTACTAGTATTAATAAAAAAAATTGTATTAATTCTTTGTAGTTATCATTAGTTGTTGCATCTTGTTATATTTGTTTCTCCATTTTTTTTCATCATCACTATCTAATCTATCCGCTGCAAATTATTTATAAGTCACAACTCAATTCACATGGTGATGCAAAATTAACAGTAAAAATCTTATCGATAAATATTACTAATGTGTCCAAATATTCTCACGTACCTTAGCCACGCAATGATTTGTTTGAAAGCCACAAATTTGTAACTTTAATGAATGGAAGCCTGAAATTAAGAAGAACGACCACTACCAATGTCAACAGATGAAATCGAGAACGGTAAAAAGGACAGGTTTGTACCATCTTAGGCAAAGACAGCAGCGGATTTACTTGATCATAAGTAAAGTCCTACAAGCTAGGCTCAGAGCTAAACTACCAACGACTAGAAAAAGTCACATATGTTGTGGTTATATAAATGTACTACACTGCCCTGACTTGGCAGGAAAATTGATATCTTGAATACATGGGCAAATCAATTTTAACAACTAACGCTTGCTGCAATTGGAATCGTGACTCAAATAAGATGATATTTTCTTCTAGTTTGCACTTCACAGCAGCACTGTTAAAAAGTTCAAACATGCATGTTTGCATTTATTATTTTGGTCTCCATTATACAAACATAGTTTATTAATGACAAATACAAGTACATTCAGCCACTCCAAATACATAACTTAAACATGCACAACTGATGAAGGAATCAGATTCCTTCTATTTCACATTTATTTAAAGTCAGGGACAGTACTTCAGCAACCATAGAGCCCTTAGATAGAGATACTGTTGGGAATTCCTCTGAAAGTCAATCCCTCCTCACTAGAAGGATAGAGCAAAGTGTAAGGCATTTTAGCCGGCCCATAGCGGTTTCTCAATGTCTCATCATTGTTCTTCTCCATAAGCTTCTTTTCAATCTCTTCAAGCTTCTTTCCAAACCTCTTAAAGGCCTCTAATGGCCCGGCATCAGAAGTCCAGTAGTCACCACCATCTCTCTGCCCAAGGTAGAACTCATCAGATGCGTGCCTTGACAAGATTTCTATAACTGTAAGGTCAATGAGGGTCTCTTTCTTGCCAGTAATAGTCCTCAAAAACTCCTTCTCAGGGTTCTTACCCAACGCATCATATTCAGGAGACCCTTTCTCAGGCATGAATCTCCTGCTAATAGTTGGCCTGTTCATGATTAAACCTCCATATGGATACTGTCCAAAGTTAACAGCAGCATGAAGAGCTGAAGCAATCCATATGAGGATAGTGGAAGCTTCAACCAAATCTTCACGAGTTTGCATCTTTTGCCACCATGGCTTTCCCTTCAAATCCCCATGACCCACCTCTACAAGTTCTTTCCACCAAGCTTGGAGCTCGGGGTCTTTTTGAAGTTCCTCATCTGACTTGTAGTAGAATGAGACATATTCTTGCACCCAGGACTTGATGGCATCCCATATCTCTAGCCCATCAGAAGCATAAGGATAGTCCTCAATCAAAAGCCGAACTCCATGGGGAGCAGATGGATCCTTAACAGCAACTCCTCTGAATTGAAAGCACCCAAATAACTTTGATTAGCACAAGAGTTATATCAAGCCTGAAGCCTTTTTTCTTCTTAAGTCATTGATGACTTAAATAGATTTAGATTCTTTATTTTTTAAGCAATACATATTTCTAATTTGTTAATAAACTTTACAAGATTACTTACCTCTTGACAAGATCATTAGGCAATGCTTGATCAGTGAAAACCCAGTCATTGTAAATAACAGCAGACATTTCCAAAGAGTACCTACCCCACAAAAATGTTTTCTCTATAATACCGTCTGCGTTGACCAAGGATTTCCTGGCAAGTGAATTAATATTCATGGTGTCACGGTAGTGAGGGAACAGAAGTTTGTAAATAGGGTGAACCACACTCAGTTGCCTGTTTGTCGCTATGACGAATGGCTCAACAACCGCATGAGTGTTTAGCCTGCCATCCATGTAATATGTTAATCATTTATTCATAAATACATTATCAAATTTAGTTGCATGGATCTCATTGCCAAATGACAATATCATACCAATGGCTAACGATTTGATGGTAGCATGCATCATTCACAACAACATAAGCCTTTGCCAGTAACCAAATATAAGCTTCAACTCCTTCACTCGATGGCACGTAGACTTCGCTAACAGGACCATATTCTTCACCCTGAGGATGTGGCTTACTTAACTCAATGGCCAATGGCGTCAAAGTTCCATCATTTTTCAAGAAAAATATGGTTCTTGTAGCATAAGTCTTTGTGGTTTTTGCATTTATTTTTCTCAAATATGGAATGAGATAGTCATGGTGATCTAAGACGAACAACTTCTTGTTCTGGATAGCCTGTTCAACCAAGTATAATTAATTAATTAATTGATATTCATTGGAATCACATTAAAGGAAAAAAAAACAAATAGTTACAAAGCAATATTCATATCATTACCTGCTCAACAGTGAGACCACCTAAGTTAGGCTCCAAATGCCCTTTTGTTATTATACAGGTATGATCACCATAGGCTTGAGTATCTAGCTTGCTACTTAGTGGGAACTCCTGGAATAAATTTATCACGCAATGAATGAGTATAGCAATCCCAAATTTGACAAGCAAAGTGCATCCAATCTCTTGGTTGCTTGTAGTTTGTTACCAATGAACTTTTACATTAAGCTTACCTCAATAATCTTGATGACATTTGGATTCAAACCAGCAATTGTTTCTCTTGCAAATTCTTCATCAGTCATCCATGCAGACTTGTCCACTGCAGCAAATAAGAAAAGTTCGAAAATCCATCCACGTGATTGAATGTTGAGTAAAAACAGGAGTACAATGCTAATAGATGTTAACTTTCTACATAATCAAAATACGTAGCATACCCTGCATCACTTTAGGTGGTGGATACTTGAGGAACTGTTCGCCATCAGTTCGAAAAATTTCCTTAATTATTGGTATAGGAGTGATCTTGCTAAGAAAGTTTGTAGGCAATGTAACGCCACCTTCATAGAGTTTGCGTACTTCAGCAAAATTATCAAACTCAAGGCTCAAAATATTTCCATCGAATGCATCAGTCAACACAGGCAAGACATCTTGGGCCACAGATTTGAGTCCATAAGCTAGAAAATCAGATGACTTCAAGTGACCAAATGCTTCATCTCTTGGAAGGTAAACAAAATCGCTCGGCTTCTCACTGTTGGGATCTGTTAATTAAGATGAAGGCAGAATATATGTTAGCGACAACAACACACTGGACCAATTCAGTTATGCTAAAACAAAAACATCAAAAGTATATATAACAGCAGAAAAGCTGCCTAAAACCAAACATAAATTAATGACTAGTGAATAACCTTTTCTAGTTTTTCCTCTTCCGGTTCTTCCTCTGCGAGGGTAAGGTAAGGTAGAACCTCCAAGAACGGGGCGAGCGTAATCTTCACCCTTATCTGGATCGCCCAAGTCATTGTAGACATCATAATCATAGATCCTATCCCATTCCTTGCGCTCACCAGTTCCATCCCCTCTTACATTCTTCAATTCTTCTTCTCTGTACTTCACAAGTGCAGCCGGTGTCTCGCTTGGAAGATATGTCTGCATTATATAATTAATAACTTCAATTTTTCATACAAGTGGTGTCTTATTTGGTGCAGTGTAAAACTTAACTAAATGTTTATTTGTATCTCATGAATGACTTGGTAGGCACTAAGTAGCTTACATTGTTGGCAAAGAAAATGCGATCAGTCTTGTAGTGTTTTGAATTGTAAACCCAGGAGTTGCATACGAAGTGAATGGTTCCATGGTTTGGAATGTCTTCGAGAGTTAAAGACTTGAGGTAGAACTCATTTTGCATGAAGTTCTTAATATAAAATGCACCGGGAATTCCGAAGTCACTGTCCCAATCAAATTGAGCATCGTATGCTTCTTCCTTAGCTCCCAAGGTTGGTAGTGTTATCTTTCCTCTCAATTTTGTAGCCTTTCCAACTTTTCCTTTCCCACCTATCGAATTTCACACAAAATTTAATGGAATCTCAAACGAAATTTACCTTTAATTTTTTAGAATAACAAACAAACAAAACTTACCCTAGGGTGTTCATAAACCATCAAACAAAGGCAATAAAAGTCGAAAAAACAATATCCAAAAAATTGAAAATTGAATAAACTGAAACTCAAAAAAATAAAACAAATATTTGTATTGGATTGAATCATATTTCCAACAAAACTCATATATACATTTTTTATCATAAAATTATATATATCATCCATGCTTATATTTTTATTTCTTATTTTTTTATAAAATTATCACATATTTATACTTATTTATAAAAAATACAGTTAATTAATTAAATTTTTAGATATTTATTTGAGTAAAGATACACAAATATAAAGAAAATTCTAACCAACAAAATGGTTAAAGAATAAAAAATAAAATATCTTTTATTGAAAAATGTAGCAGTACATTATGTCAATAAAAAATTTCTTAATTATTAATTCCTTTACCAAAGGTTATCAAGACCCTA
>PYAF01004455.1:313824-326380 GCA_007407185.1 Glycine tomentella
GGCGGAGACAGAGGAGGGTGACCATAAAATTCAAGAGTTTGAGATTCGGGAGTAGGGCAGAGGTAAGAGATTGAAAAAAAATGGAAGTTGAGATTTTAAAATAGGAGAGCGGAGTGAAGAAGGGTGACTGAAAATATAGAATTTGAAGTTTTGAGATGGGAGAATAAGTGACCCAAAAAAATGAGGGATTGGTGAACTTTTTAAAAACTTTATTAATTTAAAATAATTTCTTAACGATTAATTTGATTTGGTTAAATAGTTAAGTTTTATTGAATGCTAATGTAGAAAGATTGATTTTATAATGATAACACATCCTGTTTTCTCTTTTAGTTTTATTGAATGTTTTTGATTTTATAACTTATTGAAACTTGCCAGTATTATTTGTACCGTTTGTAGCCACCCTTGCGAGTGTGTCAAAACTTGCAAGTACTTCTTCACTTTATTCACTAACAATGCTTATATTATAAGATAGATCTAAATAAGTTGTAAATAAATTCTTCTAATTTTTTTACCTTAAAAAAAATCTTTTAATTTTACGCTGAATCACTTTTAAACTTAAATGATTTTAGTGTCAGACACGAGTAAATTGAGCTTAAATGGATTTATTCAGTTTTGTATTCAAAATTAATGAGAAAATACATATACTTTATTATTATTATTATTAGTTTAAAAATTTAAAATAATATATTACTAATCCTACTTATTCGTTAATAAATATCTCTCATGGTTTTATACCTTTCAACCAATTATATAAGAGAGAGATGTTATTTAGCAGGAAAAAAGTTGTACGAAAAACATGTGACATTTATGATTGGATAACCAGGAAATGAGGTAAAAAAATTGTTTCCAATTAAATGTCACTCGAATTTGTCCTTATTCGTGTCTAACATTTTCTACTATTTATCTTATTCTTTTTAATGGACTAATTATCTTTTATATGAAAGCAAAAAAATGTATTACTTCACATTTGTCGTCCAGCCAGTGGTGTGTAAGGAAATTGAGCACGACTTTACTCACGCATATCGTTGTGTAGTGTGTAAAGGGCTAAAGGCAAATATAATAGGACAAAAGGCAAATACGAAAACAGGACAAAGCACACATGTTCTGATGTTCATTCCGCAATTAAATATAAATAAAATTTATTACTTTATGCATAAATTAAGAAAATTAGTTAATATTATTTATTTTATTAACTATATTTTAATTTTTTTCTTAAAGTAATCTTTGTAAACTTAATATTAAGATTATGTTAGACAAAATATTTTAGTTAATTTTAACTTTTTTATTAATTAAAAAACTTGTTTGACTCTTATTAAATAAAAAAATCAATAATTTCTAACATTTTTTAAACACGTTTTTTTGATAATGTCATTAAATAAAATGAAAATAACAAAATTTGTTTACATTTAAGTCTGCTGTATTTTGTTTTTACTTAATTGAGGAGGGAGTATTAACCAGTATGTCAAAAGGTGTTAGTGAAGAAAAATAAATATACAAATATTATATTAAGAATATAAACATACTTGTTAAACTATTAAATTAAATATTCAATACTACAATATACTACAGTTATATTTACTCGTTAATTCCTATGTGTAGAGACTCTTAGAAGACGTAAGAGGAATTTTGCGGTGGTGATTGATAATTAAATGAAGAATGAAATAGCAAAAAATCAATAATGGAAGTAGAAACTCGAGTGGCTAAAGTCAATAGTACTATCTTGTCTTTGATCCATTAAATGTCATGTTCAAGAGAGGAATGTCTTCGTCTTTCATTTACCATCGTACCTCAACAGAAAAAAGATAATAATAATAATAATAATAAAATAAAACCGAAGCTTATCCGTTAGATTTTTGAATATCTTATACGCACATGTTCTTGTGAGTTTTTCTAATCTCTATAAAAGGAAGCTTCCTGTGCTGGTGTTCTCCACAAAAAAAGGCCACAACAATCTAAGTGTTGAGAGAAGAGTGAGTTTTGTATATTTGAAATTAAGAAGTAGCAAAGATGTTTGGAATCATCGGAGGAAACAAGGGTCACAAGATAAAGGGGAACTTGGTGATTATGCGAAAGAATGTGTTGGATATCAACAGCATTACCAGTGTTAAGGGTGTCGTCGGAACAGGCATTAACATCATTGGAGGTGTCGTCGACACCGTTACTGCTTTGTTGCCCCACATCTCCATCCAACTCATTAGCGCCACCAAGGCTGATGGTATAATTACTTACTACTTCACTTCTCGTAGATACATTTGCTGGTAGGAAAAAATAATTATTTTTTAAGGGATCAGTTTCTTTAAATTTTTTTAATTTTTTTTTTTTTAGAAACAAGATAGAATTTATTTATTAAAAAATAATTTAAACAAACACATAAAAAAATTAAAATCACTTATTTTATTTTAGAAAAAAACACTTTGAAATTACTTATTTTTTAGACAAACTAATCCATCATGTTGAAATGATAAATTAATAACCCAACTCAAAAACAGATTCTTGTAGGATAATGCTACAAAGAATGGTTTAAAAATATACATTATACTTAAAATAATATTGAAGTTTTTTTTCCATAAAAAAAATTAACCTTTTGTCTTTCAATTCAGTCGAAGAAATAAAACGTGGATAGAACTGTACAAAAAAAATTATTTTTGAAGAATAAATTTTTATTTGAGAAGGGCACGCTGCCCCTAAGTGTAACCAAAAGAATACTGCCCCTGAGTAATATCACTAAATTGAACTAAAAATAATATTTTACAATGCATTTTACGGTAAGTTTCGTATGAGATTAAAATGTGTGAAATTTGGTTTGATAGGACATGGGAAAGGAAAAGTTGGAAAGGCTACAAATTTAAGAGGACAAGTGTCGTTACCAACCTTGGGAGCTGGCGAAGATGCATACGATGTTCATTTTGAATGGGACAGTGACTTCGGAATTCCCGGTGCATTTTACATAAAGAACTTCATGCAAGTTGAGTTCTATCTCAAGTCTCTAACTCTCGAAGACATTCCAAACCATGGAACCATTCACTTCGTATGCAACTCCTGGGTTTACAACTCAAAATGCTACCATTCTGATCGCATTTTCTTTGCCAACAATGTAAGCTACTTAACTACTGTTATACGTTGTCTATCATTTTGCATGATGTGTACCGTTTTTTGTTGTTGTTGAACTTTACCACATGGCATGGATGAAAAAGTTGTTATACATATAATGCAGACATATCTTCCAAGCGAGACACCGGCTGCACTTGTGAAGTACAGAGAAGAAGAATTGAAGAATGTAAGAGGGGATGGAACTGGTGAGCGCAAGGAATGGGATAGGATCTATGATTATGATGTCTACAATGACTTGGGCAACCCAGATAAGAATGAAAAGTATGCACGCCCCGTTCTTGGAGGTTCTGCCTTACCTTACCCTCGCAGAGGAAGAACCGGAAGAGGAAAAACTAGAAAAGGTTTTCTCACTAGTCACTAATTTATTACTTTTTAATGTTTGTTTTTAGGCAGGTTTTATGTTGTATGTATACTTTTGATGTTTTTGTTTTAGCATAACTGAATTAGTAAAGTGTGTTGTGTTCCTTAGAAGTTAGAAAAGTACCAAGTATAAGGTCTTTATCTTAACAGATCCCAACAGTGAGAAGCCGAGTGATTTTGTTTACCTTCCAAGAGATGAAGCATTTGGTCACTTAAAGTCATCAGATTTTCTCGTTTATGGAATCAAATCTGTGGCTCAAGACGTCTTGCCTGTGTTGACTGATGCGTTTGATGGAAATCTTTTGAGCCTTGAGTTTGATAACTTTGCTGAAGTGCGCAAACTCTATGAAGGTGGAGTTACACTACCTACAAACTTTCTTAGCAAGATCGCCCCTTTACCAGTGATCAAGGAAATTTTTCGAACTGATGGCGAACAGTTCCTCAAGTATCCACCACCTAAAGTGATGCAGGGTATGCTACAATGCTACATATTTTGAATATGTAGAATATTATCAATATACTCCTGTTTTTACTCAACATATTTAATCACGTGGATGAATTTTTGAACTGTTATTATTTGGTGTAGTGGATAAGTCTGCATGGATGACCGATGAAGAATTTGCTAGAGAAACGATTGCTGGTGTGAATCCAAATGTCATTAAGATTCTTGAGGTAACAAACTACATGCAACCAAAAGCTTGGATGCACTTTGGTTGTCAAATTTGAGATTGCTAACCTGATGTCATTGTGTGCTAAATATATATTCCAGGAGTTCCCACCACGTAGCAAGCTAGATACTGGAGCCTACGGTGATCATACCTCTATAATAACAAAGCAACACTTGGAGCCTAACTTGGGTGGGCTCACCGTTGAGCAGGTAATGATATGAGTATTTAGTTTCACATTAAACTTATTTCACTATAATGTTTCTGCTACTGCTTTGTAACTATTTTTGTTTTTTGTTGTGATTCCAATGAACAACAATCAATCAATTAATTAATTAATTATACTTGGTTGAACAGGCTATCCAGAGCAAGAAGTTGTTCATCTTAGATCACCATGACTATCTCATTCCATATTTGAGGAAAATAAATGCAACTACCACAAAGACTTACGCTACAAGAACCATATTTTTCTTGAAAAGTGATGGAACCTTGACGCCATTGGCCATTGAGTTAAGTAAGCCGCATCCTCAGGGTGAAGAATATGGTCCTGTTAGCGAAGTCTACGTGCCTTCGAGCGAAGGAGTTGAAGCTTATATTTGGTTACTGGCAAAGGCTTATGTTGTTGTGAATGATTCGTGCTACCATCAACTCGTCAGCCACTGGTATGATATTGTCAATTGGCAATGAGATGCATACAATTAAATTTGTCAATATATTTATAAATAGATGATTAACATATTAACGTGGATGGCAGGCTAAACACTCATGCGGTTGTTGAGCCATTCGTCATATCAACAAACAGGCATCTGAGCGTGGTTCACCCTATTTACAAACTTCTGTTTCCTCACTATCGTGATACCATGAACATTAATTCACTTGCCCGCAAATCCTTGGTCAACGCAGACGGTATTATAGAGAAAACATTCTTGTGGGGTAGGTACTCTTTGGAAATGTCTGCTGTTATTTACAAGGACTGGGTTTTCACTGATCAAGCATTGCCTAATGATCTTGTCAAGAGGTATGGAATCTTGTAAAGTTTATTAACAAATTAGAAATATATATTGCTTAAAAAATAAAGAATCTAAATCTATTTAAGTCATCAATGACATAAGAAGAGAAAAGACTTCAGGCTTGATATAACTCTTGTGCTAATCAATGTTATTTGGGTGCTTTTAATTCAGAGGAGTTGCTGTTAAGGATCCATCTGCTCCCCATGGAGTTCGGCTTTTGATTGAGGACTATCCTTATGCTTCTGATGGGCTAGAGATATGGGATGCCATCAAGTCCTGGGTGCAAGAATATGTCTCATTCTACTACAAGTCAGATGCAGCAATTCAACAAGACCCCGAACTCCAAGCTTGGTGGAAAGAACTTGTCCAAGTGGGTCATGGTGATTTGAAAGATAAGCCATGGTGGCAAAAGATGCAAACTCGCGAAGAGTTGATTGAAGCCTCGGCTACCCTCATATGGATCGCTTCAGCCCTTCATGCAGCTGTTAACTTTGGACAGTATCCATATGGAGGTTTAATCCTAAACAGGCCAACCATTAGCAGGAGATTCATGCCTGAGAAAGGGTCTGCTGAGTATGCTGCTTTGGGTAAGAACCCTGAGAAGGAGTTTTTGAAGACTATTACTGGCAAGAAGGAGACCCTCATTGACCTTACAATTATAGAAATCTTGTCAAGGCACACATCTGATGAGTTCTACCTTGGGGAGAGAGATGGTGGTGACTATTGGACTTCTGATGCTGGTCCACTAGAGGCCTTCAAGAGGTTTGGAAAGAAGCTTCAAGAGATTGAACACAAGCTTATACAGAAGAACAAGGATGAGACGTTGAGAAACCGCAGTGGGCCGGCTAAAATGCCTTACACTTTGCTCTATCCTTCTAGTGAGGAGGGATTGACTTTCAGAGGAATTCCCAACAGTATCTCCATCTAGGGGCTCTATGGTTGTTGCAGTACTTTGCCTGTTTTTCAATAAAAGTGAAATAGAAGGAATATGATTCCTTCATTAGTTGTGTACGTTTAAGTTATGTATTTGGAGTGTTTGAATGTTGTTGTGTTTGCTATTAACAAAGAAATTGTGTTTGTATAATGGAAGAGAAAATAATGAAAGCAATCACTCATGTTTGAACTTCGAACAATGCCTAGCATTGCAATATCATCATATATAAAAGTGTGATTTAAATTACAACAAGCGTTGTTATTAAAATTTCATTGCCCATGTATCCATATATTTTGCATTGAGTCGAAGGTACTGCTTCCTTACCTAAGTGCTAAAAACAGCAACTTAGCATTTTCTCAGAATATAAACTTCTTGCAGACCTTCTCTCTGGGTGTCCTAATCTTGATGACATGGTAGTATGTGGTATTTTAAGATTTAATAGCTATGAAATTGAAGCAAAATTTAAAAAATTGCCCAAATTAGTCAGAGCTCTTGTTTGTAAACATATAATTCCATTGAAAGTTGTTGATAACGTTGAGTTCCTACGCTTGAATACTTTATTTGTTTGTCATTTCTTTCTATTTGTCAGGAAGATGGGAATCTATGATATTTTGTTGTTGGGATGTACCTCTTACAGATGGATGATGACGAAGTGGAAATCATTGATGACTTGATTCCCGAATTTCCCAATTTAACCCGCGTTGAATTCGACTATTCAAGATGTATTAACAACTGGCAGAAGGTGTTAAAAGTGCTCAAGCATTGTCCCAAACTTCAAAATCTTCTAATTGACCAGGTTTATTCGAGTTTAACGCCTTCAATGATTATTCTTTTTTATATTTACTAATTTTATGTCATGTACGTTGTTAATAGACTGAATCCAACAACGGTGACTGGAGAGAGTGGCAATATCCACTGTGTTCCTAGATGCATGTTACGCCCCTTAAAACATGTTGGATTAATAATTACCGTGGCGATGAAACAGAGTTTGAATTTTCAAGATATCATGCAGAATTGGAAATCTGCATTCACTTCATGGCAAATGAACGGGAAAAGCATGGAATGATAAAAAAGTTATCCAAGTGCACAAGAGGTTCTCTTCCATTTGTAAACTTTAATTTATATGTTATAATAACGGTATTTGGGTAGTTAGTTGCGTCCTGTGATGTTTCCAATATAGGTTGACCGTTTTGATTGTCAAAATCAAATTCGTGGTCAGACACCAACTTCTTACCCAATATAATTTTAATAATAAAGTTTGCATTATATATTTTGTTTCTTTTATCTCTTGTAACAAAAAATAAAACAAAGGTTACGGATTATATTTGAATAATGGGTTATCAAGCCGTTGTAGCTTTTGTCCAACTCATTATTTATTTCTATTCAAGTTGGATGGCTAACGCTAGTGCACAAAGCAGTAAATGCTTTTATTGATTCTAAACATTTTACAAAACAACTTTTATTTTATTAAAGCCAAACATGAAAGCACTCAAACACAATAGATTACCATGTGCAGGGTGGATGAAGGAATTCAGGTTCCTTCTCTTCTATCTTTTATTCAAAGCCACAAAACTTTAGGAACCACAAACCTCTTCAGATAGAGATACTGTTGGGAATTCCTCTGAAAGTTAATCCTTCCTTACTAGAAGGAAAAAGCAGAGTATAAGGCATTTGAACTGGTCCACAACGGTTTCTCAGTTTCTCATCGTTGTTTCTCTCTGAGAGTTTATTCTCAATTTGTGCCAGTTTATTTCCAAACCTTTTAAAAGCCTCTAATGCTCTTGTATCAGATGTCCAATTTGGATTGTCCCTCTCCCCAAGGTACACCTCATCAGATGCATGCCTTGACAAGATTTCTATAACAGAAAGGTCAATAAGGGTCTGAAACTTTGGTGTAATAGTCTTCAAGTAAGCCTTCTGAGGATTCTTCCTCAGCTCCTCATACTCAGCAGAACCTTTCTCAGGCATGAATCGCCTACTAAGAGTTGGACGGTTTAAGATTAAACCTCCATAGGGATACTGTCCAAAATTAACAGCTGCATGAAGTGCTGAAGCAGTCCATATGATGATAGCGCAAGCTTCAACTAGCTCTTCACGAGTTTGCATCTTAGGCCACCATGACTCATTTTTCTTGTCTCCATGACCCACCTCTACGAGTTCTTTCCACCAGGCTTGGAGTTCAGGATCTTCTCTAAGTGTGTCATTGGATTTGTAGTACAAGAAAACGTATTCATGGACCCATGTCTTGATAGCATCCCATATCTCAAGTCCATCAACAGCATAAGGGTAGTCCTCTATCACAAGGCGAAGGCCATGAGGGCACGCTGGATCCTCAATTGCCATTCCTCTATATCACATGACATTAATTATATAACATCAAAAGTGTCTATAAATTAAATTGAGTTACATGTTTCCTATTGTAAGATATATGATCTACCTTTTTATAAGATCAGCAGGCAATGCTTGATCTGTAAAAACCCAATCCTTGTAAACTACAGCAGACATTTCCATAGAATACCTTCCCCACAAAAATGTTTGTTCTATAATGCCACCGTCGTTGACCAGTGATAACCGAGCAAGGCCATTTATGTTCATGGTGTCACGATAGTGAGGGTGGAGGAGTTTATAAATAGGGTGAACAATACTGAGATGCCTGTTTGTTGCTATGATGAATGGCTCAACAACTGCATGAGTGTTTAACCTATTATCCATTAAAAGATATTAATAATCATTTTATATATATATATATATATATATGTTTATTTATTTTTATATTATTTCGTTGAGAAGATGTATACCAATGGCTGACAAGTTGATGATAGCACGAGTCATTCACAACTACATAAGCCTTTGCTAGCAGCCAAATAGAACTTTCAACACCTTCATCTGCAGGCAGAAAAACTTGACTAACAACACCAGATTGATCTCCCTGAGGATGTGGCAAACTCAACTCTATGGCAAGCGGCCTTAAAGTTCGGTCATTTTTCAGGAAAAGGATGGTTCTGGTAGCATAAGCCTTTGTGGAGGTTGCATTTATTCGCCTCAAATATGGCATGATTGGGTCATGATGATCTAGTAGGAACAATCTCTTGTTTTGAATTGCCTTTCCAACCAAATACAATTTACTCGTTATTACTCATAGAAACATCATCTAAAATAAAAACTAGACACAGAAAATAACAGAACTCATCAAATAAAATTTTATTTCAAAACACAAGTTTATCATATTATATACCTCATCTACAGTGAGCGCTTCTAAGTTGGGCTCCAGGTGTTCTTTTTTTATTTGACTAGTATGATCACCATAGACTTGGCTATCTAGCTTGCTTCGTGGAGGGAACTCCTGCAATAATAAATTATAAGGAAAAATATATGATCTTCCTCCATTAGGTCTTCCTGCCAATCAAGGATATCAACCGCAAACTTGACATGCAAAGAAAACTCAACCTTAAGACAACGAATCAAGTTTGGATTTACACCAGCTAGCATTTCTCTTGCAAATTCTTCATCAGTCATCCATGCAGACCTACTCACTGCTCAAATAATAACAAATATCCTTAGTGAAATGGGATTAATTCAGATATCCATCATTTGCACTCCAATGTTGTTAATTTTAAAGCCATTTTAGATACAGGTACTTAATATTATGAGATACCTTGAATTACTTTAGGAGGAGGAAACTTAAGGGCCTGTTCACCATCAGTTCTGAGGATTTCCTTAAGCACGGGTAGTGGACTAATCTTGCTGATTATATCTGTTGGCAGCTTAATTCCGCCTGAATAGAGTCCATGAACTTCGTCAAAGCTATCAAACTCACTGGGTGTGAAATTCAAATCAAAAGCAGATTGCAATAATGGAAGAACATTTTGAGATACGGATTTCAGTCCATAAGTAAGAAAGTCTGATGACTTCAAGTGTCCAAAAGCCTCATCTCTTGGAAGATAAACATCATCGCTCCTACTCTCGCTATTGGGATCTGTTTAATGAAAATAGCAGAACTTATTAGCAACAAAAACAGAAATTTTCAAACTCATAATTGAAAAACAGTTAAAGTTGAATGAAATGGTTGTTTCTAAGTACTCCTTGATAATTTAGGATTACTTGATTAGAAACAATCAACCTTTATGTTAACATGTACATGTAGAACTCTTCTAGCTAAAACAATATACCAATTCAAAGTTATAAGACTCTTGACATATTAAAAAATACATTTATGCTAAGACCTCATAAATATTATAGAATTGAAGAACAGATTTGAGTCTGTGATAGAGTATTAATTTAAAAATAGAAATAGAAGCCTAACCTTTCCTTGTTGGTTTTCTACCAGTTCTCCCCCTACGAGGATAAGGAAAGGTGTCATTTCCTCCAAGAACAGGACGGGCATGCTTTTCACCTTTATCCGGATCGCCTAAATCATTGTAGACATCATAATCATAGATCCTTTCCCACTCTTTGCGTTCTCCAGTTCCATCTCCTCTTAAATTATTCAACTCTTCTTCTCTATATTTGACTAGTGGAGCTGGTGTCTCACTTGGAAGATATGTCTGCAATATATTTTGTTAACTTTATTGTTTCATTGATGCCTTAAAGTTCAACAACTTCAAAATAAACCACATTAATTGATAGTCGGGTATTGACAAAAATTGTTTTTTGGAAAAATAAAATAACTAGAGAAAACAAACAAAGTTATTGAAGATTTAAAAGTTATATTTAAGTTTCATTTATTATACTTGACCTGGTTGGCAAAGAAAATGCGGTCAGTTTTGAAGTGTTTGGCATTGTAAATCCACGAGTTGCAAACAAAGTGGATGCTTCCATGGTTTGGAATGTCTTCAAGAGTCAAGCTCACAAGGAAAAACTCAGTTTGCATAAAATTCTTGATATAAAATGCTCCAGGAATTCCACTCTCATCATCCCATTCAAAATTAATTTTGAATGCAGATTGGCCTGCTCCCAAAGTTGGCAATGAAGTAATGATACCTTCCAAAAAGGTAGCCTTTCCAAGTTTCCCTTTTCCGTTGGCTACCCAAAGAAAAGAAAGAGTGAAAACAAAAGTCAAAACCAATATGAAGCCATTCTACCATGACTTTAGTTTCACTTTTCACATAAATTAAAAATTTATAGAGGTGCGTGCATATGTAGCTTGGCTGAGAGAGTGAGAATGCTGCACAAACTATATTAATAATTAATTACATATTCAAATTTCATATAACACATAATGAAGTGTTATTAATTTTGCAAAAAAATTATATTTAAATGTGTTATATAAACATTATATTGGATGAAACTAGGTGCTAGGTAGTGATAGTGAACCACCTCAGAATTTGTCCGTACACACACAAGCAGGACACGCGTCATGATTATGAACATCTAGTGTGCATGGTTTATGGTTTACGCGAATTCCAACTCCGTTGAACGGAGAAGCATATGAGAGCATAGATTGAAATCAACCTCCGTTAACCAAACACACTAATAGATGTTGGCATCAGTTGATGAGAAACATAAGTGAGAATTTACTACTTATGATGGATGAAGTAAATAGGAAAATTAAGAAAGAAGAAAACGAACCATCAGCTTTGGTAGCACTAATAAGCTGGAGAGACACGGATCGGCCCAAGAAGGCAGTGAGAGTATCGAGTGTTGAGCCAACGAAGTCGAGACCTTGACCAATAATTCCCCCAACACTGGTTACGCTATTCACGTCCAACACATTCTTGCGCATCAACACCACTGTCCCTTTTATCTTATGACCACCCCTATTGAGAAGACCACCAAGCATCTTTGCAACCCACCAACACTACTATATATGATCTTCTTCTTTTTTTGTTTTGTTTTTGGGACTAAGCAAACTAGTGAGAATGCCAAGCACAGCGTGGTGGTATTTATAATTAAGGAGGGTGTCTAAGAAACCAAGAAGATGATGATACATAAATGTCTTGAAGCGGACTCAGACTCCAACGTGCAAAGCAAAGTGTCATATACGCGCATGCAAAGAACCAAACCAGATAAAAATCAATAATTATTTCCTTCTTACTCAGTTAGTAGTTACCATGGAGGTTGCGCTATTGAGTACCACATTTGTCAATTGGATAATTTTAAATCTTCCCCGCAACATTTTCTCACTCTTTCTTTATAATAAATATTTTAACATGATTTATATACTCAAGACATTAAATATATTTATTTTTTTATTTAATAGTACTTTTTTTAAAAGCAAGAAGAGGATTTATAGGAAGATACAACATTATTTTTATAGGTTTTATTAAGCTTTTTTACTACTAAAAGTACAGTAGTTTGTTTACTTTTTAATGTAATAAATATTTTTATTCACTAATTAATTTCTTATAAAAATTGGAAATTAATACAACTTATAAGTTTTATTTATTGTCAATTAGTTTTATACTGTAATTTCTTTACTTTTTAATGTAATAAATATTTTTATTAAGTTTTGGTATTATTTTTCGATCAAAATTGGA
>PYAF01004455.1:326480-351169 GCA_007407185.1 Glycine tomentella
TTTTAGATACATTTTCAAATGTTTGATTTCATATGAGAATTTAGAATTGATTATGAATTAAAACAACTTTAAGTATGTGTTTGATTTCACTTTGAAAAATTGATTATGAGTCCATAATTTATTTTAGATATATTTTTACATATTTAATTTTACATTAAAAATAATTCATAATTAATTTTATCTTAAAACAACTTTAAATAATTTTTATGTTCATGCAAAATTGTGTGCTGAATTTTGCTCTATCTTAATTTTTATTACAAAAATATCCAAATTTAAATCACATCACTTAAAATCAATTTTAATTAAAATTAATTTCATTCAAAATCAACAAAACACTAATACAACCTTTGATTTCATAAAATAAAAAATTTCACCCTTACCAAACACCCATAAATGTTTGATAGCGTAAACTTTTTATATTATTCATAAATTAAAAATATAAAAATTGAATTTATCATAATGACTTTTAAAGTATAATCGAATAAGGAATGAAGGAAATATAATTATGATGGCAATTGGTGAATGTGAAACAAGTTTAAGGTGCATGCATGCTAGACGAGTTTTCTGATGACACGTCCGGATAGGCGGATACTCATTTAGAGCCACTTGGCCAAAGCACTCAACACATGTCAAGACTCACTACCAACATCACAAACTATTTTATTTCTCTTGCATGTCAATTAGTAATTATATATATAGACACTCATACAATCATAATCATATCATATTTTAAATACTTACTTTTTTTTATTTCTCTTATCCTATAAAATTTATATTATCTATTGTCTCTCTATATATTTTTTCTTTTCTATGTTAAGGTATCCAAATGAAGTGTTCATCTATCGTGTGGTGGATTCAGAAAAATAATTAAAGAATACTAATAATATATCTAAATATTTTTTATGTTTGCATATTTAGTGGCAGAGGTTTGAGAGCAACACTCCCAAACTTTTTTTTAAGAAAATTTAAAGAAACAAACAATTATAAATCATAATTTAAAGAAACAAACAAATAGCTAGACCAAATTACTGTTCTTGATTGAACAAAACAATGAAAGAAATTTATTGTAACTTACAATGAGATTTCAAAAAACCATGATGACAACATGAGAGTTAATTTAGATATAATTATTAAGTTTGAGATCTTTAAATATGAATTGTTATAATATAGGCTAAAATATTTCTACAAAATACATATGATTAAAGTGTACTTCTCATTTCAATGAAGAGTAAAGACTTTAATCACCTTATAAATAAGTTCTAATGCATGAATTACAAATAAAAATAATTAACTGCAAATTATATAATAAACACTGAAAATAATTAATAAATAATGTAAATTAATACTAAAGATATATTAAAATTTTATAATGGCCAAATTTATGGGGAGGACATTTCCCCCAACTTACAAGCTAAATCCGCCATACATGCATGTATCCATATCCTTCATAAATAATTATAACTTTTATTTCCCGCATTCTTCTAAGAATATATAGAAAATAATGAAACATTTATTTTCAAGTATTTTCGAATAAAAATATAAAATTAATCTGATAGTTTTCAAATTAAATTGATACTTATTTATTAAAACTCTATTTTTAGTCAATGATAACTGATAAGCATAAAATGTGATGTGAGAATTTATTTTTATAATACAATTGAGTAATTTTTTATTTAATTTTAAACAATGGTAATTTTAATTCATTAAAATTCAACATAAAATATTTTTATTTATCTTCTCATAAAATATATAATTTAGAATATAAGACTCTATCGTTTCTCAGTATCTGTATTTTATATATATATATATATATATATATATATATAATCATTCAATATATATTTTAATTATAATTTAATTTATATATTAAAAACAATTATTAATTATAGAAAATTTAATTATATAAAAATGAACACTTATCGCATATAATTTACATACTAATTACTACTTACTATACTCTTTAATGAACATCTCATTTAAAACAGCCTTATCCAAATATCTATCTAGCACATGTATACATATGGTATAGGACAAAATTAAAATTTGAGTACATGAGCTAGTGATTGTACACTAGTTTGATCATTTCCAACTATGGAGAAAGTTTCTAGTGATTATTTTAGTAATAGATTTTAAATTGGAATCTTAAATTATTATTTATGAATTTTATAGTATCAAGGATTAAAGATCTCTTAAAATTTATGATATTTTTTCTTTTATTAATAAATTTTAAATTAAGAAATCTTAGATAATTTTAATGGATCTCACATAGATTTCTTTTAAAATATTTAAAATTTAATTAAATTAATAAAGCATGAAAAAATAATATTAATAAAATATATAATTAATTTAAATAATTAATTTTAACTTTTAATTTAATTTAATTTTTTCATTCTTTTCATTTTATTATATAAAAACTTATTATTTTTTAATTTCGTGTATAATTTTAAGTTTTTGGGCAAGAATCGAATTTCCAAGTGAAAATCTGTATTATCTCTTTAATGATAAATATCAAAGAAAAGAGACATTTAACTTAAGATTCATTCTTAAACTCCCCTACTAAAATTACTCTAAGTGACATTGTCGAAGAACATATAAATATCCATGCATCGATTTCCTCCCTGCGTGTAGAACGAGTGTATAACATCCTCAATAAAATAAATAAATTTATCTCTTTCAATCTGAGTGAGGGTGGGTGAGGTGTCTAACGCACTGCATGCAACTAAGACACCATGCCATATACTAACATTGCATGCATGCCGCGACATATACTTTAAATTCACATCGTGACAAATATATACCGATTATCTTATGAGAAAGGGACGCAATTCAAGACCTCTTTCTTTATGACAAATTGTATTAAAAGAATTAAGTACTATTAGTAACTGTGAAATTTGATAGTATAATTAAATGTTAAATTAATGCGTAGGATATACTCCATTTATTTATTATTTTTTCAATACCATTAGTATCATGTTAGAGGTTTAAGATGGATGTTTTCTATCTGCACGTCTTGTGACTGGTGTTGACCAAGAGTATTTATAGTATTAATTTAGATTTGGCTTTGAAGAATATTTATTTCATTTAAATATATGAAACTAATTTTTCAGGTGTAAAATAAGACAGTTGGACTTTCACAATATACAACACACGCTTACCATTGCATCTATTCCCTAATTATTAGTTGGAAATTAAATCACGTGTTGTCGTCAATTGAACAGCTCTTTATTACACTGAAAAAAAGAAGAGAGTAATTATGAATTTGAATTTTATTATTATTAGCATAAAGCTTTTGTATTATCATTTAATTTTTTGTAGACTGCTTATGAAAATAGCGGGTTTATTAACCAGTCATTTTATAAAATAATACGGTGGTACATCATATGCTATTGGATATATGGAGTTTAATTTTCTTCCTCATGTAGCTAGTCATGTGAACTGTGCACTAAAATTAAATAATAAAAAAAAACTGCTCTATATAATACTTCTATATAGCTATTATTAATTTTTGATATTATAGCTATTAATTATTAATTATTTGATTATTGATGATAGTTACAAAACTAACGAAATCTATATCAGATGGTTTAACAAGAATGTGAATTATTATAAACTCTTAAATATTTAACTTTAATTTTCATGGATAAAAAGATAATAATAAAAATCAAAAGTATTTTCCTTTTAAAGGAAGTCATCTTTACACTAGCTCACTCTTGTTAATGTCTACAATTGTTGAACGGATTAGGTTTTTAACTTTTTTTTTTTTTTATGTTTGCGGGTAGATTCGGATTGGTTTTAGCTAAATTTAGGATCCAATCCAATCAAATTTGATCGGTTTGGTTCGATTTTCAGAAGAAAAAAATTTGAAACCCGACCCAACCCGTTCATGAACGGTTCAGATCATCAGGTTACCCATTTAGTTTTTTTCAAAACTACTATTTTATATCACAATTCTTTTAAATATCCATACAATTAACACAATATTATCAAATGTATGAAAGTAGTAAAATTTATTCATTTAATACTATCAACATAATATTCTAGAATAGACTTATAATATAAATTAAAACAAAAGATTTTTTAACAAGATTTCCTATAATAGTTTGAATCACAACTGTTTCTTACAAACCAAACTTTGTTATAACCAATTTTGTTGTAACCAGATTTAAACAAAATATGATTCATTAATATTATAAACATGGTAAACAAAATATAAAAAAAAGGTGAAACAAATAACAATATACTTGAAAGTAATACATTAAGAAGTTTCATCACTTACAGTTTCAACACTTGGAGACCTAACATTAGCAGTATCTAAAGTCAACCTAAACAACTATAAAAATTTAAACACAACTCAAATGTCTAAAATACACAACTCAATTTATTTTTCATTATTTTGATTTCACCTACTTAAAGTTTTAAAGTAGGGAACATAACTCAAATGTCTAAAATACAAGATCCTAAACAGTTAGCTGAGTATCATGATTTATTTATATAAATCTGTGGATGGTCAATTGAGAACTTTTTTAATATTGAAAATTATTTCATGTGGTCCAAATTTTGGAAGCAATTGAGAATTTTTTAATTATCTAAGTATACTATTAAAACTTTTATAACATATAAATATTGTGTTGGTCCCAGATGAATTCAAGAGAGGGGGTGAATTGAGTTTTATAAAATAATTAATAATTTAAAATCAAACTCAAAACAATAATATAGAAATAAGAGATGAAGAAGACACAATCAATTTTAACATGGAAAACTCAATTGGTAAAAAACACGACGTCTAAATCAGATAATCAATCCAATGGATAACTGTGATAATTTTGTGTACAAGAGTTCCTAGTATCCTAGTTTTTTAGTCTACCATTACACAATAATTATTCCAGTTGTTATCATTATTTTTCAGCAAAAAGCTCTAGTCTCAATTCACCAAGAAAAGAGCGAGACTGGTATCCTTGTTTCTAGCCAGACCGGTGTCTTAGTTTCCCAGCAAAAAGTTGCACGTCTCTATTCATCAAGAGCAGAGACAAAATTGGTATCTTAGTTTCCTAACTGCGACCTTTTCCAAAATTAAGAAAAAGAATACAATAAAATAGTTACATTTACGCTTCTATTCCTTAAGCAAATAGGTATTTTTAAATCCTAATGGAAAGTTAAAGAATCAAACTTGTCAAACGCTTCTATATGATCTCACAACAATCCTCTCAATGATGCAAACATAAACTCTTTAAAACTCTAATATTATTTGGAATGGAATGCATACATGAACACCTTTTTTTATACTAATTTAAAGATGTGATTCTAACCAATTTTTGAATGCAATCCTAAATACATTTTATCATATTATCCAATGTAATCTTAAAAATATTCTATTATATTATGTAATACAATCTTTAAAATATTCAATCCTATTTTTTAATGCAATATTAAAAAATATTTTATCCTAACTTTGAATGCAATCTTAAACATTTACAATATCACACTTTTTTTATTGTCAAATTATTTTTTTAATTTTTAATATATATAATAAAATTTATATTATTATTACGGGTTCATGGATCGGGTCATCGGGTCAACGGATCTGTAAATCTAGACCCGTGACGCAACCCGTACACGAATGATTTTGATCGATTCGGTTCGATTTTGATCCAATCCAAATTGTACGGATCGGTTTGGATCAATTCGAGTTCACGATCACGGGTGACCCGTAGCCGTGAACACATGGCGTTAGCTTATCTGAAAAACAAAATAATATGTATTTAATATTGAATTATTCTAATTTTATGATATTTTCTTACATCTAGCTTTTTCTTTATTTCTTTATATTTTAATCGTTACAACGCTCATTTTTTAACACTTCCCCTCGCTTTTTGTTTTTTTTTTTTTTGTCTAATTGTAAAAAATATGAAAAAGTCCAAGCTAGGCCTAAATACTACTAACTAGTTGGACCTACACGGACTACTGGACCAATTTTATTTTATTCACCATACTTTGATAGTTAAAAGGGAGAATTTTTGCACTTCCCTTTTTTCTTTTCGTACCTCTTTTCATTAACTAATTTTTGAAACATATTTTGATATTTATAAATATTTTTAAATTTAGTTTCTGAATTATATTGAAAATATTCTGGACATTATCAACGTTTTTTTAATTCCTCCTTTTCTTTACTCTTTCTCATTATTACAACAATTACTAGTTACTAGATATTGCCTATTTGGACAATGTCCAACACATACTTATAATGTAAAAATCAACAAGTTTGAGTAATTCTAGTTTCGATTTTTTTAGTAAGATATTAGATTCAAGTTTTGTGGATGAAAAATAATTAAAATATAGTTGGGAGGAAAAAATATTTCAATAAAGATGATTAATTAAGTTTTTCAACAAAATTCAGTTATCAATAAAATTGATGAATATTTTGCATCAATGTGACGGTGATAAAAAAAATTAATGTGAAAGTTAAGTCACTTTGAAATAAATACGCAGAAGCTAGTGTGTCTGGATTCTCATCGCTCATCTATGTTTTATCAAATTTTGACGTTAAAAATATACCAAAAGAGATTCATAGTTTCTTTTTGGCTCAAGTTTGAGGTGCGTGGATGAAAATCAAAATCATGATTTCCTGCTGCTTCTGAGTGGACGCATGAAAGAATTAAGATATAGGTATATTCGAAATCAAACATGTTACTTATTTTAACGCATCGGAGATGTTCCATCTCTCTAGAGTCTGGACTGTAAGTGACATCCCTCCAATTCCAAGTCTATGATCCATTATTTATTTATTTCATCGTTATTTTAAATGTTAAATTAATTAAATCTTTTTACTTTGTTGTTCAGTTTTTATGTGTGCAGGAAAAAGAAAGTTAGATTGATGTATTATGTGTTAAAATTTTTAGGAATACATTGGAATGTTGTTATATATTCTGAAAATTGGTTTTTAAAATATATAATTTCTAAAGGTGTATTTCAAAACTAGTTCTCAACAAACCTGCAAAACTAGAAAGGAAGTGCGATGACTGAGAGTGAAGGAGAGGTGTTAAACAGGGGATGCAAATAAAGATAGAAAGGGAGTGCGATGGCTGAGAACTTTTGGTGGGAGATGGATGGAATGAAGAAGGTTTTAGAATAATCGTTTGCAAAGAAAAATAATAGATCAGAGGGTGCAAGAAAGAAAAAAACGCAAAAGGAACCACCCTAATTTTTTCTGTCTCTAGTTTGAGTTAGGGCTGATAAAAACATTTGTATTCGCAAATATTAGTAGATAAAATCTATCATAGATAAATAATTTGAAGTTACAAAAACACCTTTATATATATATATATATATATATATATATATATATTATCAAGGAAACAACCATTATTTTAGGACCATTATTTTAGGAAACAAGTGGTAATAGTAAAGTTATTGATGGAAGAACCATTAACAATTCAAGACTTCCTCAATTTAAACTTGTGAATTTATTGAATTATGTATTTTTAATTTATTTGGATTTATATTTTTCTTTGAACTTGTGTTTTTGAGATATTGTAATTTTATTTGTATTTTAGATTTATGTTTATCTTTAAGAAAGACTTATTTCATATTTAATTTTGTTGTATTGTTTCATTTTTGCTCTTGTTTTATAATTCGCTAATTTTACTCAATTTTGAAAATCACCTTTATTAAAAAAAATATTTATTTTAAAAGTTTTTTGAAGTATCCTTGGGTATGCATGAATTAGTATCCAAGACTATCTGCAAATATTTTTCAAATGGATACCCAATGGGCAGCAATCTCCTATTTTTTTTCCAATATTCAAATAGTGAGTTATTTTAAAAGTTTTTTGAAGTATCCATGGGTATGCATGAATTAGTATCCAGGACTATATGCAAATATTTTTCAAATGGATACCTAATGGGCAGCAATCTCCTATTTTTTTTTCCAATATTCAAATAGTGAGTAGTCCCTTTTTGTAACCGACCCTACCCATTTTCATTCCTAATTTGGATCAATTGTGTAGAGTTGGCAAGTTGACAATAGAATATTCATTCAAATTTGGGCATTGTTATTGGCCCTTACACTATTGTTATTAGTCCCTACAACATGTGTAATTTTTTTTAGATTTTTCAAAAATATTATTCCCCACAAAAGTATGAGTCCATTGAATAATATAAAAATGGAATCATACTTTTGTTGCAATAAATGGGATGCAAAAAAAATATAGCAAAAATATGATTTTGTTCTATATTTGTGTTGAATTTTGAAGTTTTGAATCCTACAAAATTTAAAAGGACAACTTTTGACTTATATACAAATGTGTGACAACTTGCTCCAATATTTTTGGCAAAAAAACCTTTTTCTTATGAAAAAATTGACTTTGAACTTTTCAAGTACCATGTCAAAACAAGAGTTTCTGTCAAACATAATAATGAAAATATGATTCAATTATGTGTCAAAATCAGATAATAATAGCCTCATTATTTCTTTATGTGTTGCAAAGCAAACAATAATGAATTAAAAATTCGTTATTATTTACAAAAACCCAAAAAAATGAAATATGATTATGTTGTGTTAGTGATACAGTCAAATCATGATTTCATTTTGTTACTATAACAAAATCTTAATTCTATTTTGTTAAGATAAGGTAGGGGTTGACCGTGTCTTGAGAGAGGAAGGAAATGTGTAGGAAAGCGAGGAGGGTAGTAAGGTAGTTTTACAGTTGTTGTAGGAGGCAATAGCAAGGCCCAAAAAATTTAGCACCCAAATACAAATAAATTGTTGGGGCATAACCGGATTTGGATCCCCAGTAAAAAAAATTGCAATTTAAAATTTCATCACATAATTCTCATTATTAATTAAATAAAATATTAATAAAAATAAAAAAAAAAGTTTGTGATGTAATGTTAAACTGCACTCCCTAAAACTATTTTCTAATCTCATGAGATCCAGATCTCGGAAGAACTAAATTGATAAACTGACACATGTTAATATATTTGCTAAATTATTCACATACTTCTTTATCTTAATTTTAAATTACAATTTAGTTTTTCATTTTTTAAAAAGTTATAAGATTGTCCCTTTGTTTATTATAACTTATAAAATGTTTCTCTAAGTAATTTTTCATAACATATTTATCTAAAAAAAACTATAAAAATATTTATTTTTGGAGTAACATGCTATAAAAAAGTGTTCAAGAGACCAAAAGAATGAGCATGAAATCACACTGAATAATATATTTGAATTTCTGATGGGAGTGCTCCAATGGATTAGTAGTATGTTTGATAGTAAAGTCAATTTAATTAAAAACTCAATTTTAAATATGTAATGTTTAGAGTATTTAACAAGTTAAATTTTGTAAATTTTAGTTATAAACTTAATTCAAATATGCACTAAGCGTTAAGCCTGTTATATTAGTTAAAAAGGATAAATTATTAAAAATAATATTTTTTTAATAAATATTTTGAAATTTGGGACCGTTTTGAAACTATTTTGAAATTTGGGATAGTTAAACATGTTTAATTTGGACATGTTTCTGTCCGTCGCTAATTCGGTCTCTAATATTTTTATATTGAAGTTTTTTAAATCCGTTACTAATTCAGTCTCTAACACTTTATAGAAATATTGTGATTTTTTAGACCGAATTAGCATCGGACTGAAATACGTCCCAAATTTTAAAATAATTTTAAAACAGTCCCAAATTTCGAAATAGTTTCAAAGTAACATTATTTTTAATAATTTACCGTTAAAAAGTTATTGAATCAACCATGGCCATAACTCAAGCCAGAAAATAGGACAACTTATATATTATTTAAAATGTAATTTAGTGCATATTAAACCTTGAATTAAATAAGATTTTATCATAATTTTAACTCATCTTATATTTATTCAACCGTTATATCATATCATCCATATCTTATCTTATTTTATTAAGACAACTAAATGATCTTTGTTATCTTAGTCTTAATAAAAGCAATAGGATATGCACAATAAATCAAATTTTAAAGATTATAATTAAAAATTAACAACTTATTTTGTTTTTCACCAAACTTTTGTTCTTCATTTAATTCTAAACAATCAATTAATTTAAATACAAATTATATATAATTTTATCCCTCTAAAAAAATTAGATACTTTTTATCCTTTTTTTTTTATAAAAAGATTACTTAATGATAAAAATAATATGTTTTTCAGATGTAATCTTCGCCTGCATTTATGCTTGTTTTGGGTGCGTAACGAACTACCATACAATACGACAACAACATAAAAACAAACATAACAAAAACCTAAACTCACTCATTCACTCCTACGATTCTCTTCCGCCTCCCTTCCCTTCAACTCCACGGCGCAGATCCGAGGAGTTTGGGAAACCCTAATTCATTCCTCTTTGCTTCTATCTCTATTACTCTAACACCAGGTAACCCTCTCTCTTTCTCTCTCTGTTCGCTCGTTACTCCCCAACTTCATAATTTACTTATATTGTATAAAAATAAATCCGCCGTTTTTTCATTCTGTTTTAATTGTATATCGATGCCTCTATGTTCTGATCATGCGCTTGATCTAATGGCTTTTTTTCGCAAAGCTTTTCATTGGATATTTGGTGTTCTGCTTTTTTATTTTTAGATTATGCATCATTTGTTGTTTCGTTACCCCTCGAATTTTACGCCTTTTGGAAGCCATTTATTCACTCAGCGTACTGAAATTTTAGCTCTCATGTTGCATATGTCCCGTGGAGGATTTTTTTCAAAAAAAATATTTGGTGTTCTTTTTTTATGTTTTCATTTGACACAGATTAGAGTGATGTTCCGAATTTCAATCAGTTCGATTTTTTTTTGAGTTGTTGGTGTTCCTGGATTGTTCTTAAGCTTTATTTTCTTATCTGACATATTGTGAAAAGGAAAAGGGCTTGTGAAAGTAAGAGCCCCTTTTCCTTCTTTTACTTGCGTTGTCTCACGATATTTTTTTGGACTTTCTTGTGTTAGGCTTTTCAAAGTACACTTGTCTGTTTAATTTTAACGATGATTTTGTTCTGCAGTGATGGCAGGTTTGGCTCCAGAAGGATCGCAGTTTGATGCTCGGCAATATGACTCTAAGATGAATGAATTGTAAACTCTTATTCTTATACTACACATTATCCATTTTGTGTGATGCTTGAATTCTATATTATATTTTTTTTTGTTATTATAATGCCTTGAAATTGAAAAACAGGCTTTCCGCTGATGGACAAGAATTTTTCACTTCATATGATGAAGTCTATGATAGTTTTGATGCAATGGGCCTTCAAGAAAATCTTCTGAGAGGCATATATGCTTATGGTATGACAAATGATGTTTCCTTTGTTTCTTCAGTTGCTTATTTAATTATTGAGAAATAATAGGAATATGCTCTTTTAAACACTCTTGACAATGGATTCACTATCTAAAGAATCGACACACTCTTAAAAGGCATTTGCTGTCAAGTTTCAAGGCAACTGAATTGACCTTTTAGAGAATAAACAACAATAAAGTGTTTAAAAGAGTGTGTTCCTAGCATTCTCATCATACTTATGTCAGTGTAGCAGTGCTAATTACTCAGTAATTTTGCGGACTCACTGCTTTGATAATTTGATTAATGCATTTAGACATTTGCCTCTTAATGTTTACCCTGTTGGAGTTATATTATTCCATTTTTTATCTGTGCAATCACCATATCAGGACCTTTTTGCAATTTTAATGATAGTTCCAGCAATTTTAAATTATTATTTAATGCTGGGATAACTGAATGCATTGAAGTTTTCTTTGAAGTTTAAAAATCATTAAGAATTATTTTAAAAAGGGAAGCCTTGGTGCAACAATTGGGGTTGTCACCATTAACCTGGAGTCATAGACCAAGTTATGGAAATGACTTTTGCAGAGTAAGACTGCCTACTAGACTGCGTGGACCCTTTGATGGTGGAAAATTTATATCATCAAGTAATGTACTATTATAAGGCATTGGCTATTTTTTTTTTCTCTTTTAATCACGTATGTCTGGAATTATTATTTTCTGAATTTACATTGATTTCCATTTCAAATTAATTTCTGGAAGATTACAAAGTGGATCTGCTGGGTAACAACCAATATGGTTTCTAACTGTTTTTATTATTTGGAATCTATCTTTGATGAGGAGCTTCAGATTTTAGAAGAAGAAAACAAATGTTATATGCAGTTAACTCTACCACAAGACGATGTGTGATGTTTTATTCTTGTTCTATAGGTTTTGAGAGGCCTTCTGCAATACAGCAAAGGGGAATTGTTCCTTTCTGCAAGGGTCTGGATGTGATTCAGCAGGCTCAGTCTGGAACTGGAAAGACGGCAACGTTCTGTTCAGGGATTCTGCAGCAGCTTGACTATGGATTGCTCCAGTGTCAGGCTTTGGTTTTAGCACCAACAAGGGAGCTTGCGCAACAGATTGAGAAGGTTATGCGAGCTCTAGGTGATTACCTTGGTGTCAAGGTTCATGCTTGTGTTGGTGGGACCAGTGTTCGTGAGGATCAGCGCATTCTCCAAGCTGGTGTCCATACTGTTGTTGGCACTCCTGGGCGTGTGTTTGACATGCTACGAAGACAATCTCTTCGCCCAGATCACATAAAGATGTTTGTTTTGGATGAGGCTGATGAAATGCTTTCACGTGGTTTCAAGGACCAGGTTTGATGGTTTTCCATGTTTTGCCTAAAACTTTGAGTTGTTTTTCTTTTCCTCGAGTGTCATCTAAACATTCTTTCATGCATGTTGAAATAATTCTTTATTTAAAACCTATGTGTGCTAGGTGAAGTCATCTTGTGTTAGACAGATAGCTGACAGTTCATGTTTTTTGTGCTTGAAATGCAGATCTATGACATCTTCCAGCTACTGCCAGGTCAAATTCAGGTTGGAGTGTTCTCTGCTACAATGCCACCTGAGGCCCTGGATATTACAAGGAAGTTCATGAATAAGCCAGTGAGAATCCTGGTAAAGCGTGATGAATTGACGCTTGAGGGTATCAAGCAGTTTTATGTGAATGTTGATAAGGAAGATTGGAAACTGGAGACATTATGCGACCTTTATGAGACTTTGGCTATCACTCAGAGTGTCATCTTTGTGAACACAAGGCGCAAGGTGGACTGGCTCACTGACAAGATGCGAAGCAATGACCATACAGTCTCAGCCACCCATGGAGACATGGACCAAAACACTCGCGATATCATCATGCGTGAATTTCGGTCTGGCTCTTCTCGAGTTCTAATTACCACTGACCTCTTGGCTCGTGGTATAGATGTACAGCAAGTGTCTTTGGTTATAAACTATGATCTGCCTACCCAACCTGAAAATTATCTTCATCGCATAGGACGAAGTGGGCGTTTTGGAAGAAAAGGTGTTGCCATAAACTTTGTGACTTTGGAAGATGCAAGAATGCTGTCTGATATTCAGAAGTTCTACAATGTTACTGTAGAGGAGTTGCCATCAAATGTGGCTGATCTGCTCTGATGGGTTAATTTTCATTCTTTGTTAAGTCATCAGGGCTATTACTTTTTGACAATTATTATTTTGTGCTCATTATTTTCATTTTCAAATTTTACCATTAGAGTTCTAAGACACCTGATTTTATTTATAATGGATTCTATAAAATTTGTTTATTTGCTTAATTAGCATGTTGCTCAAAGCCTTTTTGGTTGTAATTTTGTGTCATGTATTTTATATTTGAACGCGACGCCTTAGTCACTCTTGAATCTACGACTGCCTGTCATATCCGACACACCCAATTAAGGATCTCGATGAATTAAAGGTAATATATTATATTTCACCCGAACCAATATCTTATTACATGGATGATAGATAATAAATTTATAGATGACAGTTTTTTAAAGAAAAATTTGTATATAACATTAAGTATATCTATAAAGATTATCTTGATGCAAAGATTATCTATAAAGTATTTCATGCAAAAATTCTACTAACTTAAATATAATAAAAAAATGTTTTTTTTATTTACCTAAGCTAATTATGTTTTTTATTGATATCACTTGATGTATAAGATAGAACTTTGTTAATAAATATTTCATCTCCAATAGAAATAAAAATCACTAGAATTTTATTTACAACAGAAGATAAGTTATAAATGTTAAAGATGATATAAATAAATTGTTTTTATTACTACAAATACTTCTATTTTGTTTCATTATATTTTTAATTTTTTTAAACAAATTAACATATTTATATAGTTTTATCTTTTTAATTTAATTTTACTATCCAAGGCATGAGTGATATTAGACATTAGTTCAAGTTAAACGTGTTGTCTAAAATTATTAAGTCCAACCAAATGAAACGGCACCGCACTTTTTCATCGTACTTGCCTGTTCATTTAAAGTTTAAATTATCACTGAAATATTATGCAAATTTATTAGATTGTGATTGAGAGCATAAAAAAAATAGTGATACAGAAATAATGGTGAATTTTTTTACACGCAAAGTGCTGCATGTATAATATTGTTATCTTCACCCAAATATCATATGCTGCCCCTCCCCCACAACAAAAACTAGGGGAAAATTAGAGACACAAGCACATTTATAGAGTGCTACCTTATAGGTTGGAGGGGAGTGGCAAGTGTCTCTCCATATATTTTTTCATTAAAATATTAATATATTTTTAGCACTTATTTGTAATGCTTGTTAATTATTTTAATTTGTAATTTATGTATTAATATTTGTTTATAAGGTGATTAAGGTCCTTCTTTTTCATTGAAATGAGAAATCCAATTTAATCATATGCATTTTTAAAAATATTTTAATCTACATTATAACAATTAATGTTCAAAGATCTCAAACTCAATACTTATATCTAAACTAATTTTCATGTTGTCATTATATTTTTTTGAAATTTCATCACAAGTTACAATAAGTTTCTTTCATTGTTTTATTCAATCCAAAACATTAATTTGGTCTGTCTATTTATTTATTCCTTTAGATTATGATTTATAATTTATTTCTTTAGATTATGGTTTATAAGTGTACAAAGATAAATAAATTTTCCTAGTCACTAATGCTCCCTTTGATTATTTTTTTGATCCCCCCTAGCTATCAACGTAATTTCGTTGGAGTACCCACCGTAAAAAAATTAAGCTCTTGCTACATGAGAATGCATTATTCAAAGACAACAGTGTAAAAATCGTTTTCAATGCTGCATCATTAAAGTGTGGTTGAGAGTGAAAGACACATGCTAACTTCCTTATCAAGTAGTTCTTTTGGTGGGACGGTTGCAATTAGATTGAACAGGATTACTTTAATGGTACGAACACTTATCATGCTAATAATAATGAATTTTAGGCTTTGCACTTTCGGCCAAAACTTGAAAGCAAAGTTTGTAGAAAATTCTGAGAGCAACTTTCCAAATGCTTGTTGCTATGAAAGTGAACAACATCTTGGGAGGTCTATAATAATTTCGTTTGGTTGATGTAATAATTTCATTTTGAATTATTTTTCTTAACCTGCATTAAGCTGAAAATATTCACTGTTGTTTTAGCCATTTTTGTGAGTATTTTTCAGGGAAAAGGAGTCAAGGTTTTCACGTTCTGGCTTGCAGAAACTAATTAATTACTAACATGTGAGGAACCATCGGGGTACCGTTCAAGAGGTGGACCACAATAGTCAATTGAAAATCAGAACGGTTTACCTTTTTATGAACAGAGACATTGGTCTTAGATTTTTGTGAAAATTTTAACACGAGAAGGGGGGACGCACCTCTATCATTCTTCTTGATCTCCTCGTCCATACCCTTCATTTTGTTGAAATCTAATTCTTACTTTAGGGCTGTTTAATCTAGTTTTGCTTTTGTTTCTAGCCCTCTTTTACTCTTTCCACTGTACCAAAATATGTATATATAGAAAGAGGTAACCATTACAGACACAGTTACTCTTTTCTTTGCTCCTTTCCACTGTTAATTTTATTTAACACTTCCACAGTTCCACGTGTGAAAGCTAGTCAACCCAAAAGCCTCATGCAATTCTGCTCTGTGAAGAAAGTTGCATCAGTTGCTACCCCACTGACTTTCATCAAAGAAAACAACGTATCATCGTCATCTTCAACTGCCTCCAACTCAATTTTTTTTATTATATACATTAAAGGAAGATTTATCTCAATGTCAGTATTTTTTTTTAAAATTATTTATTACTATCTCTAATTTTTTTTTAAGAAACAAATTATAATGTCCAATACTTTTCACAAGAAACAAATTATAATATTCAATTCTTTTTATAAGAAACAAGTTATATAACTTTTTTTTTATAAAACGACAAGAGGTGATATCACATTTTTTCTCTAAAAGAAACAAAAGTTAATGTGAAGTGAAATTTTCAAAAAGTTAAAGACCAACATAATAAATTTAGGAAAAGAAACAAAAAACAATGTTGTGAACATACAACTACAAAAAAGCAAACCCATCAACCCTTTTCTTCGAACTTATTCCTTCTTGGTAACCTTAAGACACACACATACTACTCTTTCATTATGGAATTCAGATCCAAGTCATGCAGAGATGAAAGGCTGCAGATTGAAAGCTACTGTGGAGGCAAGGTGGCCCCAACAAGCATGCAAAATCTGAGGTGTTACAGTGCTAATAATACTGCTTATGGACACCGGATAGGTAGTAAGAAGGTGAAGGTGAAGAAAGGGAAAAGCACAGTTGCTAAGCCATCAAAAAGTTGGAGCTTCAGTGACCCTGAGTTGCAGAGGAAGAAGAGAGTTGCTGGCTATAAAATATATGCTGCTGAGGGAAAAATGAAAGGCTCTCTAAGAAAGAGTTTCAGGTGGATCAAGAATACATACACGCAAGCTCTCTATGGATGGTGGTGAATCATGTCTGATTCTCTTTTTCTTCATATTTTTTTTCTTCTTTTTCTGTAATGAGAGTTACTTATCTGTTTCTTTCTCAGTATGTGTTTAAATTAAATCCTCCATCTGCCGTAATGGTCTGGTTCGAGCAGGATTGTCTCCATTGAGTCTTTTACCAAAAGTCCCTCATCCTTTCAAAAGTTCAATTCCTTTTTGTATGAGATTCCATGGCTTATGGGGCGTAGTTTGGTTACTACTGCTGAGTTTCTTAATGATCACTTCAAATTTAAGATGAATATTACTGGGTTTAAACTAGAATTTGATTGGTTCATTTGTATTTTAATTATAAATGTCAAAAAGAAAATAAATGAATGCGTGATGGGAGAATCGCCCTTTTCTGTTCTGTTTCAGCCAGTTATATTGATAATGACTTGGGTTCCTTGTGTTATGGGATAATTCAGCATTCTTTTAGCAATATATGTATCATAGCTGGATTCGAACCAACCAAAAGAGGGTAATGAAGAAAATGATGGCGGAAAAGGAAGTCTTCTCCTTTGTCACTGTTAATAGAGATGAAATATTCAGATATGTCATTGAACTTTCCAAACTGCATTGAGAATCCAGCAAACCTCAATGGCCTTGTTGGTGGAATTCTAGTTTGGAAAATGTCAAAAAAACGTTCCAAAAACAGAAATTCTGTTTTTTAACCAAATTAAATCAGGTTTGTTATTCTAAACAAGTGAAATTCGCTCACTGGAAGCGCAAGATACAAATAAAGTAGCTTATGGTTGATCATATGGTGCTGCACACTTAAACAAAAGATGATATGGCCAAAAAAAATAATGATGATAAAACGAAAGATAATAAAGAGTATAATGTCCCAGAAATTGTATTTGGTCACACTTCACAGCCCTGCTTTTCACCCCATAATGTATGATGTATCAGCTGTATTATTAGAGGGAGAATAAGACATTGTTGATTGTTCCGTGAAATTTGGCAAAAAGATCTTTTAAAAGTGAACTTCTTTTAAGGTATATTTAATTTATAATATAATGTTATTAATTTATTAAAATTTAAGAGCACACATCCGTCACTGAAAACACCACTTCCCGACTTGCATGTTTAAGCCATGCCGCCAGCTTTCAGCCTGATCTAATGCAATTGCTTGAGCAAATTACTTTAAAATATGACACTTAACTAAAATTATCGTTAGAACATTTTTGACATGACATTTCTTATACATCGTTGTTTAACTATTTTTTTATCAATATTATAAAAAGTTATTTTCTGGGTCAAGAATCAACAGAAAAAAAAAAAAGTTAAACACTCATTATAACAACAATCTTAGTATTTGATTTTTATGTAAAATTCTTGTATTTATGTGACATTGTAAGTCTCATAAATATAAGATAAATAACTCATTTAAATAAACATATACAGTAAATTCTCTAAGGATAAATATATTGTTATGTCAGTTAGGATAATTTAATTTAAAAAGAATTACAAATGTTATATCACGAATATTTTATGCCCCCTTTACTATTATAGGGACGTGCTGTCGGATTGGACCCAATCCATTTAAAATTATTGATAGATTCATCATTACATTGATGTTAAAATATTTGTTAAAAGACTTAAGAGATGCTTGAGAGGTTTAACAAATATACAAATGAGACATGAGATTTGATATATATAATATATTTGAAGTGTTAATGACTTAATTCACTCATGTTGACTTTTCAATTCCATCCTTCGTACACGCCATATATATTGATACGGTCATACGGACTTCAATTTTTACCTTTTGAGCACTTGTGTTATTGTAAGCCATTTTTATCCTTTCACGTTAATAACGGATATGACAACCAGTTCTTTTTTCAAATAAAACTCGGAATTCCACCGCCATACAAAGACACTTACACTTAAAATTATGTTTATAATTTATAAAAACCAACGCAGTTCACATCTTGTTTACGAATTTGTAGTTCCTTCTTTGCACGTGAAAGAGTCCCTGAAATTTGTAGTATTGTAGCACTGGTCGTTTTACCAGTTGGTGGCTGATGAAATTTCCTACTCGAATTTCAACAAACATGATATATATATCCATAAAAGAAAGAGCCAAGAAAGCATGAGACTTCACTAAATAATATAAGAGGGAACGATGGTAGAAGTAGAACCAACACGGTCAACTGTATTAACAAAAGCCTTTTCAAGGCCAGATTTGTCAGGAGACCACTTGAGCATATCTTTCTTGTATACTTTATAGTGACAATTACCATCTTGTTGCAGCTTTCCTCCAACAAAATGCACAGACAACACAACACACTCCACTCGGTAGTTATAAGAACTTACTAAGATAGATGGTCGAGAATGGAAGCTGCTAATACTGTAACCTCTCGTCATTGAAATTTAGGGTCTCAATACCCCGGAGAGTTGACTCGTAATTCTTCATGTTTGATGTATTTCTTCCAGAGGATGTTCGGTTGTGCTCAAATGACATGATAGGTGAACTTCTTTGAGCACCGGAGATTTTACGGAGTGCTCCTGGACTAACATCCGCGGTGAGAGGATGAGAGGGCTCAGTCTCAATGCCAACAGCTGCATCACGACTGCTCAATACAGCACCTTGCCTTGTGGATCCACTTGACCGGAAATTAGAACTAGACAACTGCATGCATCACACGCAAATTAAAAATAACATGAAAAATAACCATGGTACAATGAGATTGGTGTAACTGTAACCAACAAGCAATTTCAAATATAATAAAAGCCACAAACTAACAAACCTGGTAACACAATCACTCGTAGTATATGTGGAACACACAATGTATAGACTACGGCCTGGTTTGAATAAAAACTTTCATAAACACTTACTAAATAAAAAACGAAAGTAAAATGAATTAAACTTCTCCTATAAGTAAAAATCAAATTATACACTTCAACTTTTGTGAGAAGTTAGATATAAAAAGAAAAGCTTCAATATAAGTTGAAATGCATATCAAGAAGTTTAATTCATTTTACCTTTTTATTTTCTTCTTTTAGAAGTGTTTATGGAGAATTTTATCTAAACAGGACCTGTATTCATTTTCTTTTGCTAGAAAACAAAAACTACAAGAGTATATTCACAGCACAGAACTCTTAAATGCAGCAGGTCTGAAGAAGAGAAGTCAAAATAATGATATATAACTTGTCTAACACAAAGCTGACTTCTGCAGAATGTTTACATCAATTGCTTACTTGTATTTTGATTGAGCACATAAACACAAACAATGCAACCAATATTTTATAATTCTAGTTATAACCAAAAGAAACAATGCAACCAAGCATAGCCTCATACTTACATTTACATTCTGGATAAATGGGAAATCATGTTCATTATTTTCCTTCTAAAATGATAAACACTCTGAATGAACATTTGGTATTTTTTAAAACAAAATAATGAGGAAGAAAATTGAATATTAATGCATAAATACAGCATCACCCTTCAGCTTTCTGCAAGAAATATGCTGAGCTCACAGTCATAAGCCATCCCATAAATAAATATATATACTCACCATAACATCTTTAGATCCAGCTGAATCACTTGGAACTGGGGCTTTTTGTCTTGATGACATTCCATCATTTGCAATAGGTCCAGAGTTTCTTCTTCGAGCAGGATCAGATGAAGACCAACCAGTATGCCTATTGTTCTCCCCACCTATACAGAAATTTCCCGCATTAAAAGCCAAAAACACAAAAGTAACAAACCATAAAAACATGGAAAAACCAAGGTAGACAAAATAAAAAGGAAAAATAGAAATATCTACATAGAACAACTAAGATTTTTGAGCTAAGTAAAAAACAAACACATATTACTAATAAAATAATAGATCAGGGAATTCAAAGTAAAAAGGAAAGAAAATTGTACCTGTCTGTCTATCAGCATTTACAACAGCTGGTGGCAGCCCAGAACTTGGTCCAGCAGCAGGACCCTGAAAATGTTACTTTAAGTAAGATAATCAGATACAACAAGCAAACATCAAATCTAATGCCACTGTTTGGAACACCATCACTTACAATAGCACGGACAGGTGTGGCAAGTTGAGATTGCTGATATTTCAAAATGGTCCAATCAAAGACATAATCAAACTGGAATCCTGGAACAAGAAGAGAACACCAGCCAAAACACATAAATGACATATTAAATGTAAAACTTTACCATCTAGTTATCAAAGACTACATCACATTCAAAAGTGAAATAACACTAGCAAAACAGAATGGCTCAAACCTTCACGAATGAAAAGGTCACGAAAAAGCCTTTTCAAATAAGCATAATCTGGTTTATCATCAAATCGCAGTGACCGACAGTAATGGAAGTATGAAGCGAACTCTGAGGGGTAGCCACGACACAGAGACTAACAAAGAAGCAAGCCATTTTGTCATGACCAAGGGGGAGAAATAGATAATATGTACCAGAAGTCCAAAAATCTATTTTATACACAGTTTTTCTCACCTCGATAGAAGTAGAAACTTTCTTCTCACTGATTTTCTCATACTTCTGCTTCTTCGTACCTGCTTTCAATCCCTGCCACGGGAGACTGTAGAAATACTAAGTAAAAAATTAAATTAAAAGTAGTTGATAAAGAAAGACAAAACAACAAAGGAGCAAGGATAACTACCTTCCTCTCAAAAAATACAAAAGAACAAATCCAAGTGATTCTAAGTCGTCCCTACGGCTTTGCTCTATTAAAGAATAAAAAAGTAATACCAAACTTCAGAATCAATCAACAATAAATAAAATGGCAAGGGAATTTGATGCAGAGATACATTGAGAGCATACCAATTCCAAGATGAGTATTCATACTAGCATATCTAGCAGTTCCAGTCAAATTCTTATTCTCTCTGAAACAAATTACAAGCAGGTGAAATTCAGAGAAACTCCACAATATTCAAGTATTATTTTAAATTAATAACTTGGAAGTATTTTAAAGTCATTCATATATATAACAAATAAAAATAAAACAAAGAATAATACAAAATCATCCCAGAGAAACTACTTAAAGATATTTTGTAAGTAACAACAGCAATTTTATGCACTGATTAGAAAAACATATTCTCACAAATAAATAAAAAATAGAAAATATAACCAACAATTGGAAATGAAATTTAAATCGGATTGACTGTCCATGTAAACTCTATACTATTAGCACTTCACTTGCACCTATTAATTTTCATATAACTTACAATACAGTACCTATCAGTTAGCTTGTTCAGATAATCATAGAACTTTGAACAGCAGGTACATTAAAATTTTCCAGCAATTCCATATCACACATCCACATTTGGTAGTTAATAGATTTATCAATAATATTCTGCAACTCAAAGTTCCAGTGAAGATAAATTAGTTTCATATCTTGCCGCAATTAGAATAAACTTCACAGCTGTATAAGGTACCAAACCAGAGGCACCACCTACTTCTCCCACCACATAATTCGTGTGTTGCCTAATAAAAAGCTACAGCTCTTTTATTAGGGAACTCTCCCACTAAAAAGTCACTGTCACACAAATAACTAACAATTATATAACACTTTACAATAATATAACTTCAGATATTGGATTTTCCATATTCAGTTTAATTATTAAAATTTAAAACATGTATTAACTTTGCAACCATCACATATAAAATCAGGAAAATAAAAAGTGAAACAAAATACCTGTAAGGAATATGTTGATGGGTAGAGGTGTCTCTGTACTTCTTAGCAAGACCAAAGTCAATAGCATAAACCTATAAAAGAGGTAAAATTTAAAAGGATGCATCTAAGAGATGACAGAAAGGGACAAAAAAAAAGAATTGAAAAAACAAGCATTAAACTAATACTTGATTTGCACGCCTCCCCAAACCCATTAGGAAGTTGTCTGGCTTGATGTCCCTATGTAAAAATGATTTGGAATGAATAAACTCAACTCGATTTATCTGCAAACAGTTTGAAATTGCCCCGTTTAAAACAAAATCAGTAAATGTAAATTAGAAGAGTATCTACATAATGCAGGACATCCCACCATCTGATCAGCAAGCATGAGAACAGTTTTGAGAGACAATTTCCGGGTACAGAAATTGAATAAATCCTCAAGACTAGGTCCCAGTAAATCCATCACAAGGACATTGTAATCTCCTTCAATGCCAAACCATCTCACATTTGGGATTCCAGCTGCCAAATAAATATAGCCAACCAAAAACATTTAAGCTGAGTAATGTAATACAGATACTACATAGTAAGCAAAGAGATCAGAAAGATAGAAATTACTTCCTCCTTGCAGTATTTTATACAACTTTGATTCGTACAACAATTGAGGATGCTTGGTTTTGACATTTTCCTGAATCAAAAGGCAAAGAGAAAATAGTAAACAAACAACATTTCATTAAACATATCTCTAAGCCTCGGTAGTCAACACATTTCTTCAAAAAGTCAACTATCATCAATGCCATTAATTACAGAGTATAAGCTGCAGTAGATACTGCCAAAAACCCTTTGGAGTTGTGAAACTGAGGCACAAGGGACGAATTAGTCATGAATCAGCCTTAGACACACCTTTTGGCACCTCTGCCCGCATTATTTCCTCTACAAGTTTTTTTTTTAAAAAAAAAAGTGTTCTACACTGAACTGTCTATCACACATTCCATGATTCACACCTTCACTGCTTCAATTTTGCACATTCTTTAGAATTGAACAACACAATTCTACACAGTAAACTGTACTGTATACATACACTCATTTACAATTCACCAACAAAAGATGATAAACAACAAATCACACCTAAAGAGCACTAGAATAACTTTAACCAATTCATGCAAACAGGAAAAGTAGAGGTGAACAAATTCCAAATTAGAGTAAGTCATAGTACTCACGAGCTTAACTGCAACCTCTTCATTTGTCTGGGTATTCGTACCTGAAAATAAGATTGAATTGAGAAAAAAAATAAGAAATTCAGAGTAGAAAAGCATAAATTAAAAAGCATGGAAGAAACAGAGCAAACCGAGATAGATCTCGCCAAAGGATCCGCTACCAATCTTGCGGCCAAGACGGAACTTGTTAGCAACCCGAGGTTCCATTCGATGAGTAGGGAATTAAACCCTAGAGATTCAAAGTTGAGAATGGAAGGAGTTGGAAGTAGCAGCAGAGAAACGGAAAGGAAAAGGAGCAGGACATAAATGAGAAATCACTAAATGGTAAGGGCAAAATTGGAAATCAAACACACTTTCTCTCCTTAAAAGTGTAGAAGGAAGAGAGAGTTTCTCTTGATTGAGTTGATTCCTATCGCGCATTCATCCAAACGGATTTTCTTCCTTTCTTTTTCAGTAGCCTGCAGTTGCTATTCTGTTTTTCTTTTCTTTTCTTTTCTTTTTTTTATAAATATTTTTCATCCTTTTATTAAGGATAAAAAAAGGTTATATATTCACAATATATAAAATTTTACATCATTCAATCATAATTTATCGTTAAGACCGTACATATATATTAAATTTTTAATAAATATTAGTTGATAACCAAAAAAATATAGTAAATATTTTTTTATTTAAATTAAGGAAATATCTATTTAGACTCTAAATTAAAAATTTATTGATAATTGAAAATTGTTAGTTGAAATTGTTAAGTGAACTTATTGAATTAAAATTATTTAATAAAATTATTGTTAAAATAATCAATAGATGTAAAATGACACATATAAAAATGTTTATATCATTTTTTATATAAATTTCAATTTTACTTATGAATAAAAATGTTCAAAAGTCATGTTTTTTATACATATTCAAAAATGTTCAAAAGTCATATTAATTCTTAATGAATTGAACTTAATTTTAAAAATAATAACTTCTGATAATTCCTATTATTCTGCACACAAAAATTT
>PYAF01004455.1:351269-364754 GCA_007407185.1 Glycine tomentella
TGTAAAATGACACATATAAAAATGTTTATATCATTTTTTATATAAATTTCAATTTTACTTATGAATAAAAATGTTCAAAAGTCATGTTTTTTATACATATTCAAAAATGTTCAAAAGTCATATTAATTCTTAATGAATTGAACTTAATTTTAAAAATAATAACTTCTGATAATTCCTATTATTCTGCACACAAAAATTTAAGAATTTTTTTAAAGCATTATTTTGTCTAATAATATAAAAAATATATATCCACTAAGATCGACTTAAATCAATTTATAATAGGTGTTTAAACAATATACATGAAATTATACTTCATCCATCTCAAAATAAATTTTATATTTATAAGTTCAGTTTCAATGAAACATTAATTATTTTTTTACTAATATCTCATATAAATACTACTTTAGTTTGTGAGTCTAATATTAATATTATTTTTTCATCTATTTAATAAAGTTAGTTTTATAAAATATTATTTTTTTCATTAATTTATTAATATGTGTAACACAATATAAGATGACATTTATTTTAAAACAAAGAAAGTATGTTTTAACCTTAATGTCATCATTGAAGAAAAATTATAATTACAATAAAAAAAATTAAACTCATATTCTTATGTCAGCAGCACAATAGAAAATTTATTAGGCAAGTTGAAATTTTCTATCAACCAAAAGAAGAGGGAGTTGATGTTTTTAGTGGGAGATATTTTTTAATCTACTTTTTCAGTTTTTTTGTAAGTGGAAGATCTTTAATCTATGGCTATTAGGGATAACTGCTGCCATATATCCAAAATAGTTCTGACAGGTCACAGATATTAAAAGGAGAATAATACGAGGATTTGTTTTGACATGGCAAACAAATTGGCAAGGGAATTATAAGCATTTTGTCGTATTTACTTGTTTCATCCCATCCTATCTTTCCCTTTCCATCCTCTTGGCTTAGTTCAGTTCCTTGCACTTAGACTCTCTATTTAACTTTGGTTTTCTCTTTTCTTTTTCTTTTTTTAAGATTTTTTATTTATTTTAAAGTTGTCAATCTTTTTCAGAAATACAACTTCTAATAACAAAGTCTTTTGTTTATTTTTATTAAAATTACATATTTTCTTAATTTAAAAATAAAAAACGTGTACCCTTCTTTTCTTTTTCTTCCAAAACATTAGTCCTAAACATATACTAAACCGCATTAAAATTGAATTATACTTTCAAAATAGGTTATTAATAATTCCAACATATTTTAAGAAAGGTTCCAACATTATGAATACTCATTTCTGTTAAAATTGAATATAAATGATTTTGAACTACTGATGTAATTTAAATATTAGCCAAAATTAATTTAATTATAGATTCTGTATTAAAACATATGTTGTCATAAGAAAAAATAAATATACACTAAACAACCCTTAAAATGCCAAGAGCATTATCTAAGAAAAATACACCTCCTCGTGGTTCTTTCTTTTAATACTCAACTTAAAAAAGGGTTTGAGCTGAGTAACTTTTTTTCATCCCCTTTTCCCTCTTATGTTTGATAATATCAATTTTGAATCTTGAGATAAGTAATTAATTAATCTGAACCACATATTTGCATTAAGTCATTAACATATGTTTTTCATTAAAAAAATGCAATAATTATATTTTTAACACTACTTGGCTGCTTTCATTTCTTCAACATCACTTGAACTGTAACAATCTGCTAAGTGAGAATTACACTTTGATCATTCAGAATTTACTAGTTTGGTGAGCTCTTCTACTTAAATATGTTACATACAACGGCTCCCATGCTTTTTCTCTTGATGAAAGGGGATTTTTAATTAACCCCAATAAACAAAAAACATAAGCATGAAAAGAATTTAAATGAGGCCTGAGCCACACAAAAAAATTAAAAAAATGCAAACCCTAAAAGGATTGAAAACTAAAATTATTTTGTAATGGTCATGATGGGGACAAAGCCCCCAGTGAAGACTGTTGCTTCTTCTGCAGCTTGCCTTTTAACTGCCTAATCTTTGCTTCCACTCTTGCCGTGAATCCAATCTTAGTTACCTGCCTTGCTTTAGACCGCTCCCTGGTCCACATATGTTGATCTTCAATGTCCTTCTTGTAGTACTTGATTTCTTGGATAATGTGATGATCCATGGGATTAAAACATCTTTGGAAGGATATGTGGGCAAGATAAGGAAGAACACATGCGATTGTTACTAATAGGGTTGCAGTCCAATAAATAGGAGCAGGAGCAAGAACCTCAATCAATAGTTGGTAGGCAGACTTGGAATATTGTGGTGGAAGCATGCCGTACAACAACAGAAAGATGTACCAAGTGGTTATGCTGCCCCAAACAAAGAGGTGCTGAATCCATGTGAAATGGCTCATTGTCAGTGCAATCTGGCAATTGACAGCCCATATTATGCAGGTGAACATCATGGTACCAACAGTAGCCATGTCTGCGATCTGGCCATTTGCACGGAATGCTTGGTCATAGAAGATTATTATCACAAGGAAGAAGATGACAAGGGAGGAATAAAGACCATTCCCCATCCATCCCAAGATTCTATACCAGTCAAAGAACAAATTTTTGGGTCCTTGCTGATACAATGCAGGAAACTGCAACGAGGCATTGGCACATCAAAGGTTAGATTATCCAAACACAGATGAAAAATACAGAATTCATTGAAGGCATTACAAGAGAACAAACAAACCTGTAAACAAACTTCTGATGGAACATCTTGTTCAAAAACTCCAAGAGAAATGACGGGCAATGATGTAAGAACAACATTGAACAATATCATGTACCAGTCATCATAAACCGATTGTCCAGAGAAGCCCGCAAAGGCCTCAAAATAGAATATTGTGAGGCCAAATGCTATATTTTTATAGAAGAAATAACAGATCTGGCATGCATAACAGATCGCTTTAGAAGGAAAATATCCGAATCAATTTCATAACAGAAACAAAATGCAAAAAATATTACATTCATTTCTATCCATGCACAGGATAACAGCAAAAAGACATTGAAGACATTCAAGATATGAGAACAAAGATCAAGATTCAAGATGAATATATCAATTACCATTTGTGCAATTCTCTTGTAACACCAGTGTCCATGAACTACTAGAAGCCTCTCCAAAAACCGGAATTGGGCAATAGCAAAGTCACTAGCCATTACTGCCTGAAAAGAATTTGCAAGCTTGAGTTCCACAACTTCCACAAATGTTACATGCTTCCAAACAGAAAAACGCACACATACACATCTGTGTTTTCTTGATCTTAAAGATTATAGTAACAACTAACAAGTGTTTTAGGCCAATTGTAGATTTTAACTAAATTATTCTTCACAATTGATGATGTAAATATGAACTGGAATCAGTAAGTCGGTCATTTTACACTATTTCACATGAATGGAAGCATACAAACGTGTTAAATTTAAATATTGATCAGCTGAAAACTTTTAAACAACCCATATTCATAGCAAATACTAAAAGTCAGACTAAAGAAGTTAGTACTTAGTAGACATTTTATTAAACAAAAAATAATCACTGTCAAAAATTAAAAACATAACTACCATGCACTTTTTTTGTACAGGGAATGATGAACAGCTGATAGATTGGAAAACCGTGTTGTGGACAATGCAAATTTTAGCTTTTCAATAAAAGTAAATTCAGACAGGATGTTTCTCATCTGGTCCTGTCTATTATCAGTTAAAGAATTCAAGAAAATACAAGGAAGCTATATAAGTTCCAATAAAAACAAGAAGCTTCGCCCTTGGTCAGCACTGGCAACAATAAAGTCGCCAAAAAGACTTGACAAGAAATCTGCTCCAGAGTCCAACTAGAACAAAAAAGTCAAAATACAAACAAACATGACAGGTTCCCCTTATCCCTAGCCCCAGTCATTTTTCTAAAATACCGCATGCAGATATAATTTTGCATGACATGACTACGCATAAAGAGCTGGACACTGACCTGCATACCTTCAACCCCACTGATTCCAACACCAATGTCAGCTTCTTGAATCATGCCAACATCATTTGCACCATCACCAATGGCTAAAGTGGTTTTCCCAGTTCCTTCTTTCACTAACCTTGTTACCTGACTCCAAAGGAATAAGGAATTAAGACACAACAAAGAAGTACACATTTTATTTACACTCGTACACTTGATATAGATTCATAGAAATAGAGATTAGATAAATTCTACCTACAGAAGCATTTAAACAATGACTGCTCACAACAGAACTCTTGGATCCATACCTAATATTTCCCATATAACATCAGTATAGAGCCATGCATGCAGTTGTCCATTTTTTTCAGTCCAATAATTGTTAGCAGCATCGTTTATATTTGTCATTTATTGAAATGCAGTATAAACTATTAGAGTAGAGCTCACAAGGGTACAAATGAAAAAGGAAAAAAGGTCTTACCAATGCTTTTTGCCTTGGAGACACACGACAGCAAATAACAGATGCACAACCAACAGCCAATCCCAAAAATTGGTGCTTGACATCATCTTCTAAAGCATATGTTAGAGTTTTCCCATCAATAATTAATGCAAATGCAGCATGTGGATCCTTTTCCAGCTTTATCATTTGTGAGGCATTGGTGATTTGACTCAAGATGTTGCCTTTGATGACCTGAGGGGTTACAAGAGCTAAGTCTAATATCAGATGAAACTTGAAAGTCATGTCTACTAGTAAATTTTTCTACTCTATCTCAATGAAAAAAAATACCTCTTTCTCATCATTAGTTACAGAATCTGAATTCATTGTGATACAGATTTGCTTCATGCCCTGTCGAAGTAAACTACAAGCGAATCTGCACCACAGAAACAAAAGTTTCAGCAAACTCGATTGCTGAGGCACTTTTGAGTAACTTGAAACAGAAATGAAATGGTGTTATGTGGTTAAATAATTTGCAGTAGACAGACCCAATGTTGATTGCAGTTTCCATCTTATCCCCAGTCAATACCCAGATCTTTAGACCAGCTTGAGCAAGTTTATCAATGCATTGAGGCACCTGAAGAGAATAAAAAAATGAGAAATGGTAGAGGCAGAGAGAAGAAACAACATATTTTGACTATATAAATAATGATACAACATACCCCTTTCTGTAGTTTATCTTCCACTGCAGTAGCCCCAACAAGAATCAACTCTCTTTCAATAATATCTGAAACCTGCTCAAGCATTGCCTCTCTCTCAGACCCAACAGCTGTCTTGGCCTTCTGAAACTCGTTATTCCAATCAGAGTACTCTTGGTCATCAAGCTTTCTGTAAGCCAGGGCTAGCGTTCTCAAACCAGCTTCTCCATATTCATTCAAATGTCTAGTAGTAGCCCCCAAATACATTTTTCCATTCTTAGACAGTCGATCAAATATGATACTGCACAACCAGGCAAGAAAATAATGGACGTCAAAGTTTAGAGAGGGACATCAAAAGCCTCTCCATGACGGCATACATGTGTATTTTCACAAGCTTCCTCTGGAAGCAGGGAGTTGCTTTGATTGTATATGCTAGTAGAAAGTAGAATATAAACTCCACAAGCATGAATAGGATTTTAATGATTCCATTGTAGAAACCGATAGAAGGTCCTAGTGTCCTACTTGATCATTAACGCCATCTGTTCAGCTGAGCTGACAATATTATAGACAGAAATCACATTAATACGCTAACCTGTCAGCTCCTTTGCAGAAAAGAATAATGTTTCCCTCCTCATCACGCACAATGACTGACATGCGTTTTCTTTTGCTAGTAAAGTCCAGCAGATTCAAAATTTTATATTCTCTGTATAACTCAACCGAAACACAAAAATAAATAAATATACAAATAAAAGCTAAGAAATATGACATCACAAGTAAAAGAATTCAAAAGCAAATGTCAGAACACCTCCCCGAAAAATAGGAAAAGGATAAGCATAATGGAGTTTGTGAATGTCAACCTCACCTTTGAACCACTTGACCTGAAGCAAAAAATCTTTCACGAATGACAACACTTGATTGCGTTCTCCTATAAAATTCAAAACCAAATTCTCTTGCTGCTACTAGAAAAGCCCCTTCATCAGGGGATTCGGCTTCATATGTACAACTGTCAGTCTCCTCATTCAGTTCAGGAATGGCTGTATGGCAAACTGCTAATATCCGGAAAAACAGCAAAACGACATCAGCATTGGGTTCTTTCAACCAATTACCGTTCATAAGGCGGTCATCTTCAAAACCAAATCCCTTTACGGCAGGCCTTCGAGCTCCATCATCCATGGAAGTAACAACTGTCCCCAGTTCAGTTTCTTCATCTTCTGTGATATTTTCCCATTGCACGTTACTCTCCTTACGCATGGGGAAATTAGAGAGATCCAATTCCCGCTCCTCAAGATCAGAAGCCATCTGCTTTGCTGCAGCAAGTTCAACTTCACTGGAACGAACACCATATGCAGTACCAGCAATGGAGCACTTCAAAAAGTCCATCTGGTTGCAGGTTAAAGTGCCAGTTTTATCAGATAGGATAGTGTCTACCTGACCCAACTCCTCATTCAAATTTGATGTTCGTGCTTCAGCTGGAGTCCCAGATTCATCATCATACATTTGAATGTCTTGGTTAATGAAGGTTGCCTGTAATACCTTCACAAACTCAATTGAAACATAAAGTGAGATGGGTATCAAATATCCATAAAGAATGAGCGCAGTGATCAGATGACTCATCCCAGCCAATCCAAGTTTACCAGGATCAAACTGGTATTCAATATTGTCAGGCCGTAAATACCACCACTTTGGGGTTTGGTATTTGGTCTTTGCAACAAATCCTATTGAACTAATAAAAGATATCGATATAAGGACAGTGAAAAGAGTGTATATGATGTAATCCATCTTTTTTTCTATTGTGCTTCTTTTTGAAGGGGATTTGGTAGAATTCTGCATGACTTTGCTGTCATGTCCAGTGAAAATGACCACTCCATAGACATGATCAGTGTTCCTAAGCTTTGAATCACGGAGAAGAATTTGGCCAGGATCAAGAGGATAAACCTGATGTTCATACTCAAAGTTCCCAACAAAAGTGTAAAGATCAGGATTGGGATCTTCACAACGTATTGTTCCAGAGAAATCCTTAAAAGCCCCATCATTATCCAGAGACAAGGTAGCCTCCAAAGATCTCTTCACCTTCAAGTTGGTCTCCCCATCTAAATTCATTGTCTCCACATAGCATATCCCATCTTCATAACTTGACGCCAAGAGAAGCAAGTCAGCTGGAAAAAATTGGTCCTTTTCTACTTTTACGACATCCCCAACCATAATCTTCTGCCACGACCTGAGACCAAAAATGCCATTGCCTTTATGGAGACTAGCTTTCCGGCGATTAACTTTGACATCCTGAAGGAACCTGCGCGAATCCTCCAATGCCTCCTTTGCCATACTAAGCCCCACAACAAACGCCAAAGGAGCAATCATGCTTAGTGAGCTGAAAGGTGAAATTGGAGACGCCGATAGGCAAGCAGCCAAAAGGAAGTATATATTAGCAACCCTTCGAAATTGCTCAAACAGTGCCTTAGGGAAAAACGTGATGACATTGTATTTGGTGGTTGATACATCATTCTTGCAGTAAAATAGAGAATTCTTTTCAAGGAGTTGAGGCTGGTTGCAGAATACTGTTCGCGAGTATCCCGGACCTTGAAGTGGATGAGGCACCTCCTCAGTAGTAGTTGGCCTCAGGCAACCACCAAATGTGTAAAGATGGCTCCTTCGAAGCCTTGCCCTGATCCTCCCCCGTGCCATTTTACCCGGATTTCAGCTCAAGGGTAGTTTACAGCTGACACATAACCACCAACAACAAAACCTAAATTTGCCTCTATCCCCAATTTTGTTTTTCTGCAACCTGAAAAAATATACACAAAAACAAAACTATTAACCACAGCACATAAACGAGATGATCATTTGATGCATACCATGGGACCTAAATAATACCTCCAATTGAACAAAACAACCCAAGAAACCTAAATTCATGTGTGAAAACGTAAAAACGAGAAAATCAAAACAAAAGAGAAATCATTCAAATTCTTAGCGTGTCCGTACATCAGAAATTAAAAAAAAAAATCCGAAATTAAGAGAAAAGAAAAAGAAAGCAAAGCTGAAGAGAGATCTTGGGACCGTTTAATAAGGTATGAGAAAATCGTTGAAATCAAATTGAGAAGATAATGCAGACGCATCCATCTCAAAAACTCACAACAGCTTAAAGGAATGAACGAAACGAACGTCTTACCAGGATAATTATTTATTTAATTATTTGAAATTTATCCTTTCCTTTGTGAATTCAAAAGGGGAAGAGAGAGAGAGAGAGAGAGAGAGAGAGAGAGAGAGCAAACTGAGCTAAAACGGAGATATAGAGAAAGATCAGGGAGGAACAAAAACCTCGAAATTGAATAATGAATTGACAATTAAAACAAAGAGACGAAGATTTCGAAGAAACGAAACTGCATTGCACACAAAAAAAACACGTTTAAAAAACGCACCAAACAGAACGTTAGTGGCGTCGTCTCCATGCACAGGAGGACGGCAGGCTGGCGCTGAAACAAAACAAAACAAAAACAATGACAGAAACAGTTATATAATAAGATGGATAGAAGAAGCTGGTTGTGATTATGTGCCTTCAATTGAAGGTTCTCAGAACAGTAATTACATTTCTATTTTCACCGCAAGAGAAACAAGTGTTCTTGTAATTCTGATTGCATTCATGTCACCGTTTAATGAAATCAATTTTTGGATAAAATAAATAAATAATGCTATTATTAAATAAAGAAATTAGTATATTACTGTACTCAGTCTTTTTGTGAGAGAAGACAAAGTTTGGAGAGAGAAAAACCGGAAAGAGAGAAACTGGAGAGAGGAAGGGCGGGTGCGTGTCACTGTGTCCCTTTCCGTTCCCTCCTCACAACTCCCAAGTCCCATCTAATTTTCCATTGTTTTTTGAGTATCAAAGACGGTTGCTTGATAAATAATGCTATATAATCACTTGTGTCTTCTAATTAAATGATTTAAATTTTAAATATTGATTAATTTTTAGATAAGAAATAAATGATATTAAAAGAAAATTATCATTTTATACATGTTCATCGTATCTGACGATAATTTATTATTATTTTCAGGAAGAGATAACTCTATACAAATACCATCCGGTAAAAAAAAAAAAAAGAAAAACACGGTTTCTTGACCTGGAACATGGATTTCATTTCTCTTCTTTTGACTGAAATGCCAAATGGCCTAAAATCAAATTATAGTTCTAGACTTATAGTACTTGTATATCCGTTTTCTTCATTCACATTAAATTAAAATATTCGGTATTAGGAATTTAAGAAAATGCACCGTGGACCCCATTTTCCAATTTGGCGGGTCCTAATATCAAATGCGGTTAATAGTAGGGTTGTCAGGACAGGGACAGAGTCTAGGATTTTTGGGCTTCTATTAGTGGGACCACCATCTACCACGTGGACAAAAGCGTTTGGCTTTGTATAAAAGTAGGTAGGGCTACTACACATTTCTACATTAATGCGTGTTGTATCGGTACTTACGAATGCGTCGGTACTTAAAGAATGCGAGATGCTCATTTGGATTTTTTAAATAATTTTTTTTTTATAATGTCATATCATTTTTTAAAAATCTACTCAATATTTTCCTCTAATATAACAAATCATAATAAATTCAAAAAAATTCATTTTTTATATTTTTTAATAAAATTTAATATTTTTTAATTTTTATAAATATAAATTAAAATAAATAAACGAAATGTGTAATAATATAAAATAAAATTTTACATAATAATAATTAATTAAACACAATAACATCGAAATAAATAAAAAACATAAATAGTGAAAAAAATATTACATAAATTTAATTATTGTTATTTTCATTTCCGAAACTTTCCCAAATAAGTTCAACTAAATCTTTTAGAGTTGATGGTGTTTTTGTTTATCATGAACATTTGCTCTCCTTTAAAGGTATGTCAATATGATACTAGGATGAACACCTAAAGATACTTCGAATGTTAACGTGTTGTTACCTACATTATCATAATCAATATTACTTTGATATATGTCACGTTCATCTTCGACAATCATGTTGTGCAATATGATGCATGCATAGATGATATCCTTTATTTTAGTATTATCCCAAAAACGTGTCGGACCACTTATAATTGCGAATCAAGATTAGAACACTTTGAACGCTTGTTCTACATCTTTTCTTGCCGATTCCTGTCGTTGAGCACATAATTTTCGCTTTTCTCCATGTGGCATTGAGATTGTCTTCACAAATGTAGCAAAGTCTGGATAAATACCATCGACTAAATACTACCACATATTATATTGGGTTCTATTCACTGTGTATTGCACTGCGAGAGCGTGTGCCGACAAAACTTTATCAAACACATTAGATCCATTTAACATAGTTATGTCATTATTTGAACTCGCAGTACCAAAAAATGCATGCCAAATCCACAAGTCTTGTGATGTAACGGCTTCAAGACTGATTGTTGGATTGCGATGATCACCTCGACAAAATTGACCTTTCCATGCAGCGGGATAATTTTTCGATTTTCAATGCATACAATCAATGGAACCTAACATACCTAGAAATCTATGTGCCACTCCCATTTGTAGTAGTCGTTCGATGTCTTTGTTACTTGGTCTCCTCAAGTACTCATTCTCAAATATAGTGCAGATGTCTGATACAAATTTCTCCAAGCACTCCATTTCACCAATTTGAACATATTCGTCCACGCTGTCAGCAGGTGAGTCATAAGTCAATATACGAAGTGCAACTATGCACTTTTGTAATGGATATAGTCCTTGTCGACCCAGTGCATCGAATCTCGTTTGAAAGTACTCATCATGATTGTTGAGCTCATCTACAATACGAAGAAACACATGCCTTTGCATATGAAATCTTCGTCGAAACTGAATCTCTGTGTACACAGAATTTACTAAAAAGTAGTCATCGATCATGACCTTCTTCACGATTTCGATGTACCACTCTTCTTTACATACGTCCGACGGTGTTGCCATGTAGTTGTTGATGGCTCTAAAGTATCAACCTAATGATTTTTTCCTCGGTGTTGTCTTCCAATTCCTCATTTATCATTTGATCTAAAACTTCATCTAAATCAAGGTTTGGATCCATTATATGGTATCTGAAGTGTTTGAAATGAGAGAGAAATATTGCGTAATTTGTATGAGAACATGTGAAAATGATGAAACATTAGTCATTTATATAGCTTCATTTCCAACGGCTATTTTTATAACAGTTAGTTTCATAACCTAAAAATACTTTGAATATAACATGCAACAAGGACCTACATTTTTAAAGAACTGTATAAAAAGTAACTGAATAAGCACTAATTAGAACATAAGGACTAAACTTTTAATTGAACATTTTTTCCTAATATGGTCACAATACTTTTCGTGGTCTTAACATTGTTGTTTCGACATGTTGGATGTATCCTTCATGAGGATTTCATACTCCATGCATCGTTCCTGATCTTGCATACGACTTTCTTGTGTCTCCTTTAACTGAATAAGTTTTATTATTCTCATTCATTACACTTTCTATGTCAGATAAATCGATATTGTTAAAAGCTTTTTTTTCCTTTGCTCTTTCTTTTTGCTGCTTTTTGTCCCAGTGGGCAAGACATTGACAATAACGCATCATATTCTTCAGCTTCAATGGGTGTCTCAGTGTTAGAAGACGACGAGTAATTTTCACTTACATAAACCTTTGTTCTTTTTGAAGTATTTTGACATAAATTCTGCATCGAATTTTGATTGATCTTTCAACAACAATCAAGCATGCTTAACCTCAAATTTTTTTACCTGTATCCTGCGAGTAAATTAAATGAGCATTAGTCATACAATCCTTCTCTGAACTTCTACTTCTCATATGCTTATTTGCTTGTTTGTAGCACCCACTAAACTTTTGAACTGCTTGTTGGATCCTATTCCGTTGAGATTTCAACTTAGTCGAACTTCTTTCACAAAATAACCTGCTTTCATGCACATCGTCATTTGTTGTATGCATTTTTAATCCTTGCCCAATATTGCTTTGATGTTTGGTCAATATCGATTATTGAATCCTTTGACACATTAAGCTACTATCGGACGAGAATCACATCTTCTACCACCGAGAATGTTGTGCGTGTTTTTTTCTACTACCATTGTGGTCGCCCTCATTTAGTTGAATATTGTCTACATCGATTGTGAATTCAACTTCATTGATAGGGGGTGAAATATTGGATAAAGAAAGTCTATAACATGTGTTTAGATTGATGGGGGGTGATCGTTGACTACAAAATTATGAATTTTGAGAACTACCACTGATAGATGACTCTACATTAGATGGATGATGCATATACCACATGTGTGGGGGTGGTGGATACATAATATATTGAGGTGAATTTTTTGAATTTTCATTAGTAAGGGATGGTTAAGGATACATAACGTATTGTGGTGGATGTGGTGGATTTGTATAATTTTCACGGGTAAGAATGGTTGATTTTGTACATAATTGTAAAAATACTTTGACAATTATACTGGTTGAGATACATTTCAGAGAAAATAAAAAAGATTAAAGATAGATTGTAACACAAAAAATTAGAACTGTGAATTGCACTATGAAGAAACAAAAAAAAATCACCTATATTTATAAACAAACATTCATTCAATGATTATTTTCCTCCAACGGTTATATTTGTTAACGTTACTTTTCTTTGCATTTATTAGTTAAAAAAATTGTCTCTTAAAACCAAGACGTCATTTAAGGATAAAATTACAAGAATAACTATAAAATCCTCCACTGCATCCAGGATCACAAGTGGTTGAGAGGTGAAGGGCAGCACTTTTGTAGGTGATCGTCCCAGTAGCATTGAAAAGTCTCTATACACTATTTCCCTTCACTTATAAGAAAGTATTGATAGAATTTGTAATACCGGTCAATTCTCAGCATTTAATGTGGTGGAAAATGGAGTTTAAATGATTTAAGAAGTAAGATCTCAAATGTAAATTTTTTGTTTTTTCACCTTTAATAAGTCGAAAAGTACCGAGAGAAATTTCAGCTAGATAATAAGATGTGTGAATGTGAAGGTGAATATAGTTCTATGTTCATATATTAAATTGTTTTGCAAGTATATATTTACTCAAAAATGTTTTACAAGTGGTTACATCTAATTGAGTAGGAAATAGAAACTTAAATGGTCATTAATATGAAATTATTTAAGGATAAAATATATATTTTTTCTTGTAAAATTATCGAAATTTAAATTTAGTTTTTATTTATCTATTTTTAGTTATTGTAAAATTAAAATGTGTTATTTATTTTGGATATTACAATTCTCACTAGCTAGTTCAAAGACAAGGGATTAAAGAGCTTTTGCTTGAACTTAATTCATTTCTTTACTTCTTGTATTTTTATTTTTTTTTATCTTTCATTCCTGATGCTTGAATTACTCTCTTAAAATGACTAAGAAATCATATTTT
>PYAF01004455.1:371703-382302 GCA_007407185.1 Glycine tomentella
TATTGGGGCTTTAGTTTCTGACCTAAGTGTGGTAACTTGCTAACATTGCCTAGACATAGGGGTGGGTGCTTGCAACTTTACTCATTTATGTGTTTGCTTAATGCTTGACTTGCTTAAGATCACTAAGAGATTAGGGTTGGATGGCAGGTTAAAGAACTAAGTGGAAGAGACATAAAAGCTTAGTCAATATTAGAATAACACTTTGGTTGAATAACTTGGATAATAGAATGTAGTATTCAATATCATTTCATAGAGAGGCACATTGAGTGTGGGTTGCCCTAGCTACATTTCCTTACACATTGTTATTTTCTAAATTACTTTGACGTTCAATTCTGCTTGCTTTTAGTTTTAATTTCCGTTAATCGATTCACACACACACAACCACAACATTACTTTCATTATTTGGTACCCAACTTATCGATCGAAATTATAGTTTATTTGGCCAAGCAATCCTCGTTGGGAACGACAAATCCCTTTTCTTATCACTCTATTACTTGAGCGACCGGTGCACTTGCCATGAGCGCACCAAGTTTTTGGCGCCGTTGCCGGGGATTGTTTTAGCCAAATTCATTATAACTTTTTATCCTTAAGATTGGACTTATTTTGTTTCTAACCTGCTTCCAAAGTATATGCGAGGTACCGTTAGCCCTGACCATCTTCAGTTTGATCCCGAAATCGAGAAAACCGCAAGGAGGAATCGGAAGCTAACAAGACTAAGAAAAGAAGCAGAAGGGTCTAGTCCTCAACCTCTAGAAGAAGAAATTTTTGAAGAGGAACTAGACATGGCTGAAAACAACCGTGAGCAGCCAAGGCCGGAGGACGAATTAATGGAGAACATTCTTGCTCCATTGTTTGTCCGTCCGGCACCCAGCATAGTGAGACCACCGATTCAAGCTCATCATTTCGACATCCACCCATCTCTTATAAGCTTGGTGGAGAAGAATCAATTCGGTGGTGAGGACGATGAGGATCCACACAGCTTTGCTGATCATTTCATGATGATATGTGACACCATCCGCCATCAGGGAGTTACAGATGATGCCATTCGACTCCGTCTTTTTCCATTCGCCTTGAAGGGAAAAGCACTCAGGTGGTTACAACGTCAACCATCTAATAGCATAACCACTTGGGATGAGTTAATGGCAAGATTCTTCGCTGAATACTTTTCTATGGAGAAGTATAATCGTCTGGTGAATGAGATCACCAACTTTACACAGCGAGAAAGAGAGACCCTTTGTGCGGCATGGAAGAGGTTCCAAGAGTTGATCCGGCTTTGTCCTCAGTATGATATGCCGGTTGGGAAGAAGGTGCGAATCTTCTTTAATGGTTTGCTACCTGAATCTAAATTGGTAATTAACGGAGCAGCTGGAGGGACCATCAGATCGAAGACCGCTACTCAAACATATGAATTGATTGACTCTTTGGCCAGAACTGAAAATGAAAGCTTGGCAAGTCAGCCAAAGAGAGAAGTAATTCATTTGGGTAGCACGGATGCTATGTTGGCCGAGCAAAAACTCTTATCACAGCAGCTAGCTATCCTCAATGCTAAGATTGACAAGCTTGAAGTCTCAAAAGCTCAAGCTTCATCAATCAAGGCAAGCACAACTGTATGTGAATATTGCCAAGGGGACCACGAGTCTAATGTGTGTCCAACCTTAGTGGGGGCTGATCCAATTCAAGTTAATGGGGTATGGTATGACCAAAGGCCACCACAAGGTTATCAGAGAAATTACAATCAAGCTTCTGGGAGTGGAAGTAGCTATCCGAGAAGATCATATGGGAGTGGTTTGGATTACAAATCCAACAATTATTTACAACCACCTCCCATCCCTCCCAAAGAACCATCTGAGCTTGAGAAAGCTATGTTGCAATTAGCCAAGACCACTAATAATCACATCCAAAATACTGATGCTTTTATGAATGAGACTAGGTCTCAGTTGAAGAACCAAGGAGCTTCTATCAGGAATTTGGAGACACAAATAGGCCAAATCTCAAGGCAACTAGCTGAGAGACCACCGGGCCAATTCCCTAGTGATACTGTTGTTAATCCTAGGGAACATGCTAAGGCCATCACTACCAGAAGTGGCATTGTTATTGCACCAAAGGAGAAGGTCCAAGTGGTACCAAGAGAAGAGGAGACCGAGATTCCACAAGCCAATGCAGAAATTGAAAATTCTGCAGCAGAAAATTCTACAGAATTTGAGAATTCTGCTGCACCAGAGGGTCCTGACAAATCCAAGGAGCAAGAGAAGAAGAAGGGAAAGGAGAAAGCCACAGCCGAGTCTAAGCCACCTATGGATTTTTCCAGATTTGAGAAGCCTCCCTATCCCTTAAGGACGAAGCAGCAAAATCAAAAGAAGCAGTATGCCAAGTTCCTTGAAATGTTCAAGAAGCTGCAAGTCAACATTCCATTTGCTGAAGCTTTGGCCAATATGCCAAACTACGTAAAATTTATGAAGGAATTGCTTTCTAAGAAGCACAAGCTCCAAGAGTGCGAGACCGTGGTTCTAACGGAGGAGTGTAGTGCTATTATCCAGAGTAAAGTCCCACCAAAGCTCAGAGATCCAGGGAGTTTTAACATACCCATTGCCATAGGTAATGTTAATGTGGGCAAAGCTTTGTGTGATCTCGGTGCAAGTATCAACTTGATGCCTCTTTCTATTTGTAAATCATTAGGCATTTCTGAGTTGAAACCCACCCGAGTATCCTTACAGCTCGCTGACCGATCTTTAAGGCGGCCTAGTGGATTCATTGAAGACATCCTAGTCAAGGTGGACAAGTTTATCTTCCCAGCCGACTTTATTGTTCTAGATATGGAAGAAGGTGAGATACCTGTGCTTCTAGGTAGGCCATTTTTGGCTACGGCTAGAGCTATAATAGATGTGGCTGAAGGGAAGTTGGAGCTGAGAATGTTTGATGAATCTATCACCTTCAATGTACTTAATGCGATGAAGGCCCCTATGGATAAGGATGATTGCTTCCAGTTGGATGTGTTGGATGAGCTAGTTCAGTCCAATGTATCCATAGAGCAAGAATTGGAGGCATTGATAGACATCCATGAAGTGGTTGCCATTGGAGACTCAGAAGAGGAAGCCATGGAGGTATTAGAGAAAAAGGCCACAGACATTGAAGTTGGGGCACCAAAGCTAGAACTGAAAGAACTTCCCGCTACCCTCAAATATGTGTTTTTGGGGGAAAATGACACTTATCCAGTCATCATTAGCACAAGTCTGTCCGGAGATGAAGAAGCTAAATTAGTAAAAGTGCTGAAAGACCACAAATCCGCCATTGGATGGACTATTTCAGATTTGAAGGGCATCAACCCTTCATTTTGTACACACAAGATCCTAATGGAAGATAACGTGAAACCGGTTCGACAACCCCAAAGAAGATTAAATCCAATGATGAAGGAGGTTGTTCGAAAAGAAGTGGTCAAGCTCCTTGATGCTGGGATGATTTATCCCATATCCGATTCAGCCTGGGTGAGCCCAGTTCAGACCGTGCCAAAGAAGGGAGGGATGACCGTGGTTCAAAATGAAAACAACGATCTCATCCCCACAAGAACCATCACGGGTTGGCGCATGTGTGTTGATTACAGAAGACTAAATGATGCAACCCGGAAAGATCACTTCCCTCTTCCATTTATTGATCAAATGTTGGAGAGACTAGCCGGCCATGCTTTCTATTGCTTCCTTGATGGGTACTCCGGCTATAATCAGATTCCTGTGGCACCAGAAGATCAAGAGAAGACAGCTTTCACCTGTCCGTTTGGAGTGTTCGCTTACAGAAGGATGCCCTTCGGTTTGTGCAATGCGCCTGCGACGTTTCAAAGGTGTATGCTTTATATTTTCTCTAATATGGTTGAAAAATTCCTTGAGGTGTTCATGGATGATTTTTCTGTATTTGGCTCTTGCTTTGATGCTTGTTTATCTAATTTGTCAAAAGTTTTGCAAAGATGCCAAGAAACAAACCTTGTTTTAAATTGGGAGAAGTGTCATTTCATGGTACGTGAGGGCATTGTTTTGGGCCACAAAATCTCCTCCAAAGGCATTGAGGTAGATGAGGCCAAGCTCATGTTAATTGAAAAATTGCCACCTCCCACAAATGTCAATGGTGTGCGTAGCTTCTTAGGCCACGCTGGCTTCTATAGGAGGTTCATAAAGGATTTTTCAAAAATTGCTAGACCTCTTAGCCAGCTATTGACTAAGGAATCTGAATTTGTCTTTGATGAGACTTGTCTTAGTGCTTTCAATGTTTTAAAGGAAAAACTCACAACAGCACCAGTCCTTACAGCCAAGGCTGTTGCGTTGGATGCTATTGTTTCAAGAATTTGATCTGGAGATAAGAGATAAGGCAGGGGTTGAGAACAAGGTAGCAGATCATCTATCAAGAATTCAAGCTTCAAATCTGCAAGATGGGCCGGAGTTGGTGATTAATGAGTCTTTTCCAGATGAACAAATGATGGTCATCAATGCTACACCTTGGTTTGCTGATATGGCCAATTATAAGGCTGTGGGTGTACTTCTAGAGGACTTGACATGGCAACAGAAGAAGAAATTTCTGCATGATGCAAAGAGATATTACTGGGATAATCCATTCCTCTACTTCCAGTGTGCTGATGGAGTCATCCGGAGATGCATTGCTGAATTTGAAGTGCCTAAGGTGTTGTGGCATTGCCACTCTTCCATAGCTGGAGGCCACTTTGGAGGAAATAGAACAGCTCACAAGGTGTTACAAAGCGGCTACTATTGGCCCACCATCTTCAAGGATGCCAAAGAATTTGTGGAGAGCTGTGATAGATGTCAAAGAACGGGTAACATATCCCGTAAGGATGAGATGCCTCTCAACAATATTCTTGAAGTGGAATTATTTGATGTTTGGGGGATTGACTTCATGGGACCCTTTCCCAAGTCATATTCTAACCAATACATCTTGGTGGTTGTTGACTATGTGTCAAAGTGGGTGGAAGCTGCAGCCTTGCCTACCAATGATGCCCGAGTTGTTGCCAATTTCTTGCGAAAGAACATATTCACCCGTTTTGGAGTTCCCAGGGCCATTATCAGTGATGGGGGCACGCATTTTTGCAACAAGAACATTGAGAGTTTGCTCAGCAAATATGGAGTAACCCATAAAGTGGCCACACCTTATCACCCACAAACCAGCGGCCAAGTTGAGGTCTCCAACAGAGAATTGAAAAGAATCTTGGAGAAAACTGTTGGGAGTTCAAGAAAAGATTGGTTAAGGAAGCTAGATGATGCTTTGTGGGCCTACCGGACAGCTTTCAAGACACCAATTGGAATGTCTCCATATCAGTTGGTGTATGGAAAATCTTGTCATCTTCCGGTAGAACTGGAACACAAAGCCATGTGGGCTACTAAATTCCTAAATTTTGAGCTTTCCAAGGCAGCTGAGAAGAGGTTGTTGCAGCTGAATGAACTTGATGAATTCCGACTTGCTGCATATGAGAATGCCAAGCTCTATAAGGAGAAGACCAAGAAATGGCATGACACGCACATCCACCACAAAGAGTTTGTTCCAGGTCAACAGGTATTATTGTACAACTCGCGTTTGCGGTTGTTTCCAGGTAAACTCAAGTCTAAATGGTCTGGTCCATTTGTGGTGACAAAGGTCTTTCCTTATGGCACCATAGAAATCTCTCCTTTGGATAGTAATCAACCTTTCAAGGTTAATGGCTGGAGGCTGAAGCCCTATAATGGTGGTCCCATTGATAGGAATACTTCAGCAGTCCATTTGAGCTCCCCTAATCCTTAGAGGATTAACCGTCAGGCTCGCGACGTTAAACAAGCGCTTGTGAGAGGCAACTCAACGTAGTTTGTAATTATTTTGGTTCTATTCATTGTTATGTTTCCATAGAAGCACTGTCATATTGTGTTTGAGTCATGTTGTTTCATCTTAGGTTAGGAGTTACATAGTATTGTTCTAATTGTGTTTTCTTTGTATGTTTCTCGAGTGGGTCCAGTGATAGGCTGATCATAATTATATGCGTTGCAGTGGGGGATGTGTCAATTCTAATGGTATGCTGATGGGGTACTTGAATTGAGCTTGTCTACATGATTTACCAATTTCAACTATTGAGTGGCAAGTTCAATGGGTTTATGGTTCTGCATGATCATTCCTTCTTTCTTAAATGCTATGAATTGTCATTCCTTACTCATTTGGTAATTGTGTTTGAATTTGGATGGTGCTTTAACTGGTATATGCCAAATCTAGTCATGTCCTTACTTTATGCTTGAGAGCAGTGTGGATCATGCTTGTGTTACCACTTAATGAATTATCTATGCTGCTTTGGTTGATATAATTTTGTCTTTGATGATTCACTTGGTAACATATGTTGTGACTTAGTCTCAAGTCTTTAGGTGTTGATGGCATAAGCTAATTTCCTTAAGCTAGAATTCTTTGAAGCCTTCATTGCTTATGCTTTTGAGATGATCCAAAAATAATTATGCTTGTTGGTGTGTGATTCCTTATTTTGATTCAAAGCATGCTTTAAGTTGAAAGAATATCAATGGTTCAACAAGAAAACGAAGCAATTGTGCCTGCAGCCCACGCCTGAGGCGTGAAATTCCACGCCTGGAGCGTGGTATCCTCACCAGAAGAGCAATTTCCTCTGCCATCCCACGCCTGGAGCGTGGGGACCCTTCTCTAAAGACCATTTTCTCTGCCTCTCCACGCCTGAGGCGTGGAGCTACACGCCTGGAGCGTGGCATCTCGGGGACAGCTTGTTGAATTTAAATTTCAAATCTGTTGCTGACCCTTCCAATCACTCACTTCCCCCTCTCTTGTAACTCCTTGTAACTCCCATAACCCACCATTAATAGCCAACCCTAACTCCCAAAATCCAACCCCTAAACTCCCAAACCCCCATTAACTTTCCTTAACTTCTCCATTACCCATTCCATTCCATTTAACCTCTGTCAATCCCTCTCACCAGACCACATTCATTCTTCCTCCTTTTGATGCTTTGGCCATTCCTCTCGTGGGTTTTTCCTTTGGTGCATTCATTGATTGTTCAAGCATTCCATGGCTCGTGATAAGGTGAGTCTCTCATTTTTGATTGCACACTTGACGTTCAAAGATTCAGGGAGCAAGTTCTCCTGCACCTCCACTGTTCCAATTTCAAAAACCCCAACTTTCCAGCCCACGCCTGGGACGTGGATCCCCACGCTTGGGGCGTGGCTAGGCTCGTGGGCTGTGGTGCATGCATGCTTGAATGGAATCCTGGTTTTGTTGTATCTTTCTGTTCTATACTTGATGGAACTCCAAAGCCTGACTCATTTTCACTAAATGCAAGGGTTTTATTGGGCTAGAATGAATTTGATGCTATCATTGTAATGAAATGTTGAGTCTTCTTGGTTACATGAATCAAGGTATCTAGGGGCTTTTGTGTTTTTGTGATCATTCACTGCTTAGCGTGTTACCTTGAGTCCATGAATGATAACATATACCCATGAGATGAATTATTGCATGCTTAAGTACCATTGTTGACATTGTGCATTTACCCGCTGATTTGTCATTTGTTTAAAGCACATTATGAAGGGTGTTGTGTGATTCAAATCTGGGAATTCCCCGTTCCTGAGCCTTAATTTACATTTGAATCTTTGCTTCCTTGGTCATTATTGATTTGTTGCAAACCATTGTGATGATTAGAGTACAATTGTTGATGATATGGTTGCATTTAAGTCTGGGAATTGTGGCTCTTCCATCTTGTGCCTTTCTGTTTTGATTAAGCTAATGGAAACCCTGTGGTATGTTTGAATTTTCTGAGTTTCAGGGGAAGCAAGTTGATAAGGGTAAGCACAAGGCCCACACTGGGGTTAGCAGCAAACGGCCCCGCACCGCTGACTTTGACGACGGCCGCTTCCGCACTCATGAAAACCAAGAGAGGTTTGATAAGTGGTACCTACCCAAGAAGATTATTCCTGAAAAAGCCATTACTTGGGATACTTTTCCAGCTGATTCCCCTATCTTGGAGGTGATCACCCAACGTCAGTGGCATACATTGGTCGGTTTTCCGGAACCCAGTTCAAGCTCTATCCTTAAGGAATTTTTGGCCAATGTCAATCGAGACACGGTGGCGGACCGCCGGCGTAGCTGGGTTAAAGGCGTCAAGGTTCCCTTTGACGCCAAATTCATCGAAAGCTTCCTTCAGACCTCCTTCCTTAGCCTCTACAGTTGTGGCTTTGCCACCCGCTTCGAAAGGATGCAACCCATTCCGGGCACCGGCAAAGCCTTGTATAGAGATGATATGCCTCCGTTGGCTGATGAGCTTCGCCGAGGTGTCACCATGAGGTTCTCTTCGTGGATAATGAAGGCTGGTATGGAGGGCATCCCCGAAAAGCTGAAGCGCCAAGAGCTTAACCCTGAGGCTGAATTTTGGCACCAGTTCGTCAATCACACCATCATTCCCTCGACCAACATGTCGGATGTGAACGTGGAGCGGACATGTCTCTTGTACACATTGATGGGGGAGCAGAATCTCGACATTGCCGCTATTCTCTCCAACAGAATTCTCCACATGGCACTTGCTAGCGGCAACCGCTTCCAATTAGCTCACTCATCTCTTATTTCTCATTTATGTATGCATGTAGGGTTAGAGATTCCTGAAGATGAGCCAAAGGATGTGCTTCCTGGCCCTCCTCTTACCCGCCAAACTTATATGGAGTCGGTGAAGCACATGCTTCAAGAGCAGCTCCTTCACAATGCTGAGCTCTCCCAAGAAGAAATGGATGCAAGAAGCCCTCGCCAGCCACCACGTGAAGGGTTAGGGGAACCTCATTATGAGATTCCTCGGCCTCCACCACGAGCCGCTTCTCCTCCACCGCGAGCACACGCTTCCTCTTCCAGCCATGCACCTACCCGGGAGCACATCTATGAACATTCAGCCAGCTATTTGCAGATGCAGGCCAAATTGGACACTCAACACGTGCTGCTCGAAGCCCAACAGCGCATGCTTGAAGCTATCTGTCGCAAGCTCACTATTGACCCTTCAGAGTTTCAACCACAGCCACCTGCGCTTGCTTTTACCCTGCCATCCTCCCCACCAGCTGATGCCGATCCCATGGAGGATGACCAGCCTCACTGACTTGGATCCTTCCTTTCTCTATCTTTACTTATGCTTATGTTTACTTTCCGTTTTTTTATGCTTTCATTTAGTATGTTTTAGACTGTTAAGCACCTTTTGTGAACTGTTGGTGCATGTGTTTCTGCATTTTGGACTTATCCGTACCTTTTGCTGAGCTCTTTGGTTAGCTCTCCTGCATTGTGTTTAAATTATCAGTTTCTATGACAATTGCATCGCTGTTGGTACATATTTTGGCTATACATTAGGCTGATGTTCTGGTTATCTTGTATCCTCAAATAACGCCTACTTATTTTGTTTCTTCCATACCTAGTACTTAATTCTTTGCTGGGGACAGCAACAATTAAATCTGGGAATTGGGGTATGCGTTAATTGAGGAAATTAATGATGTTAAGAACAAAGGAAGTCTGAAATTCTTTTTGTGAATGATGAATCTTTTTGGTGAATAGCTTCTTTTTGTGAATTATGAACAGATAGGGTACAGTCAGAAATACTTACAGTTTCTTTTTGATAATCCGTACAAAAATACAAGAACTGATTTAGAATTTACTTTACTTTTAAATTTTGCTAGAGCATAGCATGACCTGGATTTAGAATTGCCAAATCAGTGAATGTGTTGATATTTTAGGAAGCCTTGGTGATATGAATTCTGGATTGATTTTGTATAGAACATGAATTGAGTTGAATGCTTGTATGACTGAGTTCATTTTGAAATGGAAAACAAGCTTGATTTGAAATCATCATGAGTCCAACTTGATACCATAACTAGTGAGGATTGTGCCTATACAATTAATTTCTTTTGAGGGATGTCTCACTGTGATAGTACACTAGAATTTGATCTGTTTCTCTCTGATGCGTGCATAAGTTGATGTGATAAAGGCAACTTTATTCTTTTAAAGCTTGAGCCAAATAGCTTTCCCTGAGAATTTTAATCCCTTGCTAGCCCCTTGAGCCTGAGACCTGATTGTTCAAAAACCTGATAAGAGAATCAATATAAACCACTATCATAACCTCACCTTGGTTGAGATTGGAATGCAAATAAGAATCATGTGAATTGTGGTTGGAAGAAAAAGAATTCAGGTAAAAAGTGAGAGAAATAGAAAAAGAAAAGTCAAAAGATGGGCTGAAATGAAATGAAAACAAAAAGGGAAAAATACAAGAATGAAAAAGGGAAATGAAAAAGAAAAAGAAATGCTAAAAAGAGGTAGTGAAATGAAATGAATGAAATTCTGAATGAATGGGAAGCTGATGTTATTCCAATCTTAAGCATTATTTAGTCACTTTCCAAATTTGTCTACCTTTTTAGCCAAGCCAAGTTACAACCTTTCAAGACCTTTTGATCAACTTTGCATGTGTTATTGTTTCTTATCTTCAGGAACTAGAGAATAAGATCAAGTTTATAGTAATGCTAGATCAGTGATGGATTGAGAGTTATAACACCCCAAACACTTGAGTGCTGAGTGAAATTTACATCCGTGAGGGGTGTTCAAGTTGAGACT
>PYAF01004455.1:382402-394077 GCA_007407185.1 Glycine tomentella
TATTGGGGCTTTAGTTTCTGACCTAAGTGTGGTAACTTGCTAACATTGCCTAGACATAGGGGTGGGTGCTTGCAACTTTACTCATTTATGTGTTTGCTTAATGCTTGACTTGCTTAAGATCACTAAGAGATTAGGGTTGGATGGCAGGTTAAAGAACTAAGTGGAAGAGACATAAAAGCTTAGTCAATATTAGAATAACGCTTTGGTTGAATAACTTGGATAATAGAATGTAGTATTCAATATCATTTCATAGAGAGACACATTGAGTGTGGGTTGCCCTAGCTACATTCCTTACACATTGTTATTTTCTAAATTACTTTGACATTCAATTCTGCTTGCTTTTAGTTTTAATTTCCGTTAATCGATTCACACACACACAACCACAACATTACTTTCATTATTTGGTACCCAACTTATCGATCGAAATTATAGTTTATTTGGCCAAGCAATCCTCGTTGGGAACGACAAATCCCTTTTCTTATCACTCTATTACTTGAGCGACCGGTGCACTTGCCGTGAGCGCACCACTTGTAAAGGCTGTTACCTCGGGCATTATGTTGTAGTTGTGGACTTTGTCAAATTAATTTGATAAGTCCAATCTAGATTTTTTTATTATGATAAGTCCAATCTAGATTGAGACTCTTTTAAAAACAAAGCTTTCAATGTACAAAAACAAGAAGCTTTTAAAAGAATAAATAAATTAGGCAAGCTTTTGTTAGTTTGAAATCTATAATAATGCATTAATTAAATAACTAAACATAAAAGATAAGAACTATTCGTCATAATTTTTAGATTACGAATTTCATCTAATAGAACACGATCGTCTGTATTTGAATTTGTAACAGAAAAAAAATACAAACTAAAAAAACGAATAACTTGCATTCGAAGTGCACCTGGTGAAGAAAACAATCAACTGTAAAGAACTAAAGATCCAATTCGTTACACACTAGCAAACATGAACAGATGTGTTTTTATCAATTTATTGTTTTTTCTCATTTTTAATTGGGAAAGTCCTTACCCGAAATTGATCTTTGTCAAAAGAGGTGCAACATATAAGCATCATGACAATGAAATAATTCAAATACTAAGACACAAGAAATGCCAAAAAAAAAAAATTGACGAATGCTTATTTGTTTTAGTGTGAATAGAGAGGCAATATTTCTTAAAAAAAAAAGAAAATAAATGGCGAATATTTTTATTTTCACAGAAAGGATAGAAATTAAACGAAAATAGACAAATTTATTTGTTTGACTCAATATAAAAAAAGAGGAGGCTACGACGAGAAGTTTCTTTCATTTTAAGTGGAGCTCACAGTAGAAATACATTATTTCTCACTTTTATCTTTTCATTCTTCTTTTCTCATCCTTACATAAAAAAACGCTTTTATCTACGTTCTATCCATTTTCTTTAATCTCACTTTTATTTTTCTAAATAATACAGTATTTTTACTTATTATTTGTAATTTTTAATTTATTTTTCAGCGAAATAGTTTAAATTCGAAATTTTAAACATAGCCGAGCCTTTTTCAACTTGTTTGAGTCTCACCTCAAGTCTATCTAAAATATTTTTGCATTATTAAAGTAGAAGATTGACGTCATCAAATTGAATTTTCATGAGGGTAATTATTCCTGTTTTGTATTTTTCCGTGATAGCTAGATTATAAGAAGGCAAAAAAACAAAAGAGAAAAAAGACATAAATAACTAATTAGATCTCCACATCTATAATTGAAATCTTACAGACAAAACAATGGTACTCTTTCAAGTTTCAACCCTCTTTATTATTTCAAATCTAAAATCCCGTTTTCCCCTTAAATAGTTGAAGTTAACCGAGTCGTGTTTCCACGTAAACGGCGTTAGAAGCGGTCTAATTCTAATTCTAATGCTATCTATCTATCTATCCAATTTGAGTCACACTACTCCTTTTCTTTCTTTCTTCATTTTCAGCGCTTTATTGTCCCCTCCTTTTCTTCTTCTTCCTTTCTCTTTTATTACTTAGGGTTTTCCATTTCCATCGTCGTTTACAACCCGCAACGACGTCGTTTCAAGATGATGCCCCCGGGATTCGTTTCCAATCTCCAAGAAGTGCTTCTCAACCGAAAAGGCGATTCGAGTTCGAATTCAAATGCGGAGCAAGAACAATCCAGCAGCGAGAACTCGGAGCCTGTTGAATTCGACGCGTCGAAGCCAATTGTGTTGGTGACGAACAGCGATGGCGTCGATTCCCCTGGCCTCACGCACCTTGTTGAAGCTCTCGTTCAACAAGGCCTCTACAATGTCCACGTCTGCGTTCCTCAATCGTGAGTCTTCTATTATATATAAAAATGCAACATTGTAACTTTTTTTTTTTTTTCTTCTTCTCGTTCTGTCTTTGTAATTTGTTAGTTTGTGAAATTGTTGGTTAGGGACAAATCGGTTTCGGGGCACTCCGTAACGCTCCGAGAAACTATAGAAGCTGCTTCTGCCAAAATTAATGGCGCCACCGCCTTTGAGATTTCAGGTATTATATAATTTTATGTTCATTGCTTGTAATACTATTGATTGATTCAGTCATATGAACTTAAATTGTTGTTTGTAATTCAGGAACTCCCGTGGATTGTGTTTCGCTAGCGTTATCTGGAGCGTTGTTTTCGTGGTCTAAGCCTATGCTGGTTAGTGTTTATTTCGTGCCACTGGAAATTATGCGGTTGATTGATTGTTCTCGTGAGAAAGGAATGAAGATTTATGGATGATGACGTGGTTTTGAATTTCAGGTTATTAGTGGGATTAACCGCGGATCAAACTGTGGTCATCACATGTAAGTTGTTTATTTATGGTTGGAGATGAACATGTAGAGCTAAGTTAGTACGCGATCTAGGAACAACTTGCAGTCTCATGTTATCCGGAATTTGCAGTCTTTATGTATAGACCCGTGTTTATCTCATTCTTTTTAAAAAATACACAGGTTCTACTCAGGGGTTGCTGCCGGAGCCAGGGAGGCGTTGTTATCTGGTGTACCAGCTTTATCAATGTCATTAAATTGGTAAATTAATGATTCTATACATTTTGGTTTTAACTGTGCTTTGGTGCTGGGGATTATGAATTGACATCGTGTCCTGTTGTAGGAAGAAGGATGAAAGTCAAGAAAACGATTTCAAGGATGCCGTGTCAGTCTGTTTACCGTTAATAAATGCAGCTATTAGGGATGTTGAAAAGGGAACTTTTCCCAAAAGCTGTTTTTTAAATATAGAAATTCCCACATCTCCTTTGAATAGCAAGGTTTGCAAATTTTATTATACATTGGATAAATTTTTCTTACGTTTTTCTGTACTATGCAAAATATTCTAGGCCTTGGGCCATATGTTGAACAAAATTTAGTGTGCATGATAATGTTCTTGGCTGATTAGATTCTCATGTTTTCAAATATTTCATAGTTACATCTTTCTTGTTGGTATTATTGTTTACATGTATGTAATGTAATAATTTTTTTGATAGGGTTTCAAATTGACCAAACAAAGTATATGGAGATCCACTCCAAACTGGCTAGCAGTTTCCACCAGCCGCTATCCAACTGGTCATTTCTTGGCCAATCAAGGTGGCCTTGGTCTTCAGTTTGCACAGCTTGGCCGAGATGCTTCTGCTGCTGTAGGTGTCCTAAATACTTACATATCACGTCTTTATGTTATCTGTAATCTGAAGGGGTTTTAATGCTTCTAATATATTATAATGATGGTACTCAAATCTTGCTCATATTTATCTACTTCAGGGTGCAGCTCGTCGATTGGCTACACAGAAAAAGAATTTGGAGATTATTGAATCAATGGGAGCTGCAGGGAAATCTGATCCCAACAGGGTGAAGAAGTACTTCAGACTAGAGGTAAATTGGTGGAAAAAAACAAAAACTTTGTTACAGTTTGCTATCACGATGCAAAAATCATGTTAATATTTTAGTTAATCTGCTTTTACATGATAATTATGATTACGAATACACCAATATTTGGAGGCGATTATCATAGATTTTTGTTTTCATATGTTGCCTGTAACCTTAATATATTTATTCTAATCATGGGTTCATCTGCTGTTCTACATATTAATTGTAACACCTCCCTGCAATCTCTAGATATGATTTATGTTGCTATTTGCTAATTTCCCTTTTTGCACTTGTTTATGTTTGTTATATTTGTATACCAATTAAATATTTTTAAATTGTTTGTAGAAGTGAACTTAGCTATACTCTTCTTGTACCTTCAGTTTTCGGACAATCATCTGGAGGAAGAAATAGATGAAGATCTGGATTACAGAGCACTTGAAAGTGGATATGTAAGTTGGAATAATATATTAGTGTCCTTTCAATTAACATATTTATTTTCCTTATTGGTGCATGCTACAATGCTGGTGTCTTCCGGGGCTATCAATTTTCCCTTGTTCTGATCGATTCTTGCATGTGATCTGGTGGAATAGGTTGCAGTGACTCCGCTGTCTCTTTCTCCTCATATTGAGACTGATATTCAAATGGCAGCTTCTGATTGGATTTCTGCTGTGCTTCCTGGTGAACATTAATTTTAGTATGATTGTGTACATTTGAGATTTATGATGATTCTTTTTCCTTTCTTTTATTGTTCCTTCCTTAAAGCAAAGATGGAGCAGAAGCGGTAGTCACACCAATTCAATAGTGGATTTCCACTTGTACTATTTTTCTTTTTCTACATTATTTTGTTCTCTTTTTCATTGTTTCAGTCCCTTTGGTCACTTAGTTATTTCTGATTTGAAGCAAATGCTTCTTGTAATTTCTTGGGCATATTTTAGAAAAATGCCATTTCGTCTGTTTGTATACTTGGGCATATTGTTGATTACTACCAAAAACACGGAGCACATGTAATTTTCCGGTTTTTTTTTTTTTTTTTTAAGATAGTTAAACTTTGGATCATACTTGTGAAACTTGTTTTAGTCATTGACCCGGTCAAGACAGTGGATCACAGTGGTACAGTAATTAGTCCAGTTTAACTTGATATATATTAAAAATTTAAAATTATATACTTATCTATTATATATAAGTATATAATTAATATTATTTGAGTAAGAAAATACTGTAAAATCTAAATTAAAAAAATTCAATTTTTTTAGAAAAGGAATTGAATTTTTTTAAAAAAATCATTTTTTTTTAAAAAAAACTGGTTGCTGTCAGACCGGGATGCAGTGACTAATTTGGTTGGATTTAACTGGAAATTGCATAATCTATCTGAAAATAGAACATGTCCAATTAGGCAATCAGGCCCGGTCTGGATCGGGTTTTATATCACTGCTTTTGGATTGACGATTTCTTATCCTCTTATTAAATTACATGGGTTACAAGTCAGTTGCACTGTTGCGGGTGTTATTGTGAAAATTTTATGTTGAAAGAGTAATTTCATTTTGGTAAGAGTTAGTTTTAAAATTGGATTTTGTATGGATATTTAGAAAGTATAAATCGTTTTGTTTTTATTCTAAGGAGGGCCAAAGGACCAAGATATAATCACGTTTAAACGATGTGTAAGGGTATTGGAAAAAAGAAGAAGCTTAATTTGTTATAAGTAAGCCTAATTTATGGCGTTGATTTTGGGGATGTTATTGTTTAAAAATATATTCGAGGTAGAAAATAACTGAAAGGTGAAACTACTCTCACGTTTGATGGCAGACTGGGCTACCTACCAGTGTAGCACCGACATAGGCGTGATGGAAATTGATGTCGGCGGAGTACATGGAATGATTGAAGGTTCTTCGTACCTCTCTATGTTTGGGTTTTACACGTACACTCAAAACACCCCATTGAAGCCAAACTAGCTATCCAACTCACCCTCCCACACAGCTTTGACAACAGGGTCTGAACTTGTGATCAGATCTGAGATAAAATATTTAAATCCCTAAGCACTATCCAATCATTACAATAGTTACTGAAAGACTTCTACCCTAATTTAATTATTTTTATAAATTATTAGATTAAATTGTTTTTTTTTTTTTCTGAACTGTTTGTTGAAAAGATTATTTTATTAAGATAAGAAAGATTTTGGGCCAACCCGATCCATCAAGTTGTAGACTAGTAGTTTGACCGGTAGAAATACTTTATACACCCAGAAAAAATACTAATACACCATTCTGGTACAGTGCATTTCTATAAATACCCTCACTTTTATTATAGTCTTCATACATACGGATTTGTAAATCCATAAGGTTTTTATGGATTCGTGAATCCGTAATTTTTTTGAGTTAAACTATATTTTTTCAAATAATTTAAAATAATGGCGCATGCAGGTCTCGAACCTGTGATCTTCACGTTATTAACGCGACACTCCAATCAACTAAGTTTATTTTAAATTATTTGGAAAAATATATTTTAACTTTAAATTACTTGAAAAATATATTTTAACTTTAAAAAAAAATTACGGATTCGTGAATCCGTAAGAACCTTACGGATTTGTGAATCCGTATGTATGAAGCCTGTAATAAAAATGAGGGTATTTTTAGAAATGCACTATACCGAAATGGTGTATTAGTCTTTTTCTGGGTGTATAAAGTTTTTCGCTTGACAGGCTGGTTATTTTTTGGATCTACTCCAAGCCCAAGGATAGTTATCTATGAGGCAGTTGCTTTCCGCACCTTAAATTTTACATTCCGAATTAGATACTTATGCGATAGAACATTAGGGAATATAAGATTTTCATGAGGCTGATGTTGACCAAATGAAATACAGAAAAAAGAGAGTATAAATATAACAGGTGAGACAATGTGATAGAAAAGGAGATACAGAAAAAGACAATATGTTGATGGAATATTTGAAATATAGATATTATTCCCCCAACAAAAGGAAATGGATGTTTTGTCTTCATTTATTGTGTGAAAATCTTATTCCATTTCTTTCACACGACAAATCCAAACTTTCATTGATTACCAAATTTTGTGGACAATGGTCACTTCAATTTTATATCTCTTGATTGACAACGAAGGCATAGATGAATAGTTGGGAAACTTTGTTGTAAAATGCCAATGGGACACAGATGCTGCGTACTTCATGTGCATGGATGATGTGCAAATTCACAACAGGTACAGAACTAAACTGCAAAGAGGACGATACATAAATTTCATTTACGTGATCAGAAAGGCAACCAAGAATAGCCAATGTGTCTGTCAAGGTTTCAATCCACTGGCCCTCATCCTACTATGCTCGCTAGTTGTATAGTAAGAGCATTTTTAGTGGTATGATTTATTATATTTATAGTTATGTAACCATTATAATTTTTACTTGAACTTGATTATGACTTATCATTTTATTTTATGTAGTTTAAGCAATTTTCCTTTTTAACTGCTCAACTCTAAAAATTTCATCAAATAGGTCTCATAAGTTACCTGTTTTTATATTAATTTCATTCATCGACCTTTATTTTTATATCACAAGTTACCACGCAAGCTGAGCCCTTTATTTCTAAGCACAGATTGGTTATTCAAGATTCCCTTTCTTATATTGCAGTCACATAATAACACTGCTCCAATGATGCAACTCACTTAAGGTATACCATTGGTTAATACTTAATAGTAAAAGCAACTTAAGATAGTGAGAGTTGGAGATGCCCTAACTATTGCCTACGATTTTAATTTTCCCCCCCAAGGTTTTGTTAATTGGCGTTCTTTTAATTAGGTGCAATAACATGTTATGATACAAGAGAATGAGGTAAAAATAATGAAGTTTAGCTTAAATAATGCATTTAGACTATGGGAGATGATAGTTGAATTGAATTCAAGTACATTCCACTTAAGAGGTAGTATACTAGTTTTGTTTGAAGCTTTTTGCAATATGTTATGTCAATTCATAGAGGTATAAGAATGAGTGATTAGTTTTTTTATATATAAGACCGATCGACCTTGGTTCCTTTAATAGTCTTGTCACCGAGGCCTATGCTCTGGAAAGGGGGGGGAAATGAAACATAATAACACAAAGAAATCAAATAAAGGGGGAAGCGGGGTATTAAGAAAGATTGATGTGAAAACGCAGCCTTTATTTTTATAATTTTTCTCACCTTGCTTTCTTGCTCAATTCCCTGCGAAGAAAAGCCTCCAAGATTAATATAATAAAATGAAATGATTCTGATCGAAAACGGTTGGCCCATAAGAAAAGAACACTTTCTAAGATTCTGAGCCATGAAAATAAGGCCCACCCTTGTGTCAAAATAGAGCAATGAGTCCACTTCCATTGTTATGTGCCCTTCAAATTATTGAACTCACGCGGTGCCCACTGTCAGCATAAGAACTTTGCCCAACTTTCTATATATATATATCTTCTTTCTTTATTGCAATTTACAAATAAGGGATAGAAATTCATGCTGATCTCAATGATAATTATCAAGCCAGGGAAGAAGAAAACAAAAGGAAAACGGGTAGGTATGCTACAATCAATCCATGATTGAAAGGGCCTTTGTCCCCCCTAACTCAGATTCTTTCAGAAGATTCCATGTGTTACCACAATTATAGTTTGGCAAAGCATTGTCAAAATAGTGTAATCAATCTTTTTTCACCCCTTTTCAGTTAACACGTTATTCATTCTTTTTTAGTCATTTTCTGCTTTCTGATATTATTGACAGCGTATTGCATAAATCTTTTTAAGAACGAACAAAAATACACGTACTAAGAATGTATAAAAATATAAAAACCTGTTTTTTAAAATTATAATTAATAGTTATCGTTAGTATAAGTTTCAAGATAATTATTATAAAAATAAAAAAACTTACATCATGATAATACGTGATTGGATTGAATTTATCAGTATCTATTTTTTCTTTCTAAATCAGAATCTATGCCTTGAACAATAAAGGTAATGGCAAAGGCAAGGAAAACCAAATCGTGTTAGGTTATTGGCTTATTGGCATGGTCACAGTAAAACCGTGTTACTATCTTCACTGTGCTTATTAGGTAACGGCAAACACAAGAAAAGGAAGTAGAAACAAAACAGGGGACAACATGTAAGAGAAAGACAGCAAATGGCTAAATCCACATTAAGACGACCACTGGAATCTTTTTACAACTATTCTCAGTTTGGAGCTTTATCATTTCTCTTTCCAAACTGTTTTAAATCTACTTCTTTTATAATGTGAGGTTGAGAATGAGAACCCAAAATTTCTCTTCATAAATTTGTTTCTGTAATGCCTTTTTGTCAATATTGTTTCCACACATTACAATTAATGGGTGAATATTGCTTTGATTGTTTAGGTCGAACTCCAAAGTCCAAACTGAAAAATCACAGAAATTAGGTGACTCAAACTATAGATATTGTGATTTTGGTGTCATTTCACATTTTTTTATGGCTTTGTTTTTATGCTAGATTACTAAATAACTTCTAAGTAAATTATGCAAGTTATATATAAGTCAAAAATCTCTTTCTCGCTACAGTGCCTGCCTCGTATACTTTAGTCTGCGTCTAATATGATTGGCTTAGTATTTTAATTGAAGAAAGCGAATGTTAAGGAACGTGACAAAAAAATTGACGATGAGTTCAATAGCACTAATGCTGTGTGTGAGAGAGAGAGAACAGGTATTAGGGCAAGATACTGATTCATGTAATGGTGTTTAGATGCAAGTATTAGTAACACTACACCGTCTACACTTCCGTTGGGTTACTTTCAAGGTTTATATTTCCAAAACTCAATCTTTTTTTTGGTTTTTTAATATTATGAGCAATCTCAATTCAAATAATATTAATTGAAAATCGATCGATCGAGACTAGATTAAATCTTGTTAGTTTCTCCAAAAATTTGAAAATTCAATAAAAAAAATACATCTTCTTAATTGGCAATAAATTTTCTTAGTTGACTTATTATTTTAACAAAAAAATTATGATCAGCATTATACATGCCATCCAAAAAAAAATCAGCATTAAACTGGAGAAACGAGAAAAGAGATAGATACATATGCTAAAAAATATCAATCTATACCATCTATCTTGAATTTCAACGATAACTATAAGAACAAAGAAACTTCTGTGCTAGAAACTAATCTGTTCGAAAGATCGAAGGGTGAAAAAATAGAAGAAAATGAACCAACAAGAAAGAAGTAGAGAATATGTAGTCCTTGGAGGAACTAAGCATACAATCTTATCAAGTCATACATATTTTACACACATAAAATTTTTTACACAATGTTGCTTTGCTTATGAGCTGCAATTTGCAAATAAATTCTGAAATTAACCGCCTAGGGCTAGGCAGTTTCCTGTATTTTAGTTTTATATTTCGAGCTATTGATCCTAAAATATTCAAAGATCTTATCACTTAATAAATATGTATCATGCATATTTTATAAAACGTGAATGGAAATAGGACATGAATGAAAATCTTCTTATGGACTTTTAGGTCTTAATAATGTGTTGTAAATAATGTATATATTATACAGTTAAAAACACACTAAATCATGAAATCCTTTAAAGTGATTACGTAATCTTTAAATGATTTTTAATTTTCATCATTTAAATAAAATTGAATAGCCCATATGTATATATAAAAAGCATATAATTAAGAACTCTTTTGAGTTATAAACATACATGGGATGATAAGATATATATAAATAATTAATATTAAAAGTTAATTAGTAATTACATAATACTTTTAAAAAGTCATTAACATTTATCTTTTAATAATAAGGCTTAGGTGCGGTTTGCCATTAAATGATCGATCATATAGTTTAATTTTATAATTTTTTAATTCTCAGGATAATCAAGAGTTTAATTCTTACCTGATATGCCTTCTCTATATATATGTATATAGATGGATAGATTCCACTAAAACGTTCAATTAATCAATCTTCTATTTTTCTTGTCACTCTTTTCTTTCGTTTTCAAAAGACTGGAAGTGACGTTTTGTTCTTTATTTTCTAAAACTTTAACCTAATTATAAGATCAAATTTTCTCCAGGTAATGCTAATGTCAAGACTCACGATATAGGATGGTCCCTTACAAAATATATATGGTACGATCTAAAAGTAAATGGACTTTTTCTTTTTTGAGGATAAATGACTTTGTTTCTGTAGATAAAAGAAAATTAGTGGAAGATGCCGAAGAAGTACATGTTGATAACTTGATATGATACCCACCTGTGCCGAGATAGATCTAAATTTATAAAATTCTTCTCTTCAATCACAAATAGTTGGTAATGTTCTGATACCAAGTTATTAGTTCATATTGGTTGGTGCTTGTTTTGATAGATCACATCATAGCATGGTATGTCATATAACAGCCAGAACACCCTAGCCTGGCTAGGTCACATGTAAGGGCACTTTGGCCTCAAGTGCCAACAAGTTGACTATGGTGTGTGTACGGTTTTTTGTCTTTGTTCGACGTTGTCATCCATATATGTCACAGAGAGAGTGAGAGAGAGGAAAAGCAAATTAAAGGAGCAATGAGTCAAACTTAAAGTGAACAACTATGCATCATATGATTGTAATACAACATACAGCACTTCACAAGAAACAATAATCATACACGGATACGTACTTTTAGTCGACAAACATGTGAAAGAACCTAGCTAGACATATATATGGAACTTCAGCAAACATCTTTTAATGGAAGAGAGCCAGAACTAGCAAGGCTCAGTGGTTTGCCCATAGGAGCATCTACTCACCCTCTTATTCCAAAATTCAAGAGTTAAATGCATATGTTCTTCCCCCCCCCCCCCCCCCCCCCCCCC
>PYAF01004455.1:401396-431511 GCA_007407185.1 Glycine tomentella
CTCTAATCTAAATTCATATTTAAGATTTTTTATACAATTTTATATTAAGTCATCATTTAATATATAGAGACTTAAAACAATTTTTTAAAAAATATTAGGGACTAAACATGAAAAAGAATATTAAAAAATAAATATAAAATTCAAATATTTATTAAAAATGACAAACATATTTTAGTGTTATATAACATTATACAAAATTAGTTTTACATTAATGAACTTAAAAATATATATGTATCTACATGAGAAGTTTTATTTAAATTTCATCTCTTAATAATACTACTATGTTAGAATATTTATTAATATATCTATATAAATTAAGAAAGAGAGTAAATATAACCCCATTATTCCCCGTAAAAAATTTAAAATTGTCTCATAGTAATTTTTTAAAATTTGTATAAAAAATCTTAAATATGAATTTAGATTAGAGGGGATATTATGATTCTTACCAAACCTATTAATGGAGATAAATCACTTATTTGACTTCCCCCATGTCCCAACGGTAGGATCTATGTTAGCGAAGTAAAGGTTTGGTGAGATATCTCATTAATGATAACATAATGACGGTATAAGTTTTTTATTTGTTACAGATAATGACAGTTTTTATATAAAAAAAAATGTGTAGATAACGACAGTATGAGTAGTGTTACATTCAAATAGTCGTAGATGAAGAATGATCCATAACTTATATCTTAAAGTTTTGAATTATACTAGTCCGATTATGTTGTCCTTACTAGATCTATTGATGGAGATTTTGTCCGGATCTTTTGCCTCCTTCGCATCCCAATGCATTGTTTAGCATTTGTTTCTATTCAATATTTTTTATTTTTAAATCTTTAACATATATCTTAAGAAGTTAAGAGAGAAGTCGTTAGCCAATGTTATTATCTATTACATATTTTCCTTAAGTAATTAGAATTTTTCAATAAAGTGTATAAGGAAAATATTGATAACACATTATCTAATATATTTTTAAAGACAATTTTTAATTATCGATTAAAATTCATTAGAAATTCCAAAAAACTAACGAGTTGTATTTTTTTAATGAGTTATGTTCATGATTTTTTTATTTTAGAAAAATTTAATTAATAAATAAATAATATGTTAAAGATTGTATTATTACTAATCCTCGAGCATATATAGTGCTACTTATTTAGTAATCTTAAAATACTACTTATTACAAGTCGTTTTTTTCTTCTTGGTTAAATCAAGGCTTTATGTAATAAAATTCTTTTTCGAAGTATTTCACGTCGTTGCTTACATAAAACTGAAAATCAAGTCATGGTTATGCTGAAGTATTCAGCATTGATTCACGTGTTCAATAATTCTAATAAATTTCCTTAAGACACTTGTCAAATAAACAAAAGTAAGAAGTTTTTATTAAAAAAGAAAAAAGTATTTATTATATTTAAAATATAAACAAAATTGCAATACAAATATTTAATGTGATCTTTTGTATAAAAATATTACAATTATTTTAGAGATAAAATTATATATGATTTCTGAGCTGATTTCATTTTTTTCCCAATGATGACATTAAAATTAGAATTTGGGCTTAAATATGTTTTGATTTTGGTAAGATAGTATTTTTTTTTTTTATTTTTAGTTTCCGTAAGTTTATTTTTTTAATTCTAGTTCTTGCAAGTTGATGATTTTCTAATTTTTGTAAGATATTTTTCTCATTTTTAATATCTGTAAGGTTATGGTTATTCAATTTTAGTCCTTATAAAATTTTAATTTTTTAATTTATAATCCTCATAAAGTTCATATTTACAGGAATAAATTTTTTAAAAAATATATAAACTTAGATTAAAAATGAGCAAAATATCCTACTAAGACTAAAATTTAAAAAACTCAAAACTTAAAGAGGCTAAAATTAAAAATATAAATTCATAAGAACCAAAAATCTAACTTTAAAAAAACTATAAACATGTTTAAGCCTAGATTTTGTGACCAGTTACATACTATCCAAATCCTGCAACCCCGCCTCCTAGGCCAACTCTAATGATTTGATTTTCGAATGATTTAACGAGTTTTAGACGAAAATTTTCTAATTATGAATAAATAATGGTTGTCTGATTATGAATAAAGAATGGTAAAAATGTCAAAGAACATGTTTCTCTGATTTGTATCCATAAAATGCTAGGCACTGGAAAGAGGTCAATGGGGACAACGTGAAGAATATAATTGCCGGCCACTTTGTGTACGCATTTCATTTCGATCGATGGACTAAAAGCAGCTGAGCAAAATTATGCTTTTACATCCTGTTTCTGGATTCCATGTAAAGTAGTACTATAAATATATAATTGGGTCATCTAATTAATCTTTTCTGGATGGGATCACCTAAATGAATTATTGATTAACTGGACCAGCTTGTGATGATATTGTTAAATTTACACGTCCCATTTTTCTTTTTTGAGGTTTGTTTTCTCGTATATGTTATATACTTGTTAAATACATACTTGAAAGACCTATATACGCTAAAGCAAGAGTGTTTTACAATTGGAATATTGAGGGTGGGAAAAATGTGAAGCAGAAAAGCAACCTTATTTTCATGTGAATGTTTGGCTATTATTGTTGCATACTCATTCTGTTTGACCATTCCATGTACTTCCCAGGTTTTAATTATTCTCATCTGCATATAAACTTCATAAAATGTAACCCTTCAGCAATTTCTAATTAATTACAAGTTGATGTAATTAATTTGTTATGCAGAAGTATGCTAGATAAAAGTAATCTTTTTGAACTTTCAACAGCAAACACAATCAATTTGGCTTTAGGGTCATCTTAATTACAGTTGGCACGTAGCCCTTTGAAGTATGCCATATCTAGTAAAAATAAAAGCTAAGAACAAATATCTTTCTTACTGTAAAACAGGCTTCATGGAGTTGCTATAGTTTGTTGCTTCTGAGAGAAAAAGGTAGGAGCATGCCAAGCTTATGATGAAAGAAACAGCTAGTTAAAACAAGATTCCTAATTAATTGTTGCACATGCAACATTTAATACTACGGGGCTCTTTTGCTTTATTTGTTGAGCCATCAAGGGACTCTTGTTGTGAGAGTCTTTTGTTTTTGTTATCCTGACTCACAGAGATATCAAACCAAGTACATGAAAGAATGCCATGTAATTCTTTGTCCTCTATTGATTTCAGATTGGTTTTGGTATGGGTCATTTTCAGTCAAATGCTGGTTTCCTCCTCTTAATTCTTTGCTTTTCCCCCTCTCGAGAGTGTGGGGAATTTTCGTGATACAAGTAAAGAAATCAAGATGCCTTGTCCTTTTAGATACAACGAGAATCTAAATAAAGAAAAGTAGCATATGCCTCACCAGCATATGCCTCACCTAAAGTTATCTCCTTTGCCACCATGGTAAATAACCACAATATATTTCAGACAGCAAAACTATAACTCTTGTATAAACTGTAAGTGTACTTCTATAAATGATTAAGAGCTAAACCGATATTGAACTCATAAATGAGCATATTAATTAACTCTTATATGCTTGCAGGAAAGTCTTGAGGGGAAATATTGCCGTGCTTAACCAAGAAAAACCAATGCTTCACAAAGCGCAATGCTTAAACAATAATGAATAGGCTTAAATTTGAAATTTCATGAGTCAATCAATAATTGGAACTGATGCATACAGGTAAAGGGCCACATTAGTATTTATCAGTATGGTCAGTGTAAATAATAGGAAAAAAAAAGAAAGAAAAAAGAGAAGAGACGTTATATTCTTCATAAAGCAAGGAAACAAGACTAGAAATGCCCTACAGAAAAAGGGATATCCAAGAAAATAGGCATCCTATAGGGTCCCACTGCCCCCACTTCGTCTTCCTTCTATTCATGGCAATCCCCCATGAAAGGAAGTTTGCACACTTACTCCAAATTGAAGAAAGCATCCCACACTTTTCCTTTCCATCACTTGAGAATCCCATCAAATGACATTCAATTTTTTTTACAACTTTTGGTGGGCATCCTGATTTCTTGCCTTCGTTAGCGCATATTCTCAAGTAGGCCATGCAGTATTGACAAGTCAAACTAATATGGTTTGGATTGGAGATACTCTCTATGGCCTTATCAGTATACGTCCATGCTTCTGAAATTGACCTTTGAACCATTTCATCGTTTGGTCCATTTGAAACTCAAAATGTTTCATTAGTATTATGTGTCTATCAATTTTTTTTTGTTTGTTTGATACATAACGGTTACATAATGCACAAATACTTCTCAATTGTGACGGTGATAACTGTGGTCCTTAAGGCAAAAGCATGATTGACTGGAAATGGACCATACTAAATGTTGCAACATTACATATTATTATAAATTGGACCACGTGATTTAAACTAGCTATTAAATTATTCTTGTTGCTTAAGTGGAGATAAGCTTTGTCATATAAAGCTTACACATCTCTAATCTTGAATTGATGTTTTTTGCATCTTACTGCTCTGAAGTTTTGGGTTCAACTTACATAATGGACACAAAAGTTGGGTGATGGAGCCACTCAGGCATAAAAAACAAGCATGATTTTTATTTTGGTCCACAACTAATAAAGAACTATTTATGATAGATTGAATTGAAGATATTAATAAGCCAGACTAACAAAGATACTACTTTTATGACACTTGGACTCAAGATAACAGATGTGTGGGTTTAAATTAACTTATTTTGAAAGAAGATTTAAAAAAAAAAATCTTATGAAAACGTTTGAAAAAAATATCTTAAAAAAGGTTCCCAATTTAAGCCCAGCAGCCAAAGCATGGTAGTATGTATAATGTGCATTGGTTCCCAATTGAAGCCCAGCAACCAAACTCGTTACTGACAATGTTACAGGTTGCAACATGTAGTCCTTATTATTTGGACAAAAACAGTCACTTCAACGAAGGGGAATTAGAGGAATAGTTGAATTTTATTAGCATTATTTTCTGTTATTGAACAGTACCATGTAGAGTGAACAGAGGCTGAACAGGTTAATTGTACATATCACGGAAAAATAATTCTTTAGTTAGATATGCAATCATGGACGAGACTCAAGTGTAGATCACACAACACTCATGAGTAAAGCCCATAAAGAAGTGTATGTGGGTAACAAAAACAATGCATCGATAGCTTCCAAAATAAGTGAATAATATTATCTCATCTTAAGCTCGATTTCTACTCAAGTTAGATAACTCATTGAAGTAGTGTACTAGTTTGCTATTTCATTCTTCACACAAAACAAAACAAAACCACTTATGTTATCTACACTGTCAATTAGCCCTCTATCCTAACTTGCACATCTGCCACTGTTACAGAAAACTCATCCCTAATTTGTGAAGGTGACAACGGACAACAAGCTGTTGAACTCATTGAAAGTAAACAACATCTGCCACTGTTACAGAAACTCATATCCTAATTTGTCGTTTTTGATAACTTGCCCTTAGAGGTGTTGCACAAGAATCCTTCCACAAGTTAACTGAAGGATCAGAATAAGAACTGCTTCTAGTATCTCCATTCATAAGGCCTGTTGTTGTGCTGTGATACACACTGTCCTCCATAACAAGTCTCTTTGAATTCTGTGAAGAACTCCTGCAAGCTCTCAGTTTAGCCTTAGTTGATTCTGTCAGACTCATGTAGCTTGGTTGATGAGCATCTCTTTCCTCTGTTGCTTCCACCAAAGCAGTGTTAGTGGATGGCAAAGATGGAGATCCAGATGTATAAGATGTTGATACAGGGCTATTATCATCACACGTATACTCAGAGCTTCTGGCCGAAGATGATGAAGTGGATTGATTGGTTATAATAGGCTTAAAAGAAACCCTAGTTGTCATACCATTCCTTCTTGATTGAAAAGCAGGAACAAGGTCTTCACTCTTCCTTGAGATTGGACTCTCCCATGGCTTGGCCTCCATCCAGCGTTCCAACAAGCTATATCCTAAGCTCTTATTGCTTAGGTTGTTATGCTTGAGAGGAGTCATAGCCTTAGTGGCTTTTGGGTTTGGACTAGCACACAGTCTTGACTGCTTTAAGCAAACAAAGATATTTAAACCATATGAATTTGGCAATAATAATTTTAACAAATAAATCTTACCAAAGAAACGAAAAAGTATACCACAAAGTATGTTCTCAACTTCCTCACCTGAGTGGAGATAGAGTACGCCATTGCTCTATCCCTCTTGATGGCTCCTTCTTGCCTCATTTGTAGCTTTGCTTTAACTTCATCCACAGTTCCAGGAATATCACACCATCCTTGCTGATAACAACAACATGGCAAAATATGCTACATGTTAGCATCTCTCCTAATATGTTAACTCAGAATGATCAATACAGAATGTCAGATTATCTCGAGTCAATGATACCACCTCAATTTGATTAAAAGGATCAGCTTGGATGCGATGCTCATCCAGTAATTTCTGCACAGCTTTCCCTTCAGGAGAATTCCTCACATTCCTTGCCCTCACACGCGCCTGAACTTGAACAAGAGCCTGCATGCATCTTAGAGTAACAGCTGCTTGCTTCCTTACTAGCCGGCCTCTAAAAATAGCTTGTAGCCTTACCACTGCCCTCAAGGCCCTCAAAGCTCGTCTAGACTGCAAAGTGTATCAACAGAATTAAGGTCAATATGATAAATAAAAGAAAGAACATTAGGATAGAATGATGCAAGCACAAGACACGCATGCCTAATACCTTAAACACAAGAGACACAGATCCTGTCTTATAGAGCATTAGGAATATAAAAATTAAATTTCATTTTACTTAGGGTTAAGGGAGAAGGGTTGGAAAAGAAGGTCGCTGGTTCGATCCTCTCTAACAAAACTAACATTTGCCAATCAATATATTTTTTTCCACTTGGGTTAAGGTCTGCTGCTAGCTGATTTTATATTTCACAAAGTCACAGGCTCTTCACTTTCTGAATTTGGATCTACTGGATGTTGTTGAACAAAATCAAATTTCATAGGGAGGTCGGTGCTAACTATAAGTCCTACCTCTTGATCCTAAAAATTGAACTTGGAAATTGGAATTGCAAAGTCAAGCTATGAGAAAGCATAAACTCATAGCATAACTAAGAAGCTAAAATTAAAGCTTGAGGTTACCAAGAAGGCACGAAACACAGCCTGAATGCGAATGGCAGCCCATTCCTGCTTGATGAGCTTGAAATCTTTGGGAACCATCACGGCCACCGCATAAGTAAGGGAAGAATCAGATGCAGCAGCAGCACCACCAACTTTCTTCATGGACCCTTCTGAAGAAGCCCTCCATAGCTTCCACTTCTTCTTACTCTTGTTGTCACCACCCTTATCCTGATTTTGTAAACAGTGAATAACATAAAAGAACCAAAACGATACAGATAGATAAAACAAAAATAGTAACTTAAACCACTTCTTCACTTACTTGATCAGTTGTTGAAGTTGAGGTCTTCCTAAAAGGAAGAAGTGACTTAAACCACCTTCCCGAAGCACCCATTGGAGAAAAGATACCGTTTTTGCTGAGCAAACGTAGTGGGTTAGAGAGGTAGCAGCTTCTGCTGTGAAGCACTGTGAAAGAGAGAAAGAGAGAAAGAGAGTGGTTTTTTTTTTTTTTTTTGGCGTTTTAGTTTATTGTAAGAGAGAGTATAGAGCGTGGTTTGTTATGTGTTGAGGTTAATTAAGGCAAGGTTGAGAGAGAAGCAAGTTTTGAAATTTGAATTTGTGTTGGTGGAAGAAAAAGACCATCAAAGTCAAATCATAACGGTAACCTGATACTCAAAAATCAAAATCAAAACTCGCACCTTTTCTTTATTTATTTCCCACTCACGCTCCGATTTGACCCTATCACTGGCTATCCGCGGATTCTCTGCATGGCCTCCCCTCCTACGTAGCCCATTAGAACAAAGCCCAATAGAATAAAGCCCAAAGTTGAACATGCCGATTCACCCAAGAATCCATATATAGCTGATTATTATTTTTCATATAGTTGATTATCGTAAAATCAGTTTTAATGACTCCAAATAGGTCATTAATTAATATTAATTATGTGGAAGTGAGAGCAACCTTTCAAAATACCAAAAAGAAAATAATACTACATGTTTATAATAAAAACATGTATAAAAGGTTTAATTTTAATAGGTCAAGATTCATTTGGCTTATAATTTTATGTAATATCATTCTTTGCTGGAAAAATAGTGTGCGTTATGATGAATTTCATTTTAGTTTCTTGGTTTCAATTCCCTAATCTTGAATGTAGCGGGGTGGTACTGAGCTAAAGGCCCAAATAAATCACATCACTTGGCCATATTGTGTTGCTGGAAGAGATTTTCCACTCTTAAAAAGTAAAAAAGAAAAAATAGTCCGTTGATGATAATGTGGTCAACTTTGCTCATGGCTAAACATTAACATTCCTAATCCAAATCGAATATCGAGCTTCTTTTTTTTCGGCAACACAAACCAAATCTAGACTTAAAAACTCTTCAATGAATCAAGTGCATACGCACACCATTGTTACCAATGAAAAACATTGCATGTCAGTGTCTTATTTTACAGACAAAGAGCACGACTTGCTCTCAATATGTCCATCTTATCTCCAAACCACATAAAAAGCTTGGGAAGAGAGGTAGAATAAAAAAATAGCTATATTTGCAAGTGTGATTTGACTTACAAGAATGTGATGATTAACCCAACCCCTTAAGACTATAGGATAAGCAACTGAGCATTTAAGGGGCAGGGAGAAAAAATAATTGACAGAAACTAACTGACCCAAATAATTGGCCAATAAAAACCCAAATGAAAATATAACTATTGGGTTAGCTCATCTGTGACCCTTTATCATACTGTATTATGTACCAATGGTGCAAATTCATATGCTAAAACTAAAGCAGTGCTCACGCACTAGAATGTCCAAAGAACCTAAAGAGGAGAAACATGTACCATTGGGCTAGGAAGTCCCATGTTGACAAGCCTAGGCGACAGATGTTTTGTACTAGGCCTGGGAGAGGGAATAGGTGCTTTGCCTGCAAATGTTTCATCGTTGACTCTAGGTGAAAGATTGAGTTGTTCAAGTGCCTGAACTTGGAAATTTGCTGGATACTCTCTCACACAACCAATTCTAGGACCTACTCCAGTAGTCCATTTGCTTGACATTGGCTTGTTCTCTTCAAAATTGGTACCAAAGTGACCCACATTTTCTTTACCACAATTATTGGCACTGCCACTGGCATCCACATTGCCTTCCATGCACTCAAATTGCCGCTCCTCATTCACTGGATTAGAAGGTGGGACATCTTCATCAATTGGATCTCTCTGCAGCAGACACAACCGTGAAATTACATAGAGGTTCAAGATATGTTCAGCAAATTGATTTTAAATTGAAGGCCAATTTGGCAAATCTATAGGTGAAAGATTGCTTTTTAAATGATTTACCTTTACATTTGTCATGTCCACTTTGTGTTCCTTCAAGAAGCTAATGAATTCCATAAAGTTCTTCTCCGTTGGACGGTAGTGACCACTATATGGCCATATAGCCTGCATAAGATGTAAATGAAGATCAATTCAGTTATAAAGGAAATGAAATGCAGAAGCATGTAAAGTGAGAACTATTTATTGTGATAAAAAAATGAGAACAACAAATATAGGCTATTAAATCAATTTAAATAGTCAAAATTAAAAGCAATATGCACAATTTTTTTAAGCAATCTTGTGAATACTAACTTTTTTAATTTTGATGACTTAATTTTTAGTTTTCACGTTCTTAAGATGAAATTTGTTCTTACTAGATATATATGTGTTTCAATTTCTTTCTTTTGAATTTTGCATTTTGTGACAACATAACAGAATTATAAGAGAAATTATCAATGGTGTATACGTATAAAACATGTAACATACATGAAGAACTCCATTTTGAGCAACCAATCTTCCGGATGCAATGGTAGCACCACCGGCTAGAAAACTGGAGTGCTGAAATTGACCTTTCTTTTTCTGCCCAACGTACAAAATTCTAGATGTGCTCAGGACAAAAATCCACTTGGAATCCTCCGTAGTATGTACAAGGTTCCTGCTTTGTCTATAAACAAGCCTGCCTCCCTCCACAATCACTTCATATGCATCCCTCTCTTCCTGCAAATTTCAAGCAACAACGTCGTAACTTTTAATATAAAGAAAACTTTGTTGACATAGCAAAACTTTTATAAAACAAAAAATAAAGTCATTACAAGTGAAGTCTATTGTGCCTCAAATTCCCTAATACCAATGTCAAATAAGACATGTTGTCATTGATGCAACCATTGCACTACAAAATTATACTAGTATTATTATCATATAGGTGAAGGAAAATATTTGAAAGACACCTTATATGTTATCTTACACCTAGAAAAAAAAAACAGAAAAAAGATATGATGTGATAGGAAGAAAGAGATAAAGAGAAATGAGAGATGTTTTCATCTTTGATGCTATGTGGTGAAATAACTTACTGGTCCAAGGTACTGTATGCATTGTCTCTGCAATTGCTCCCTAGGACATTCTTCAAGATCTACTTCTTTGCCACCTCCAACATCCAACCTTCATGTTACCAAGATACATTTAAGAAGTTAGAAAATAAAGATCAAAATTTCTCTCAGGCTTAAGAATTTAGCATCTACAGGAATCCATACTAGCCCTTGCCCCATTAACAATTTACCAGTAGAAAAAAGGCTGACAACTCTGGCTATGAAACCAAACTAAGTAGTAGAAATGAAGATTGTGGCCATAACGATGACGAGGATCAATCTGCAAAATATAAGGAAACCATAGCCCCCATTTAATTGACTTCCTTGGATTCTAAGATAACATATGACAAAACTCAAGAAAAATTATTATCTATAGAAAAATGAAATTATAAGTCAAGGTGTAGACGTATGAGCTTACAGCTTCAAGCCAGTGCCTTAATGCCAATTTCTGTGCCTTATCATCTTTGGACAAACCTTTCCCCACCTAACAACAGAGAAAACAAAAAGTACAGGGGTTGGCATTCAACATGATCCCGAAATAATTTTTTTGTTTGAGAAAGACATTGTAAACTTTTTTTTTTTTTGAGAAAAAACATTGTAAACTTTTTTTTTTTTTAATTAAAAAGAGATTGTAAACTTTGAATACATCTCTGTGGTCCTAGTCAAATTATGTTAAGTAGATTATCTTTCCGGCAATGAAAATGGTTCAAAGAAGAGTAATATGGACCCTGAAGCAAAGTACATAAAAAGATATTCTTAGTCAAAGTCGATTAAAGTTTTTGGCTTCTAATATTAAAGAATACCTTAGCAGCCATCTTCCTAGCTAGTGCCCATTTTGAAATAGCTGTTTCTGATTTATCAGAGTCAAAATTGGATATGGAGCACCTGTTAAAAGCAGTAATCACTGAATCCTTCCACCTGGACCAGCGAAAAAAACATAAGACACTTGTTTTTTGAAAGTGCACTGAGCAAAAATAATTGAATTTGAATCACTCATAAACTTTAAAAAAAATGCTTAAATATATTATCTTTATCCCAATAATTATACCTTTTTCAAATCAGTATTTAAGTTTGATTCATTTTTCATCTCTATATATTTAACAAAAAGTGTGCTTCTAATCTTTTATAAAGATCTAACATTACATAATTTTAAGAACCACAAATATATAAAATTTAACTCGGAATTAATTTAAAAAAAGTAGTATTTTCAAGTACCAAATGCACATTTAAGTTAAAAAAGGAAAAGAAAAGACAACAGTAGAGTTAGATACTGAGCAAACCATAGCTCCTCGCAAACAACTGCACAATCAGCCAGATTTCTTCTAATCCTATAACTCTTGTAAACTTTCTGAACCATTAATGCAGCTAAATCAAGCTGGGCAGAGGAAGTTGGAGAAAACATTAGTTTTGGTTTTTGTGACAAAACTGTGGGGCTTCGTTTGTTGAACAAGTCCTCAACTTCCTCTTGTGAACCACAATTCTCTGAAAGTAGATGTTTGAATGAGAATGTGGTTTGGAGCTTCAGATTTCCCACCTTCCTTCTCTTCAAGCTAGTAGATTGTTCGGGCTTGTAGAAATCATTCAAGTTTATGTTGTTCTTGAAGCTCACTGTGACCTCTCCTTCCTTGCTTATGGCAAACATTCCCATTCCTGTGTAAAAATCAGGAACATTGTCTTTTACATTTTCCAGCATTCTTATTAATTATTAGCAGTGGCACATTTAATGCACAACTTGTTTGAGGTACATATACATAAAACTTGCAATCAGGAAGAAGAACCGTTAAATGATGAGCATACAATTCTAACAAAAAGAGCACACACACACATATCTTTCATTACCTCAAGATATGTAATAGTAAAGATCAAAGACTAAAATAACATTCAACCAATATTCAAATTGATAGCAATTCACAATTTGACTGTATTTGTCGTATTCAACTCGAGCAAAATTGTCTAGAAGATACATATGATCTCATTCGAAGGAAATAAAGAAGAATCGTATTAAGCATATCAAAACTGGATATTGACAGTGCATGGGATAGCTATAAATATACATAGCCAAAACATATACACAAAGTAACTAATAGTAAGAGAGTTTTAATTAAGGGTGAGACAGGGGTCACCTGGTAGTAAAAATGTCAGGTTCTTTATAGTTTCATGTATACAACAGAGTTTAGTCTTTGAAATGGCACTTCCCAGCCTCTTATATGCTGCACAGGTTTGGAAGAGGCATTAGGCACCTACAAATACGCAAGAGACAATTACTATAGAAAAATGGAGACCTTTGGAATTTGGTTGCCAACAAATTGGTTCGGTTTGAATTGAAAATTAATCAAGAGGAAACGTTGTGTGACTTTCTAGTTCCATAAAATTGAGTTATTTTGAATAGTAAAATTAAACAAATAAAAACGATGTTGCGACTTGCTGAGCCCACGAGCACGAGGGGTTTGAATGGGTTCGAATGTTCCCACATTATACGTATGTGTTACCTTAAATGTGTATAAACCGCATATAGGACATGTTTTTGTAACATTTTTGGAAGCAGAAAGAGAATGATGTGAATTGAGAAATGGTTTGGCTACACGCGGAGATTGGGAAAGAAAGAGTATCAGTCCAAAGCTACAAAGTTTAGGCATTATATTTCAAAAACAAGAATCGGTCATGATGGAAGAAATTAAGATGTTGATTTAGATATAGCAAAATGTGCACGCTTTTAATAAATTTAGATTTAGACATGAAAAGAGAAATGAGGGAATTGACGGAGAGGGACCAAGCTAACTTTCATTCCATTACGAGTTACGTGGCCTTTGTGTTCTGTTTGTTTTTTTAGGTACATTTTTTCTCCCAAAAAATACTACATTAATATTTGCTCCCTAAATATGGAATTTTCCTTTAGAAAGTTCTTTTACTTCTTTCCACAAGATTGTTCTTGTACAAAATAGAAACCCTTATATTAATAATTATTTTGTTAAGGATATTAGTTAAAGAATTAGTAAATATAATTTTTATTATTAAAAATTACAATAAGATATATTGATAATATTGAACATTATACTTTTCCAAGTCAAAATTAATTATTGATAAAATTGGTGGATCCTTTAAATGTGTATGGTGACAAAAGAAAACATTATACTTTTCAATAAAAAAATGTTTCATTTTTATCTCTTAAAGGGGACTAATAATAGTAAAACTGTCTTCGAATTTAAAACAAAAGATTTAGCATGGTAACCCTCGTTACCGGTCCATATCCTTTTTGGCTCCTGAAATGCGGAGAAGGCGTAGGATCTCTTAAAGATCCTTTTTGGCTCCATATAAAAACGAGACTCAATCATTTTATTTATTTATAAAGATTCTTATAATTTCTCTTGAAAACTAAAAGACAGCTTATATATGCGTGTTTTTTTAAAAGAAAAGTAATTATTTAATTAAAAATGTGCCTATTAAATTTAAGATAATTAGACAATTTTAAAATAATTAGGACACACAATAAAAAAAAAGTAACTTTTCCGTGAAACCAAAGACAAAAAGTGAGTCTAGTATCCGGCTGTATCTTGAACATAATTGTCTATGGAGAAGAAGACCTGGGAAAAAAAGAAAGAAGACAAAAACTGAGAGTTTGGATTTACCTTAATAGCCTTCAAGCGTGATGGCTTAGAGGAAAAAACTTTAGATGGTGAAATCAAAGCGCCCAATGAGCGTGTGACTGTGACTGTGACTGGGTAAACAGAAGAATGAGGCCGAAAGTGAGGCAATTCATCCAAAGAAAAATCTGGAAGTCATGAATGACATGTGAAATAAGACATTAAAACTGTTTTGTCCGTTTAAACCTTGATTATACTAGTATTGTTGTTCACATAATTGTTTATTTAAATGCTAATCAATTATTTAAATAAAATGTTTAATAACTATACTATAGCGAATGCAATTCCTAGCAGACCTAAAAGAAAGTAGAAGCAGCTAGCTGTAATGAATGACAGCACAGAGGATACACTGGTAACTGATTCTATGAATGTCACCAAATGAAGCACTCTGGCCGTGGCTGAGGGTATCTTAGATACTTAGATTTATAGTGGCACACAAAGACACAGTAGATGTGTGTATCTTACATTACAAGTTTTAATTTTAATTAAAGGTTACTTAATTAGTCCATCTTTTTCATTTTGTTTGATTGAGTTTAATTAAACACGACGACAAGTTGACCGAAATGGCTCTTGCAATTTACAACTGGTCATCATAGTGACGCATGCATGGTAGATATGAAACCAAAAATGGCTCTTAAAAGTGGCCACAGCCAGAGGTGACATCAATAATAGCCAATAGGTGAGGTGAACCCCTGCGTGTTGGAATATTTGTAATTAACTGCAACACGCAATGCACAAATGATAGGTGGAGATGAACCCCTGCCAACTGATGTCACTAGTTTATAAATATATATGGATTATATGGCTAGCGTGCATTGCCTTCAGCTCTGCTATAAATTGGGGTAATACACATTTTTATATATTTTTTATAAAATATGGAATAACCATGCATGATGGAGAGTTATGAAAAGGATTATGTTGTAAAAATTATTATAAAAAATATATTGCATGAAAACATTGTTTTCATTCTTGCATTGCCAAGTGGGAGTCACTGATTTGCGGGAGTTTTAGACCAATGGCTGAATATAAGTATATAACAGATTGATGGAAAAGGAAATCCAGAGCATATTATTGTTTTCAATTTTATTTTATTTTAAAATTGATCGATTTCTAAAATATTTTAGGCTGCTCATCACTAGGTAATTTCCACTTAAAATCAAATAAATGAAAAGATCATTGGAAAAAAAATCAAATATAAGTTAATGAAGGTAACCTGATAGATATCTTTGGTCAATCTAGTAAAATATGAAATGGTTCTAATATTTTCTTGAGTATTTTTTAAATTAAACGCCACTTATAATACGATTAGTGCTCCAACGATCATGTGTTAGCATTCCTACCGGTGAGGTTATGCACTCAAAGTCGCCAAAGCTACTTTGGACTCGGAGAAATGAACATTCCCAAATGTAGGGAAATGATCATAGTTTACTTGTCAAAATAAAAAATCACATAATTCATGTGCGAATATGTTTAGAGTATGTTTATAAAACTATAGGTTGTACATCTCAAATCAAATTAAATTCCATTCATTAGTATTAGAACATGATTTTGAATTTTAAATTACATTTTGTTTTGAGTGTACGAGAGAGAAAAAAATCCTATAAACATTATAAAAAGTGCACTTTATAGGATAAAGTGTACTTTTAATAATTGATTAGGAATTGTGATAAAAATTAGTAAACTGAACCCTCTACGTTAATTAACCTCCATCAAGTGCCAGTTCTTTAATTTCATCCCTCGAGCTTCCTCAGTGGTGTTAGTGACCCTCGTATTAGGGTGTTGAAGGCGTCTTCATAATTTGGCCAGACTTGGAATTAATTACAACTATCATATATGTAAAAGATTTAAAAGGAGAAGGGAATATTATTTTATTAGTAATTAAAAATATAAAAATAACAAGTAATTAAAATTTTTAGTTTTAAAAATATTAATAATAAAAAATTATTAAAATATTTAATTAATTTAAATGGTTTTCAAAATTAAAATCTCACGCTTATATTATTGTATATTATTATTTTATTGGGATAAGTTTGGGATTTAGAAAATAACATATGGTTTATCTTTGGATACGATAAGGTACATTTTGAATTATTTAAACGTTGACTAATTAATGCCAAGCAATATTTCAAAATAAAATGATTAAATAATTAATGATAAATAATAGTATTTTAAACTGAAATTAACCTATCTGTTTTAAAATCCATAATGCAAAATATATTTTAATTTTAATTTTAATTTTTTAAAATTATAACTTAGTTGAAATGTTTTAAATTTCTATTTTGTCAAAATCTTAATTCAACCATATTCCAACCAAGTTCAAGTCTATGAAATTTCAAATTAAATTGAGCTCGGCCAGCCTCATAAACATGTATAGTCGGGGGCCGGGCGATCACGGCGCCTGTCCAGGATCCAAAATTTTTTGCATAGATAGTTTAAGTAAAATTTATTTTTTTAAAAAATAAAATAAAAACAAAATCTGTGTTAGGGGCCCATTTTATATGTTAAGAGCCTATTTTTTTCATCTCTTAGTTTTAATATTAGTTGTATTTCAAAAAATTTGTGTATTAGAGGTTCATTTTTTCCATTCCTTAGTTTTATTATTATTTGTATTACAAAAAATTTATGTGTCAGGGACCCATTTTTTCCATCCTTTAATTTTAATATTATTTGTATTTCAAAAAATTTATGTATTAGGAGGCTATTTTTTTGTGTGTTAGAGACCCATTTTTTTATTCTTTAATTTTAATATTATTTGTATTTCAAAAAAAATTGTGTGTTAAGGACTTATTTTTTTATCTTTTAATTTTAATATTATTTGTATTTAAAAAAATTTATGTATTAAAAACCCATTTTTTTACTTCACCTTGGGCCAAAAAATTTTCAGAGAACATATAACAAATATTTGAGTCTTGAGTAACTGGCATCTGTTAGTATGTGGGAAAATAAGCAACAGAAGATGAGATGAGGGACGACGCTCAAATTTAATGCCATATAAACGAATGGTCCAGATTTTGGATATAGGTGAAGAGATTTTGTCTGTTCCCCAACAACCAACGAAGAAAAGTTGACCCTAGTACCCACATTAATCCATTTATGATTTAAAAATATTTTACGAAAATTAAACTCATGTTCATTCGCACAAAATCAATAAATATTATATTCGTTGCTGCAGAAGATACTGATGTTTTTTTTTTCTTCTCCCGCTTTATAGATGTAACTGCCACCCTGCCATTGATTTCTTTCTTCCGTATATGGCAACGAAATTAAAGCATCACTAAAAGACAAAGGCTCTGCAGTCCAGATATCAATATCATTATTTTAATATGAAAAATCAGAAAAATTAGGAGGGTGGGTCTTGCAGGTGTTTGAGGACTAAAATGGGTGCTGTTATTCTGCACTTGTGGATCACCGTATATAGTGTCGTACCCTTAGATTGATTTCAGAGAGAGAGAGAGAGAGAAAGGCTCTTTGGCTTGTATTGAAAGGTAAGCAATTGAAGGTAAGAGGCTGAAAGAGAGTGGAAAAACAGACTAGTCTTAGGAGCTCGCTAGTGAAGGTTAAGCTTGCTCTAAGTCAAGCAAAATCACTTGCTTGTGAAGAAGCTCACAAAATCTCTAGCAAGTTTAGAGGCTCTGACCTTGTTTTTGGGAATTGCAAGCTAAGCTGGTTTAGTTAGTAGCTAGCCTTTCTCGCCCTTCTTATATATATTCCACAATTCAACAATCAATCATCATGCCTAATTGCCTCTTGTTGTGAAGGGAGAAAGAAGATTCACATTCATCATTTTAGGTTTTGAAAAAGAAGAAAAAATGAAAGCAACATTCTGTTGTTTTCTGCTAGCTCTACTAATAGTTAATTGGGAATCTGTAGTAGTAGTAGTAGCAGCAAGGAGGCCCTTTCCTCCAACTGATGGAATGTCCCATCCAGGTTATTAATCTATTATGTCTAATTTTGATGATTGACTTCTTGACATTACTTTTCCTTGCAATTATGTGTTCATCATATATAGTATACGTTCATACCTCCTCACTTCAACGTTTCTGTCAGTCCATTTCCTTAAATATATTTTCAAACATGGGATTGTCTAACTTATCCAAACTAAATACTATGGATTTAAACAATCCCATCTTAAATGATTGGTGCAATTTTTTTATGTATTTAAAGATGATTCATGAAGTACCTTTTTTCTTAATTGCACTAACCATTTAAGATGACATTGTTTAATTCCATTTTTTTTATTTGAAATAAGTTAGAAAACCCCTTCAAACATACATAAACATAAAATTGCTTGAGCATGTCTTCCCCTTTTAGCCTTTTCAACTCAAGTGAAAATTGTTCTTTGACAACTAACTATTTTATTCCTTTTGTCCTTTCTTGTCTATATGCTCCATCAGGCCCCAAAGCGGCACCAGGACCAGGGCCAGTGTCTTCACCATCTAATACTGTAGAGTCAGAAATGGTGTGTCTTCCTTCTAGTGGAGTATATTCTAGTTAACATACTGATATGAGAAATTATTAGGTTGGATCAACAGGTTTCTATGGTCTTAACTCTTAAGTGTGATTCGTATTCAAGTTTTTTAATTTACTACCTAGTAATTTCTCTCCATGCAGAGAGTTAGCCTAATTAACTTGTTTATTTTCTTAATTTCCTTTGTTAAAGGGTTTAATGGAAGAAGCATACTACTATAGAGTGAGCAAAATAGGGTCAAGTCCACCAAGTTGTAAGCACAAGTGTTATGGTTGCACTCCATGTGAAGCGATTCAAGTGCCGAGCACCAGCAGCAGGCGCAGTCATTTGGGATTGCAGTACACAAATTATGAGCCCGAGAGTTGGAAATGCAAGTGTGGTCCTTCCCTATACAGCCCGTGAATTAGTACTACTATGTTGTTCTTGACTTGTTCATACCCCATTTCATATAGTTGATATATAATCAATGATCTCCTATCTGTCGATCTCTCACCTTCATATTTTCTGTCCCCTCGTACAAACCTCAATTCAAAGGATTTTATTCTATTATGTCATACTTGTGACTACGATGCAAATGCCAACTTATCTATAAACATCATGCAAATACCATCAGATTTTTTAAAAAGTGCATAAGACGGAAAAAGTACATACCATCAGGCATGAGCAAGCATATATGTTGCAAAAATCGAAGTTACATGTCATGCATGTACAAGGTCTAGTCTACTCCATATCATCCACTGGTTTATCTTTGTTTCTTGGGGGTGGAGCCACCCAGCCTTTGCATTTCAGTTCCTATCTTCTTCGCTCTCTCCAGACAACACCCACCAATGAAATTACTGCGTTTTAATTATAACTCGATTCAATTTATGCTGATCTTAAGACTAAAACTACATAGAGTGGGTCAACTTAGGAAGTTAAAAATATTGTAATTAATTGTTATCATTATTTTCTTTTTTGAATATTTATCGAATTCATTTTAATAAAATAAATTTAAACTATCAACTTTTAAAAATAAAATAAGATTTTGTGCGATGTTCTAAGAATTCTTGCTTAATGTTGTTCTTTCGGCCCCTTTCTTCTACCAAAAACAAAACTGTAAACCCATTATGAGTTAGTTTGTACTTAATAAAACCCACAACAAAGTGGGCCAACATGGTTAAGCTGGTGGAATTGACACCCCTCCAACAAGTTACGATATGCTATGTTATTCACCAAAAAACGAAGCTATTCAACTAGTTATGGTACTAATAAAACTACTAATCTATGGGGAAAGTAAAATTCTAGTCTTAGTGCAATGCAACTTGCATTATGCAAGTATGCAACCTTCATCAATTTAATATTTGTTTTAAAAGAGAGAAAAAAAACATTTTCATTTGAAGTTTTCAGCGTTAGTTGGTTTGAGCTACATTCAGGTGAAAAGTAGACCATTATACTATTACCAAATTGCCCTTGTCTCTGATCTCTCATTCAAATCAAATCTGAATTACTACATATAGAGTCCCGCACTCTGTAACTGATTCTGTTTCTCCGAAATGGCGCCCTATGTAAGTTTCTCTCTTTTCATTCAACTTCTGACAACTTTCGTGCCATATATCTCATGCTGCACACAGTCACAATCACAATCACAATCGCAGTCACAATCACAATGCAATCCCTGAAAATTATCAATACATCTGCTACTTAATATTTATTTTCTTTGATCCGTCAAAGGTTGAATTTTCTCCTTTTTTTGTTCATTAGTATATGGATCGGCAAGTGATTCGGAATTTGAACAATGATATATCTGTGAATTCTAGATTTATGTCTATTTCCGTTTAAGACGTTCTATTCTCAGTATTTGCTCATATACATTGCCAACATCAATTGGTTATTCTATGTCTGCGTTTGTGAAAGCATTGATATTGATGCTGTGCTTAGATAATTGATAACAAGAGGAATTGATTCAATTTTCTCGTTTATTAAGAGAAAACTCTGTTTATACACTATGATTCCCTGCAGTGAAGTTCTTCTATTCAGCTTGGGATGATTTTGCACGGTTTGTGCAATGTCCAATGCCATAACCATGTGCTAACATGTATTATAAAATTTATTGTTCTGTGGCCATGAAGGAGAACAATTATCAGACTGAAAAAAGAATGTGTTGCACCTTCCTTAATGAAACACATAGCTTTCCATGTTGACCTGAGGTTTCTACATTTGTTCCTCATACTAAACTTACTTTTGAGGACCCTAAACAGTTACTACTATGTAACACATTTTCGTAAGGTTACTTTTATTGTCAAAGAATCAATTTTGATACTTTATGGGCTAATTTTTGGATAAGATCAACATATTGCTATGATCATCAATCTGATAGTAAATTTCTAATTGATATTGCAGACACTAACTTAAGCCTGGGCTACAGCTAGGGAACATTTGACAATAACCCTTCTAAAATGATGTCTGCGTGCACAGGAGCTTCGTTATATTCTAGAGTTTTTTTATTATCTAGACAGTTGTTTTAATGTTTTATCTTCTCATTTGTTGTGACTTGTGAGATACTGTGATATGAATTTCATATCATATTCAACGTTGATTTTTTATTCATTATTCCTGTTATTATTTTTCAAATACTGAAAAGGATTTGTTTATCCTAAATAACCATTTAATCCAAAAAAAATATTGGATTGTCTAGTTCACTCCTATGTTTGTATAATTTTACTTCTTTCCATTTAATCCTGTTCTCAATTTTCTTATATTCCCCTCATTAAATAGGACACTCAAATTTCACCCAAAAAAAAAATGGGACACTCAAACAGATAATTTATTCACAATCATATTATCTACTTTATAATTAACAATTACAATAAATTTATGTTTCCTAAGTTGAAAAGATTAAATCAAACAGTTATACAATCTAACTCGGAGATAGGGGCTACACGGCGTCGGGCTCTAGCCACACACCAGAAGAATTTGATTGTAGCAATTTATTTATTTTTAAAAAAAGTCGAGGATTAAAACCCAAAATTATGCGAGAAACTAAAATATAATTGAGCCAAAAGATGAAAAGTTAAAAAGTTGGTAAACATATACATTGTATATTTTGCCTTAAACAAGAGTGAAAAAAGTTAATAACGAAACACCAGCAAACTGACATTTGAGAATATGAATATCTTGAACGATGACTGTGCATGCTGAAAATAGAAGTGAGAACATAGGAGGACGTTTAGTTTGAATTTTTTTTTTTTCCTGTTTTCATTTGTTGAAAACAATTTTCATTTTCACATTTTCAAAATTTAAAAAAATGCTAGTTTTGACTTCTTATTTATTTTTTCTGAAAATAAAAACATTAAAAAAATTGGTTCAATCAATTTTCATAATGAAATTCATAATACATTTTGTGCATTTAATTTAAAATAATAAGAATATAAACTTTTTATTATTGAACATTTTATTAATAAAAATTATATATTAGAACGAACACCAAAATAATAATTATTTATTCTATAATTTATTTGTAAATAATTAACATATTTAAAATTTATTATTGAAAAAATATTACAACTATAAATTGCATGATTATAAAATTATAGAATACATTTTCTATCTTCCATCTCAGCATCAAAAGTTTTTGTGACAACCTTCTCTAATAGTCTCCACCTGTAATGTTGAGAATACTTTTTGAATCTATTCAACATTCACCATGCAGCTTTAAAAAAAAAGGAAAAAAGGTTATTATACCTTTCCATAAAGTCACTGTATAATGACTAGCCACCATTTGAATTAGAGGCTTCGGAAAAAAAATTTATCCTGCTAAATTGTAATTTAGTATTTTTTTTTATTTGTATTCTTGAAAAAAAAAACCGTGTTTGTTTTGTTTTTTTTTTTTCCTTAAAGCCTTTTGGATAAAATTTTTAATCTATTAAAACACTTTTTTATTGTTTAAAAAAGCAATCTAAATATTTTAAAAACGAAAAATAAGACAAACATATTTTGACTAAAACGAAAAAAAAATTATAAAGATAAAAATAAAAAAAATACTAAATTACATAAAAAATATTTAAGCCTATGTTTAAGGTTATATTTGCATAAATATAATCAATATCATATATTACACAAGTGAATCATCATCTAGAGAGGAAAAAAAAAACATAAAGTCTCAAAAAATAAACATCTTCAACTTATTAATATCTTTAAGATCTACGATAATCTTTCTAATTTGATATGTAATAGCTTTTCTAACACATGACATTTCAATTAATGATCAATCTAGAGAGTCATATTTCAATCAAAAGACCAATCTTTATTTTTTATTCAACCCACACAGAAGTAACCAATATTCATGGGACTTCGATAAAATTGTCCCCTAAACCATATAACAAAAACCACAAAAGAGAAGGAAACTTTGAAGGACCAAACTTCAATTCAAAGCACTAAACGAACTGAATTGAAACCCTAGCATAAAGTCATAATAGTAGAGTGTGTATAGAAGTGTGATGTGATGTTTGTAATCGCGAGCATGATGATGAACAACACCAACGACATGATTTTAATGATGATGTCTTTGTCGAATGCAATATAGTCACAATCCATTGTCTATTGTATAAAATATACAATGGGAACATATTTCCCTTGTAGTATATGGGGATTCAAAAAAAAAAAAACATAAATACGCTTTTGTTCCGAAAACATATTCCCATTTCAATTTCTTGCACCCCAATATACTACAACAAAAATGTTTTTGTTGTATATTTTATATTGAAAATTTACTTCTATTTGATTCTTTTTCAATCCCTATGTGCCAAATACAAAAAGGAATCATGATTTTTTTTGTGTATCCAGCATAACGGAATCATGATTTCATTGTAATTGAAATTTGGGGTAGGAGAAAGGAATGGGGCACAAGGAAGGGATGAGCGATAATTTTGTCCCTTTACATTTATTTGAAAAAGTTGATGGTGATAATAACAATTAAGTGTGAGAATAGCAATTCGAATATAAAAACTCAAAGAAAATAGGAAAATACGATATGGGCTTTAACCTATTCGAGAAGAGTCCAGACCCAAGTGTCCGGCCGGGTCTAAAGTTACGAGAAGAACCCTAATAAACTGAGTCAAAAACCCTATTTTTTGGTGCTGTGAATGAGATACCGATAGATAGAGAGCGCGGCATAACCTAAACCTACCTTTCTTCTCTCTCCGTGCGCATAACAGCAACCAGAAGCAGCCATGGCCACTGCAAGGACTGTGAAGGATGTTTCACCTCATGAGTTCGTTAAAGCGTACTCCTCTCACCTCAAGCGATCCGGCAAGGTCATTCTCCAAATACCCTTTTCTTCTTTCTTCAGCAAAAGAATCGTGTCATGTTTGATCATGAATAAAATGCGGAACCCATTTGTTATTGTTGGTTTTTTATGATGTGTGGACTATTCAGATTTGTTTTCGGTTTTATTCTCAGAATCTTGGGATATTGCTGATTTCATCTATTTTTGTTTCTAAAGTTTCTGTCGTGCCCATGTGTTTGTGTCGATGGTTTTGAATTGGTTGCTGTTGAAGTTTGAAACTTGATCTACTTTGGTGTGATTGTTTTACCTAAACTCTAGGTGTCACGATGAGTTTTCTGGGTTAGGCATTTTAAATGGATAAATGAATTGGTTTTTTTATAGGGCATGGATGATGGTTTGTGTAATGATTCCAAATTTAGTGGTCATTGGGGCTTTGTTTCCATCTTTGACTACTGTATTGGCCTAGTTCTAGAATGATCTTTCATCCGGTTGCTAATTTGTTTGTTGAAAACAAGTTCTTTGGTCTTTGGCTAGGTTAATTGCGACCAATCCTCTGATCAATGTGGTACTGTTGTCAGTTTTTGATTTGTTGGGTTCATTTCTTTTTGTTTGTTTCTGAACAGATGGAGCTGCCAGAGTGGACTGATATTGTGAAAACTGCAAGATTTAAGGAGTTGGCTCCGTATGATCCTGACTGGTACTATGTTAGGGCTGGTGAGTTTCTTTCTTTTTTCTTTGGGTGTGTGTGTTTTCTTTGTGTGTTGCCTAGTTACTTGTCCATTTTTTGTCTGGAATGTGTGAAAAAATGGAACTACGAAGGAAGCCTTTGTAATTGTTTCTTGTTGGAATTTGCAATGATATGTTGTGTTTTGCGTGCTTAATTCAATTTTGAACAACCTCAGCTTCCATGGCAAGAAAGATCTACTTGAGAGGAGGACTTGGTGTTGGTGCCTTTCAGAGGATTTATGGTGGGAGCAAGAGGAATGGTAGCCGCCCTCCTCATTTTTGCAAGAGCAGTGGTGCCATTGCTCGTCACATTCTTCAACAGTTGCAGAACATGAACATCATTGAACTGGACACCAAGGGGTAAGCTCTCTTTTAATTTGTTAGCCTCCTACAGTTTTATAGGTAACGTCATAGCTATAGATAAGTTGGTCTCGATGGAAATCGAAATTAATTTGTTCACTTGAATATTGTGCAGTACTTCTGTCTGATATTAATATTTGCTTTGTTGATTGTTACATTGCTTTCTCTTTGGTAATTTTTTTTAACATTTATCCATCATCATTTCAGTGGCAGGAAAATCACTTCCAGTGGCCGACGGGATCTTGACCAAGTGGCTGGACGCATTGTGGTTGCACCATGATTTGAAAATGCCATAACCATAGAGGTTTTTGGGTTCTTGTTAGAGAGATGTGATAACAGATTATGCTCAAATTTTGATTTTAGACCAGGGTCTTTTGTGTATCAGACATGCTCAATGTTTATGTTGCTTTCAATCTTTTTAGATAATATTGCTACATTTCATTTTGAGTTTTTCTTTGGACATTCTTGTTTAAGTGTCTTTCGCATGAAATGAAATTTAAGGTAAAGTAAACTGATTACATGGAGTATGTTTTGATGATACCAAACTAAGTTATGCCGATTTGTGCTCTCTATGACGTGTTATGTTTTCCAAGTATTCTAACAATGTCTTAAATGCTCAACCCCTCATTTCTTAACAATGTGCATTTGCCTTTATGTGCACCTAAATTGTTTTAATTTTGGCAGGATTGGGCCTCATTGTTTTTTTTTTTTTATATTGTATTTTAAAGTACCGGGTAAGCTAATTTGTACAATTATTTTGTTCAAATTAAAATATCTAAATGGTTATTGTGATAGTAGTACCATAGGTCATTTTGGTTTAAGTTATGATTGGTGTATTTAGTTCGTAATTTAGCATTTTTTTCAATTAAAATAATCAATTCCACAATTTTCTTAGATTTTGATAGCCGTTTATCAATGGATACTGTTTTAATTATTTTACTTATTTTACCGAAGTTAGAAATTAAAATTATTGATTGACAGAGACTCATTGTCACGACTTGTAACTAGCACGAATTGGTGAATTGGTTGCTTTTGCACATTTTATGGTCAGTATGAACATAATAAAATGAACACCTTTGGATATGTTGTAGTCAGTCCCTGTTTTCATCTTCACTCTCGTCCAAATTTTGTACTTACTCCGTCCTTTTTCAAGGTTGCGTATATACATTTTATCCCTATCTTGTCCACCAAAAATATCACTAATATTTATTGACGAAATTATTTTATAGTATTTAAAGTATATAAAAATATTATTATATCTTAAGAGTATGTAATAGAGTTAATAATCTTCAGTAAGATTATCTTGGGAATGATATTTGCGATTTTTATCATAAGAAAATATTTTAATTTATAATGTTATTGAGTTTTTGTTAAACATTTGTGTGAAATATTTAGGAGTATTTTATTGTTCATAATAGTCTTCAACAAAATTGTTTTTCTTAAGTGATATTTGTGATTTTTATTATAAAATTAAGTCAATGAGTCATATTATTTACAAAATAAAAAATCATAATAGATATATAATAATAGACATAATAGATAAATAAGTCGTTAATTCATAATATTTAAAAAATCATAATATAATATTAGACAAAGAAATATCTAATATAGTACATAATTAATATATAATATTATAATGAATAAATATCAAATTATATCGGTGTAATTTTGATAATTATTATATATTTTATAATTTTTAATTGAATAATATTTTTTTAAAACATATCATTGGATTGAAAGTTTCTTTCATGTAGGTCACATCTATAAAATTTCATATTAATTGAAAATTATTTGATATCTCGTTCATATAAATTAAAATCGACATAATGTAAATATTTCAAAATATTAAAATATGAGTCATTTGATTACATTTTTGTTGTTCAATTTTGACAAAATTGGATACAAACCATCTTGATAATATGTAGATATAATTTCATGATTAGATTCATAAAAGTCATATTGTATATTAAGTTATAAAAATTGTGTAATAATTATCAAAATTATACCGGTCTAATTTGATCTCTCATTTATTATAATAATATGATAAATTATAAATATATTATTAAATATGTAATAATAATAATAATAATAATAATAATAATAGAGAATTTTGCCTAATGTAATGATAAAAAAATGTCTTGAGTTATAAGTATAAACATAAATGAGGAAAAAAATATAAAAAAGAAGAGAAAAGTTAGAAGGAAAGAGAAATTTTGGAGGGAAAATTTTTATGTACTATTACACATTAAATATGTAATAATAATAATAGAGATTTTTTGGCTAATAGAATTATATAAAAGTTATCTTATGAGTTACAAGTATAAATATGAAAGAGAAAAAAAAATTTAAAATTAAAAAGAAAGAGAAAAGTTAGAAGGAAAGAAATTTTGGAGGGAAACTTTTTCATGTATTGTTGACATGTGAACTTTTTCGCTCCTTCCTTGCATTTATTGTTCTTTTCAATTATTCATTCACATTCCCCTCAAAAATTATTGTTTCTTCCTCACAAAATAAACAATTTTTTTTTATTGTTTTCCTTGTCTCCTCTGTTTCATAGCTTCTGGGTTTTGGTTTTCAGACGCAAAAACAGAGAGTTCAAGTGTGTCAATTGTAGCAGGTCATAACATCCATTAAGTGAAGACTAAAAAAAATCATAATAAAGAAGAAGCAACATCAAGTTCAAGGATATGTCATTAAGTTATTTTCAAAATTACTCCAACATATTTAAAAATTATGGACATCATATCTCTCCAGGTAGATAAGTAATAACGTAAAACCATCTTGTTCTTTGTAGCCTTCTTTGAGTTAGTTGTTGAGATGTACGGAAAGAAGATAGCCATTAAGAAAATCATTAAGTTAGCTAATACAACAAAAGCCTTAGAATTATGGACATCACCCGCTTATATACACTACTTTGGTCAAATTACTGGTCAATGCAGGATTTCCAACAAAAAGAAAAATAATGATCCGCAGGAAGTAAATATTACTGGTCATATTTTAAGTCTAGTTATTAAAATATATTTTGCAAACAAAAATAATTAAAAGTAATGATAATGAATTCTCAAATTTAAATAATTATAAATACAAATTTATTATATTTTCTAATTATATATTTCATATAGGTATTACACCACTATTGTTATTTGGAGCAAGAAAAAATAAAAACAAGTTTTGATAGGCTTAATATTTTTTAAGAGAACGTCTCCTCAATTAAAAAGATAATTAATTATTTTCCTCAATATAATTATATTTAATATGCTATTAAATATTTCAAAAACTTATTTTATTAATGTACATGTATTTTTATATAAATATAAAAAAATATAATTTAATCAATATGCACGGTTTTAATCATCTAAAAAAGGATAAACTAAAAAAGAAACATAATAATTATACAGGAAATAAAATCATTACCAGCTATACAGGAAAACAAAATAATTACACAATCAAACTTAATTACAGAAACATTTCAGGGAGTCAGAAGTTCTTGGAATAATGTGCATGGTTTCCTATTCAAAGAAGTTATCGTCATCTCCCGAAGAAAGTATGTTCTTGACCCTCTCAAAGAGATTAGTAAATTGGGTTGTAAAACATCTGAAATACCCATTGAGCAGAATCACAATATTGGAAGTAATGGGGAGATCCCAAAAATGGGAAACTAAAGATGGATCAATACTTCATCCAGGAGAAATTAATCTGTGTTCTTATAACTACAACCTACATTCCTTCAAGAGTTCAATTGGCAGATGTACTCATCAAGGGGCTTACCACAAAGCCGTTCTGAGATCTTACTTGCAAGCTGAGAATGATTGACATTGAAGGGTAGTGTTGTAAATGTGTAAATTAGCACTATTTTCTGATAAATGTCACTCTTTTATTTGTTTTTGATTAAAATTCTAGACTTGTAACTTAAGAGACACTTAGATCAAGTATTTGTAGTATTTTAGCATATTATTAATGACACTCTTTTATTTGTCACAGAATCTTGAACATCTAAAGAAAATTGACCTGAGTTATTCCAAAAATCTGCTAGAGCTCCTAGATTTTTCAAAGGCCTCAAATCTTAGAAGTGATTCCCATTTAAGATCTCTACGTGACCTCTTCCTGGGTGGTTGTCAAGACTCGAGAGGAGGTTTCAGTGACTTCAGAGAATATGAAAGACTTAAATTTAACTTCAACTGCTATCAACGAGCTTCCCTCGTCGATTGGGAGTCTCAGAAAACTAGAAACACTGACCCTTGATCTCTGCAAAAGTCTAAACAATCTTCCAAACAAGGTTGCCAACCTAAGATCACTTCGGCTTCTTCATATTTATGGCTGCACACAACTTGATGCATCAAATCTTCATATCCTAGTTAATGGTTTAAGGTCTTTGGAAACATTGAAGTTGGAAGAATGCCGTAACTTATTTGAAATTCCAGACAACATCAACCTCCTATCATCATTGCGTGAGTTGTTACTAAAAGGAACAGATATCGAGAGAGTTTCTGCAAGCATCAAGCATCTTTCAAAGCTGGAAAAGTTTGACCTGAGTGATTGCAGAAGGCTTTATTCTCTGCCAGAGCTTCCACAGTCCATAAAAGAGCTATGTCATTAACTGTTCATCCTTGGAGACTGTAATGTTTCCTTCTTTGAGTGCTGTTGAGATACTACATGCATACAAGTTACACACGGCATTTCAAAATTGCGTTAAATTGGATCAACATTCACTCTGTTATTGGAGTAAATGCTCATGTGAAAAGAAAGTGGCATATGATCAATTCTCAACAGTTGGAACCCACTCAACCAAGTTTCTTAATGGTCCAGTTGATGTTATCTGCCCTGAATGTGAGGTTCCAAAGTGGTTCGTGTATAGGACAACACAGGCTTCAGTGACTATTGATTTCTCTTCTGCTTCATGTTCCAAGATCATGGGCTTCATCTTTTGTGTTATTGTTGATCAGTTCACTTCAAACGACAAGAACTTCATTGGATGTGATTGTTACATGGAAACTGGTATTGGTGAAAGGGTCACACGGGCACATGGATAATTGGTCTAGCATATACACCTGTGAATTTTTTTCCGACCATGCGTGTCTGTGGTATGATGAAAAATGCTGCCTGCAAAACAGTGAAAGTGAAAGCATGGAAGAACTTATGACAAGTTATAATTCAAAGATTTCATTTGAATTCTTTGCTAAAACTGGAAGTATTTTGGAAAAGCGGAGCGATATTATAATTAAAGGGTGTG